>CM053603.1:76225509-76236702 GCA_028646535.1 Procyon lotor
TCCTTGCCTAAGCCTGACCTATTTGCCCTCCCATAGGATTGCCTCTCCATTTGGGCTCTCCCAGTTCTCTCCTCCAAAATGGGCTCCCACTCCTGCCAACCCCCACTACACCCATCCTTTAAGACCTACCTTCCATCACGTCTTTGGAGAAGTCCCTGAATCCCCACTCCAGACATGCCCTGCCCTCTTCTCTACCTATATTCAGAACATTTGTTACTCCTGGCATTTTTTGGGGGGTTTTTTGTTTTACATTCTTCTCTTTAATCAAATTATTGAGCACATTGTGTGAAGCAAAATACCACACTTAGAAAAAATAAAGCAGGGTGCCTGGGTGGCTCAGTCATTAAGCATCTGCCTTTGGCTCAGGTCATGATCCCAGGGTCCTGGGATCGAGCCCCATATCGGGCTCCCTGCTCAGGGAAAGCCTGCTTCCCCCACTCCCACTCCCCCTACTTGTGTCCCTCTCTCACTGTCTCTCTGTCAAATAAGTAAATAAAATCTTTAAAAAAAAAAAAAAAAGGTAAAGCAGATAGATTCTTTTTTTTATTGTATACTTTATTGTTTTAATCTCAACAATGACAATGGATGGAAAAATTATTTCTGTAATTTTAAAAATGAAGGGAAAATTATGAAAGTTGCCTCTTATTTAATGATACTCTTCAGATAGATTCTTTCTTATGGCTGAGTAGTATTCCAGTGTGTGTGTGTACACACACCACATCTTCTTTATCCATTCATCTGTTGATGGACATCTGGGCTCTTCCCATATTTTGACTACTGTGGACATTGCTGCTATAAACATTGGGGTGCATGTGCCCCATTGGATCACAGCATTTATATCTTTAGGGTAAATACCCAGTAGAACAATTGTTGGGTCTTAGGGTAGCTCTATTTTCAACCTTTTGAAGAATCTCTATACTGTTTTCCAGAGTGGCTGCACCAGCTTGCATTCCAATCAACAGTGTAAGAGGGTTCCCCTTTCTCCATACCCTTGCCAACATCTATCATTTCCTGACTGGCTAATTTTAGTCATTCTGACTGGTGTGAGGTGGTATCTCATTGTGGTTTTGATTTGTATTTCCTAAGTGATGTTGAGCATATTTTCATGTGTCTGTTGGCCATTTGGATGTCTTCTTTGCAGAAAGGTCTATACATGTCTTCTGCCCATTTCTTGGTTGGATTATTTATTCTTTGGGTGTTGAGTGTGATAAGTGCTTTATAGATTTTGGATACTAGCCCTTTATCTGATATGTCATTTGCAGATATCTTCTCCCATTCTTTCTGTTGTCTTTTGGTTTCTTTGACTGTTTCCTTTGTTGTGCAAAAAAAAAGCTTTTTATCTTGATGAAGTCCCAATAGTTCATTTGTAAAGTAGAGTGACTTTAGGGGAAACAAAAAGGAATTCTTTTTTTATTCCCACCTTCTTCACCCCTCCCCCATCTTAGAACTTGCTTATTGATCTCTTAGATATTTCTAATGAAAAGTAAACTCTCATTTCAGAAATGAGAGCTCACCTGTTTCCTCTCTATTTTAGACTTAAGGAAACTGAAGTTCTATGAGTACTTAACCTGAAGTCACAGAACTAGCACATGTCAGGAGGCTGGTCCTCTAACTCTTGGCGTTGTGCTGTTTCTACCATATGTTATCTCCCCTGAACATATGCTAACATACCATTAGCTAACTTTCAATCAGTATCCACCCAAATAAATTACAAGTTCTTTCAGGGCATTGGCATTTTCTTACCCAAAACTTTGAGAGATGGCAACTGTATGAGCCAAGATGGTAAATTATCTGAATGAGGTGAAACTATGAATCTAAATCCAAGAGACAGAATTTAGTAAGGCTGAAGGAAATCTGCATTTAGAGATAGCGTGTTTAACTGCATTAATGCCAACAAGGTTATTTCTAACATGCCAACAGTGTAGGGGAGAGAAACAGTCAATTTCATTGATTGCTTCAGGCAGGCAGACAAGGAGAAACTGTCCAGATTAAGGGACATAATAGTTCCTGGTGCTGTGCTGGACACACCACAAATGGAGAGCCAATCCAAGCGATTTGTGCCTCACTGTCAGAGACCACAAGCTGTTCTATCTGGAATACAAGTCCTGTAGGTCAGCTTTCCTCCTCTGAATATTCCCTGCTTGACTGAGGATCCTATTCTCCTCTGCCTTTCCATAGCCTTGTCTCCGCCCTCCTGCTGTGGTTCTTCTGCTCCTGTTTTGTGATAGCCCTGCCCTGCTCCATGGTTTGGGGGTCCTCTAGCATTCGACAGATTTGTGTCATCATCTCTTGCATTTCGCTAACCCCCATTTAACCCAGCTTTTTCTTGGTTGTGGCTGTCTGTTAACACTCACTAAGCAATCCTGGTTTCAGTTGTCTTTTACTGTGCACATCGGTCCTCTCTGCCACAGGGTGAACCCTGTGACTGTAGCATTTGCCCTGCATGTGCTTGTATTCTCATGACAAGTTGGGTGTAGGTAGAGAAGAAAGACAGCCTTTAAGGGACAATGAAAGGAGAGGTAAAGCAATAGATGAACACGTCTTGGAATTCTTGTAGTCTATAAAGCTATTGGGAAGGCCAGCTTGAGTTTGAAGTCTACTCTTAGTGACACTTGATGTAGCTATAGAGACTGGGGTCTGTTTTTTGAAGTGCAAAGAAAACACTGTGTTTATGAAATCTGCATCTGTTGCTCAAGTTTAGCTAATTCATTTTTGACCTCAAACAGCCCTGGGAAGATTAATACTCATTTCGGATTAAATTCTCAGTGTGTAGTATGTACTTTTTCCCACAGCTTTAAATGATGAGGGAGAAGAAATTAATATAGAAAATGAATCTAAGAGAGAAAAAAGCAGCATAGGAATATACACTGAGGAACAGTAAAATCCATTTGTGTTCCCGGCCAGAAGACTCACCATGGAGTTTTAGCCTCTAGCAGAAAGTTGAAGAAGAAGAGTGAAAGTGTCTTCTGAACTGTACAGAGACCATCAGCTTCTCTCTTCTGGCTGAGGTAGCACTGCCTTAACCTACCGTGCCTGTGTCCTTTAAGGCAGCTTCTCTGTACCTTTATTTCTTCATCTATGGAATGGGCTGAAAATACCTGTCCTCTTCTGCATGGGGATTGTATGATAATTAAATGAAATAACAGGCATAAGACATTTTGAAATGTTAAAGAACACTGCAGGTATTGGGTAATCATCTCCTCCTCCTATGTGACTCATTAGATAACTTGCTTTCAATTCTTAATGTTATTGGGCCATCCTCAGGTCAAATTATAGTTGTTAGATTTTCCTTGCTCTGGCAACTTTGACCGCCATAGACTGACTTTTGCCTCCTCCTCTGAGTTTCCTAAACCCATTTTCTGTATCTTCCTCCATATCCCCACTTGTCTTGTAAAAAGTCTTGACACTGCCTTGTTCTCTCCTCTGTTATTAAACTCTCTATTTATTGCCCTCGGGTTAATATCATTTACTTTTTTAGGTTCTTATTGATCTTCTGACACCCTTTTTCTTAATTCTTTGGTTTTAAGCAGATACGGCCAACTATACATTTGTTTAAATAGCCAAAGTGTAATGTCTGCATTGCATTTTTTTCCTTTGGCGTATTCTCCAAGGGCTAATACCCTCATGCTGCCTAACATGTGGCTATTTAGGGTACCCCACTATGAGAAAAATAGGCCAGCCCTTTCCAGTGTATTTTATTTTTTTTAAAGATTTATTTATTTTGGGGGGGGGGGTAGAGGCAGAGAGGGGAGAGAGAGACAGTCTTAAGCAGACTTTACACTGAGCTCAGAGCCTGATGCAGGTCTCGATCTCACTACCCTGAGATCATGACCTGAGCCAAAAGCAAAAGTAAATGCTTAACTGACTGCACCACTGAGGTGCCCCCCCAATCTATTTTAAAACCTATCCATTCTATACCTTATCTCTTAGGATTTTGCCTTTGAGTCAAAATAAATGTATGTGTCAGTCTCTCACCAGCTTCTTACTCCTTAGGAGCTCATATGTATGCATTTTAACAGGAGTCTTCTAGAGAAGACTATAATCCAAGGAAATGAAAGTTGTTTAAGCACACAGTCCCTGGTAGTCTTTGAGCTAAGGCTGGTGACCCACTTCCTGAGGTTGAACTGGAAGATTCCTGATTCCTTTAAATTCTGAAAAATCCATGAGTGACTGTAATGATGGGAGTTTCAAGCACTTTGGCAAGACTGTTGCAATCTCTCCCTGTACTTACTTTCTCTCTTGGGGGCTCTGTACTCCCACCTCTACAATACAGACTATTGTTTCAAAGCTTTCTTAGCACTTGCCAGTTGCCAGTCACATCTAAGAGCATTTTCTTGGCAGACTACAATTCTGCATGAAAGGGAGGATTGGGATTGGAAAGTGGAGTTGACAGCTTAGCACCCAAAGTATATTAATTGTGAGCTTTGTACTTTGGCAATCATAATTTACACAATAAAAAAATCCATTTGGTTGCTAAGCAACACCTTTCCCTCATTCTTGACCTCAGTGGAGGTATTTGACCTCTGGACTTAAGAAATCTTAAGTTCCAGCCTGTTTGCCTAACATGCTTTAGTGGCCCCGGCAGGAGCAGCTATTGTTTCTGCCCTGTACTTACCTACCTCTGCTCGAATCTTACCTTCCATATCCTCATCTCCAACATGAATCCAGCAGCCTTTGGGTGTTCTCTCAGCATAATTCAGAACTCATAACCTCAGACCAGGTACTCCTCACGCTTCTGTGGGGATTCCCCACACACTGAGGCCTCACACCATGAGCAACGTCACCAGAACCTAGTATGGATTCATACCTAGTCAGCCTCCAAAGGAAAAGCTTCCCTTCGTAGCATGATGAAGGCTCAACAGATCCTGTGTCTATACCTACTTTATAACAAGATACAACTCCTTCAAAGGGTTCCAAATTTGGGAATATGTTTTACATGCATGTACAAAATTGGGAACATTTGGAGACTTTCTCTCTGCTATTATTTAGATACTGTTATTACTTGAAATAATTTTCCCTCTAGGGAAAAAGCAGGTAAATTTGGTAAGAACTCTTTCTTGTGAGAGTATAATTAATTGAAAGAAAGAAATTTTTTTGAAGGGAAAAAAAACACCTTTTAGAATATTATAGTTGTATATGGTATATTGTAGTTTTATAATCATTCCCAGTTCCTCCTAAGGCTTTTATAATATATAGCCATTTGTGGTAGTTTCTAATATTTAAGTAAATGATAGCATTTTGATTTTATCTTTAATCTTATACCTGCATTGTAACCATTTAAGTAGATAGCTATTTCTTGAACAATCTAGGCTTTTTCCAGCTCTTCCTTATCTTGGGCTTAATAACAAAATAAGCAAAGAAGAGAGAGGGAGGTGGGTGGGAGAGTGCACTCCAAGTGACTAAATAATAAATGTGACTATATTTTCATGAAGTAGAAAGGAAGGGCATATACGACCATGACATTCAGTCATTCTTCTTTTTAGAAGGTAGAAAAGATGATGTGAGAGAGGTAGGAAGGGAGACTGGTTGCTTTAACTATCAGGAAAGGGAAAGACACATCACATAAATGAACTTGGAGAAAAGGTAAACAGATTTCCCTTTCCTTCATTGTTTCGCCTCTTTCTCTCTGAATCTACCATAGCTTATATATTTGCCTCTGCCCCAGTTTTGGTCCTTCAAGGACCCCTCCACTGTGGCATGAAGAGTAAAAGCCACAACTTTTGGCTCTGTCACCTTTTCACCGCCCCTTGGCTTACACTTGTATTTGTGTTTTACTTGCAGCTCTGTGGTTGTCCTCTCTATTGGAAAGCCCCCATGTTCAGGGCTGCCGGGGGAGAGAGGACAGGATTTGTGTCAGCACGGTCATTCATTGCCATGTGGAGAAAGTAAGTATATGAGCAGTCACCCTGGAGCTAGGCAAAGAATTGTCTGGTTCTCACAATGTGCTTTATTAATGTCACTCATTTTACTCATTTCTTATTCCTTTATCCTTTATTTCAACAAATAGGATTCAGTAATTCACAACTATTTGTAAGCACACACAAATTTTTTTCATAGTCTTTATCTTACCAGTCTCTAATCAGCAAAAGAGATTTTCAAAGATACCTTTTTAGTAACTCTTTGAAAGTTTCTTATTTTTGCTTGTTGAATTTGGGTCTTAGGATTTGACTCGGTAGCAGTGATGTAAAAGTAAAGACTCTCCTTTAAGGGGAGCAGACCACATGTGTCATGTGAGAAATACAGTTTCCACCCTCATGATCCACATTAAAATATATCTAGTTGATTTATTAAAAATAACTGAATTCTAATAGATTTTAATCATCACTCTTTGAAAACTCCAGTTAAGAAACAAAGAAATATATACATCCTGACAAGTTCCTCCACTTTTTAAAATTCCAGTATAATTAGTCTACAATGTTATATTAGTTTCATGTGTACAATATAGTGATTCAACAATTCTATACATTATTCAGTGCTTATCATAAGTTTACTCTTTTTCTTAAAAGATTTTTATTTATTTATGAGAGAGAGAGAGCGAGCATGAGCAGGGGATGGGGGGCCAAGGGGCAGAGGGAGAAGGAAAAACAAACTTCCAGCTGAGCAGGGAACTGACTCGGAGCTCCATCCCAGGACGGTGGGATCATAATCTGAGCTGAAGGTAGCCGCTTAACTGCTTAAATAACTGAGCCACCCAGGCGCCCCCATAAGTGTACTCTTAATCCTCTTTACCTATTTTACCTCTGACCAGTCTTCTTTAATTTCTTCTTTTCTTTTTTCTCCCTTTCTTCTTTATAAGTTATTTCTTGATATATTTATACTTTTTTTTCTTTTATTCACATATGAGAGAGCGCGCGCATGAGCAAGGGAGAGAGGCAGAGGCAGAGGGGAAAGCAGACTCCCCACTGAGCAGGGAGCCCAGTGCAGGGCTCTATCCCAGGATCTTGGGATCATGACCTGAGCCGAAGGTAGACACTTAACCATCTGAGCCACCCAGGCGTCCCTATATTTGTACATTTTAAGAGAATGTCACAGCTTGCCCTCCTACCTCTTTCAACTGACCAGCCTTTTTTTTTACACGTGTGTTCTCTTCACCTTTTTTGGGCTAACTACCCTTGTAAACTGCTGGAAAATGCTGTTCACCTGTTATCATCATTGTCGTCATCATTATTTGAAATCAACATATAACAGCAGCATTCAGCTTACAGATTCCTTCTAATCCCTTCATGTTACCTAAAAGCCCTTAGTAGTATAATGCTTGAGAACATAGTTGGTGATTAATAAATGCTTTTTAAAGATTTTATGTATTTATTTGACAGAGAGAGAGATCACAAGTAGGCAGAGAGGCAGGCAGAGAGAGGAGGAAGCAGGCTCCCTGCTGAGCAGAAAGCCCGACAAGGGGCTCCATCCCAGGACCCTGAGATCATGACCCGAGCCGAGGGCAGAGGCTTTAACCCACTGAGCCACCCAGGCGCCCCAATAAATTTATTCTTATTTTTAAAAATCTAGCAACAAGTTGAGTTCAGCTAATTCTTCCTATGATATATTGGAACTACAGTGACCAGAGTATATAGAGCTTTTACCAGTTAATGAACTTATTTAAGAAACACACCAAAGCCAAAAGTTAAAATGCTTCACATCTTCCAGGTAAATTTTAGTGATTTTTGTTAAAAGGACTAGTTCTAAGTTGTCTGAATACCAATACCAAAAACCGAAAGGACCCCAGGAGAATCATTGCTCTTATACTATCTAGATGGCACTTCAAAGTCAATGCTGTGATCACCACTCCACCTCTCCTTATAGCAAGTAGAAAAATGCTGGTTAAAATCTAAGAAATGCCTTTTAAAAAATGTGTGTGAATAAGCAGGCATAAAAGTAAGGGAATTCTTTAGAGGCTAGAAATAATGTAAACACTAATTAACAGGAATGAACCAGCAAAAGAATTGGCATTTGCCCTTAGGGTATTTATCACTGGTATTTCTGGCAGCCTAGAACCTACAGGAAGAAAATAGAGCCTCGGGCCTGAACAGTAAAGAAGTCAGGTTGGATTCTCTCTCCTTTTCCCACCCGTAAAGTCAAGACTTCAGCTGGGTGGTCCAATTATCTATTATTAATTATTGTTATTTTAAATTGGCATGTAACAGTAGCAGAATTAAAAAACTTGAAATGTGTACGTGTTCTAACTTCCATTCAGCTAGTTTCTTTCACCCTGGTAAGTGTCAGGCTGTGAAAAGTACTTAGCTGGAGTATGAACCAGAGAAAGAAACAACAGAGATACTGCACAGCTCTGGTCAGAGGTGTCTTTAGCCGTTGAGATCAGCATTGTTGGTCATCTAACAATGTGAAAGCAGCCAGAGGTGAGTTAGAATTCTCAACAATTGTTTAAGAGAAAACTTTGAACAAGCTGGGAGATTGAAAAAAAGAGAGTAGTCTATTCTTTAAGAGATTAGACCCAGAAAGAAGACTGTAACTACTTATATTTTAAGTTATTTTGAATATTCTAGGACCCTTCTGTTTGTGAGCCTGAGTCTCACTATAGCAAAGGAAAACTGTTAACCAACCTGATTTACCTTCAGTTAAATGGCATAATATTAGAGTAACAGCCCAGCGTTTGGTTTTTTTTTTTTCCCCTGTTTGTCTTCAGACTGTAAGTCACTGACATAGGGTGGACATTTGCTTCGGTGGGCAGAGCAGCAGCCGCCGCCACAACAGCTATGTTCTTTTATTGAGGTGGACCATCTTAATTTTATCTCTCAGGAAGATATTTCTACAAAAGTCAAAAGGGGAAAAAAGACATGAAGCACAAGTCTTAATTTTAGGTAACTACAGGAGACTGCTTATGAAGTCATGTAGCATGGGCAACTGTCTCTATCTTTTCTCATTTGAAAAAAATTTCTGTGAGCAGTTAAGTGTCTGTCTACACTAAAGCTTTAGTTTATGGCCCCATACTAAAATGGTTGGAGCGCCCTCTCGTGGGAGCTTGTTTCTGTGCTTTTAAAATACTGTTAGTTTAGTTTTTAAATTCCAGTTAGTTAACATATACTGTAATATTAGTTTCCAGTGTGCAATATAGTGATTCAACACTTCCATATTCCACCCTGTCCTATCACGACAAGTGCACTCCTTAATCCCTACCACCTATTTCACTCATCCTCCATCTGCCTCCCCCCAAGTTTGTTCTCTACAGTTAAGAGCCTGTTTCTTGGTTTTTAAAATGCCTTTTAAAAGAACAGGTGAAGGGTTTTGGAGGGGAGGGGGGTGGGGGGTGGGCGAGCCTGGTAGTGGGTATTGAGGAAGGCACGTATTGCATGGAGCACTGGGTGTAGTGCAAAACAATAAATCTTGTAACACTGAGGGGCGCCTGGGTGGCTCAGTCGTTAAGCGTCTGCCTTCGGTCCAGGTCATGATCCCAGGGTCCTGGGATCGAGCCCCGCATCGGGCTCCTTGCTTGGCAGGAAGCCTGCTTCTCCCACTACCATTCCCTCTGCTTGTGTTCCCTCTCTCGCTGTGTTTTTCTGTCCAATAAATAAAATCTTAAAAAAAAAAAAAAATCTTGTAACACTGAAAAAAATAAATAAATAAAATTTAAAAAAAAGAACAGGTGATTTATAGGGATGCCTGGGTGGCTCAGATGGTTAAGTGTCTACCTTCCGCTCAGGTCATGATCTCAGGGTCTGGGGATCGAGTCCCACATTGGGCTCCCTGTTCCAAGGAGAGCCTGCTTTTCCCTCTCCCTGTGTCTGCTGCTCCCCCTGCTTATACTCTCTCTCTCTGTGTCAAATAAGTAAATGAAATCTTCAAAAAATAATAAATTAAAAAATAAAATAAAGGGTGCTTTAAAGGAGACCTTAGTATGTCTATTTGGGGAGACTAAGCAACTAATAGGCATGATGGTTTGAGTTACCATATTGACCTTGAAGAAGATATGTGTTTATTTTTGCAATTTTTTAACAAATTTTACCCTTTGCATAAAATGACTTGGGTGCAAGTGTAGTACATTAAATTTTCAAATACAAAAAATAACTGGCAGATAAATACAAAATTAAACATATTGGTATATACATACACAATCTGACTAGCTCCAATAATAGGGTCTATATAATCTTGAAAAGTAAAGTCAAATGTAAAAGTCACCAAATAACAAGAAATAATTCCCCTGCTATCCCAGTGCTCATGAGGTGGAGGCTCCCTAGTCCTCCCCGTAATGGTTTGAGGATGAACATCTTAACAGGCTCTTGTTCCCCTGCCTCTGCCCTCCCTCCTTCCCCTCCCCATTGCCAGTTTCCTATCTGTACGCTGACATCTATTTTCTTGCAGACTGGACATTTTTTTAGGGGAAAGATGTTGGTCCACAGCTTTTTTGAGTTCCTAGATTACCAGCTTTGTGGCAGAACTCCTCTCAAACAGTAATATTTTCCAGCTTCTTTATGCTTTATTTTCCTTTACATTTTAATGTTAGCATTTCATTTGTCTATTAACAAAACAATATTTTGTTTAAGAGCTCTGGAAGATAACAGTTTTAGAATAATTTACGTTTCTTCAGCTTTCACAACTTTATCTCCTTTTCTCTTCCATATAGAGTTCACCAGCCACTATCATTGTCTGAAAATCATAATGCATCTTTTCTTTCTCATGGTTCTGATAGGAAAGAGCTATTCTTTTTTGTTTGTTTGTTTTTGTTTTTTCCCCAAATATGTTTATTTTATTTTTTCAGTGTTACAAGATTAATTGTTCATGCACCACACCCAGTGCTCCATACAATACGTGCCCTCCTCAATACCCACCACCAGGCTTACCCAACTCCCCACCCCTGCCCCTCCAAACCCTCAGTTTGTTGCTCAGAGTCCACAGTCTCTCATGGTTCATCTTCCCCTCTGATTTCACCCCATTCCCCCTTCCCTGCCCTCTCACAATGTCCTCCATGTTTTTCCTTATGCTCCACATGTAAGTGAGACTATAAGATAATTGACTGTCTCTGATTGACTCATTTCACTCCACATAATCTCTTCCAGTCCCTTCCATGTTGATACAAAAATTAGAAATTCGTCCTTTCTGATGGAGGCATAATATTCCATTGTATATATGGACCATATCTTCTTTATCCGTTCATCTGTTGAAGTGCATTTTGGTTCTTTTCACAGTTGGGCGATTGTGGCCATTGCTGCTATGAACATTGGGGTACATGTGGCCCTTCTT
>CM053603.1:76237202-76263259 GCA_028646535.1 Procyon lotor
AAAAATAAGATTTATAAGGTATGTAGACCAACATGAACAAACATATAGACCGACAAAAGTAAATGACAAGAAATAAAAGAACCTAGTCAGAATGAACCCCAGGAATGAGATTTATATAATAGCAGAACAAAAGCAAATACATAGAAACACTGACAGAAGGATAAGATAGGAGGGTGGTTATAACTCCTCGTGGGCGAGGAAGGTTATTTCGGGTCTTCCTGGGTTTATCATTGTATTAAGCCTCTAGTTGTGATGTTAAGTAGTTTAAAAAAAAAAAAAAAAAAAAAAACAAGAAATGTGAAAACGATGAATTAAAAAATAAACAGAAAGGTTATAAGAAAGAAAGAAAGAAAACTTGTATCTATGAAATGTACAGGTTTGAGGGTATTATCAGGAGTTAATATATTGATTTCCTCTGATGTTGGGGATTAAAAATTTTATGGGGACCCTGTCGTTATTGTCCTTCTGATTTTTTGACTTGTCTTCTGAGGGAGGGGCCTGCTGCGTTGTTTTCCAGTCAATCTTGCTTGGGTTGAGTCACCCTGCCCCGCAATCAAGGGGCAGAGCTCTGTGGAAAATGGTATCTCAGTCTTTCACTCTCTGAAGGTTTTTGGCCTTTTGTAACCTTTTCGGAGAGTCCAAGCTAGGAATCTGCGTGTACATACCCAGACCTCCACGTCACAGAGAAGCCTCAGTCTGCTCCCCTCTGGGTGACCCAGAACACAGTACCCTCCACAGAATTCTGCTCATAGCACAGCCTGTCACAGGTGGCGCACACTCAGCAGTTCATTGACTCTGCAAATGCTCCCCTGCTCTCTGGGTTCCAGGCCCGCGCAGGGTGTGGTCAGATTCCTGCCAGAGATTAGGCCAGCCGCCCGCGTTCTGTTCTCTCGGCGGCCAGCCAGCTGGGAGCGCCCAGACTCTGCCACAGGCCACCAATGTCTTGCGGTTCGGGGTGCACAGTCCAGAGAGCGCTGTATACAGAGAAAAGCTGCCCGCTCCTGGACCACAGCAGACTCTCTAAGGCGCTTGCAGGAGCGCACCCTGCCCACAAAATGGTGCAAGGAGCAGAAAGCTGCAGGTTCAGGCACCACAGACTGGACACCCCCACCCCCAGTCTCTCTTTGAGGCGAGTGGTGTCCTTCCTGGGATCGTGGGCCCGGGCCCCGTGCCCGTGACCACCCCCTTCCACTAGTTGCTCCTCAGAACCTTTTGCTCTTTTTAAGTGTTTTTAACTGGACTCTAAGTTAATGCTGGTCCCCAACTACCGGGCACTTTCCTTTGGGGTATTACTGTCTTCGGATCACTTCTGGTGGCTCCCTCCTCCTTTTGTTTATCCTCCAATATCAGTTCCAGTGTTCCCACTTTGCTTTACCTCTCCACTGCTGTCTTCTGCTCCCGTAGAGATCCAGAAGTGAAAAATCTGGCTTCTCAGGCCAGAGGAGTGTTTTCATGGGTGTTCAGCGTGTTCTGGTAGATACCCAGCTCATTTTTGGTGACAGGTTGCCACAGGATCTCCTACTTCTCTGCCATCTTGCCCCCTCTCTGGAAAGAGCTATTCTTTTTTTTTTTTTTTTAAAGATTTTATTTATTTGACAGCGAGAAACACAGCGAGAGAGGGAACACAAGCAGAGGGAATGGTAGCGGGAGAAGCAGGCTTCCCGCGGAGCAGGGAGCCTGATGCGGGGCTCGATCCCAAGACTCTGGGATCTGACCTGGGCCGAAGGCAGACGCTTAACGACTGAGCCACCCAGGCGCCCCTGGAAAGAGCTATTCTTGATTTGCCTTTTTCTTCTGAGTATCCCTCATCTATGCCATCCTTTCTTTATAAAAGTACTCCTTCCCGGGGCATCTGGGTGGCTCAGTGGGTAAAAGCCTCTGCCTTTAGCTCGAGTCATGGTCTCAGGGTCCTGGGATCGAGCCCCACATTGGGCTCTCTGCTCGGCAGGGAGCCTGCTTCCCCCTCTCTCTCTCTGCCTGCCTCTCTGCCTACTTGTGATCTCTCTCTAATTAAAAAAAAAAAAAAAGTACTCCTTCCCAAAGAGCCCACCACTGTTTTATTCTGATCATCGCAATCATTTTCTAGCACTCACTACATACTAATCTTTTTCTTCTTCTGAAATGTATATGTATTTAATTCTAGGGGCCCTGAGTATGCTAAAGAATAATAAGGAGAATTATACAAATTATACTGTAGTTTTAATAATCACAAATGAAGTCAGTTTAAGTAAATATCTGTTAAATCACAAACATTTTTTGAGAATTTTCTCACTGTGCTGGGTGCTAAGGAAGAAAAGACCTATTTATAATTGTGTCTGCCCTTTAGGTGCCAGAAAAATAAAACTAACAGTGCAATGGTATATATAATACACACAAATTAAACAGTACAAAGATCAGTAAAGAATTTAGTTCTGCAAGAAGGCTTTTTGAAGAGGTAGGTTTATTAGCTGGACCTTAAAGAATAGCCAGCATTCAGGTAGCAAAGTTGGAGGGGTGGTATTCTAGGAGAGCAGAAGCGCATGAGAAATGGCAGAGAGGCAAGAATGCACATGACATGCTTAGAGAAGAGTGGATCAGGCCACCTCCCTGGAGTGGAAGTTTCCTTTAGCAAAGTAGTAAGATAGGTAGGTAGGCAGGCTCCCACCTAATTACAGAGGGCCTCAAATGCTCAACTTTGGCATTTAGACTTATTCATACAAGTGATAGAGAGCTACTGAACATTTTTTAAAAGGGGAATTATATAATCAAAAGATGTTTCATAATAAATTGTCTATGTTTTAAGGTTGGATAAACACTGAACTCTGTTTTGACCCTTTTCCCTTCTGTTGGTGTCAGCATGAAGTAGTAAGATCCCAGACTTGAAGGTACACTAGAAATAGAAAAGAGTGGATGGTTCAAAAAAACATTTTGAGGAAATATTCCTAAGGACTCCTGTATTCCAGTCTTGTATTCCAAGCACTTAGAGATCCAACCTAGAAACCTCGGAGTCATCATTGACTTTTCCCTTCCTTTCACTCCTCTACACCCATCAACTACCACGTCCTTTTCATTTCAATCAGATTTGCCCCTTTCTCTTCATCTCCCACTGCCACTATCTGTGCTCAGATTGGTTGGATTTTGCATGATATTTCTGAAAAGCACATCTGGTCTTGTCACTGTACAAGTTAAAATTTTTCTGTGGAGTAGGCTAAAGTCCAGGCTCCCTGACCTAACATAAAAGGACCTCTAGGATCCAGTCCTAGATGCTCACATCCCCTTCTCTTACCATCCCCGCATTTGTAAGTCCCAAAACATTCCATGCACTCTCACACCAGGGATTTGTCCATGCATCCCTCTTGACCGACAGCACCCTGCTTTCCTACTTTCCCTTTTTGGGAATCTCACTGCCCTCCTGTGGCCTTCAGGGACACCCATGCTTATTATTTCTGTCATGGCTCTCATACAGTAGTATCATCTTACTAGTGTAGCACTCTCACTAGACTGTAAGCTCCAAAGTTTATGGCACACAATTAGCATTCAATACATGATTAAAGAAAAAAATCAAGAAAATGTGGAGACTAATGGGATCTGGAGAAAAGAAGGAAGAGAGATAGGTTTAAAATGACTCAAAATTTCAAGCCCAGATAATTCAGGATGGTACCACTTTGAACAAAAATTGTTGTCCATAAAAAGGACTGACTTTGAAAGGAAGATTTTAAATTTGGTTTTGATATTTTGACTTTGTTATCAGAGTATAATTACTAAGAAAAATGTTCAGTAATTAACTGGACATGAGGAATTCGTAGAGCTTAAAGACTTAAAAGGGCATTCATTCTTTTTTTTCAGCCTGGTCCTTCAAAATCTAATTTCAAAAGCCTCCTATCTGGTTGGCCCTGAATATGTCTGCTAACCTGGACAAACAGACGCTTTTTTTTTTTTTTTAAAGATTTTATTTATTTGACAGAGAAAGATAGATACCACAAGTAGGCAGAGAGGCAGGCAGAGAGAGAGGGGGAAGCAGGCTCCCCACTGAGCAGAGAGCCTGATGTGGGGCTTGATCCCAGGACCCTGAGATCATGACCTGAGCCAAAGGCAGAGGCTTTAACCCACTGAGCCACCCAGGTGCCCCCAGACGCTCTTGTTTTATGTGGTGCATAGTAGACCAGCTGATGGATTCTCTCCTGACTAGCTGGTGGGTAGTTCTGCAGTTCTGGGTCTTGATGTCCTGTGCCAAACCTGAGTAGGCATTTTCCCTCAAGTGTATTTTTACCTGCGTTAGTTCAGTTGACTCTGGTATCAGCCCCAGAAGCATTTTACAAAAATAATAAGCCATTTTGTTGTTGAGCTTTTATGGAGGTGACCCTTTGACAAATTCAAGAGCATGGACAATTTTGCTTTTTAAAAAAATCATTGAAAAGACAGAACTTGATTCGAGATCTAAACGGCCTTCAGTTCAGGCTGAAATTACCAACTGTTGATATTGCAGACATTGTTCACAGTAGCAGCCTTCCTAAGCAGTTGTCTCTTTCATAGGTTGCTGAATGACCATCATGATGATGCCTCCAAGTTTATCTGTCTTCTAGCAAAGCCCAGCTGCAACTCTCTAGAACAGGAGGATTTTATCCCTTTACTTCAGGTAATTATCATTTCCTTCTGAAAATGGGTTTTATTTTTGGAGTTTCAGAGGTTTTTAATTTTTTTTCCACTGTAATATACGTCAGTTGAGATATACAAATCTAGGGTCAGATTTCTAGAAGAGTGGTTTTCAAGCTCGTTTTAGGAACAAAATCATTGTGTTAAAATTAACACAGAACTCATAGTTTTAAACTGATAACAGGGCTAGTCCCACTGAAGCAGAGGAGGGGGCACCACTCAGCCTCCCCCTTGCACAACTATTGCAAACACTGAAACACCTTCTGAAACCAGATGTTTGGTCTGTTTGGCCAATTGACCTATCTCTAACAGAAAGAGCCCGCTTGAGGAGTATTTATATCTAGGCCTTCCAGTAAGAATCAGTTATATGTCAATATTGGATCTGTTTTTACCAAAGCATTCTTCATATCTTACTTGTTAATATTCTTAATTTCATGTCTAAATATTTGGTTTTCATAAGCAGATCACAAATTCCTTGAAGCTAAGGTTTGCCTTTCATGTCTGTTGAATGTTCATCATTGTTTTAGTTGTTCTAGTAAACCCTTGTTGACTTGTTAGTGAGGATGCCTAAAGAGAGACAGAAAAATACAATGACATAGTTTTTTGGTTTTGGTTTTGTTTTAGTTGTTTTCATGGCTACCATCTTTTTTTTTTTTTTTTAATAATTTTCTCGTTGAAATATAACGTATGCCCACAAAAAAACACAAATCATAAGTGTACTCACCAGTCAGTGAATTTTCACAATGTGAGCACACCTGTATAACAAGCACCCAGATGAAAACACATACTTCACGAGTACCCCCAAAGCTCTTCATGCTCCCTCCCAGTCACTGCCACCCTACGGTTACCACTATTCTGTGGTATATGACATAGATTTTTAATATGACATAGATTTTTAATTATAGTAACAAATTTCCATGTGTGGTTATGATTTATTTTACATTCATTGTTTTTGAGCTTGTCTTAACTTGCGTGATGGCCCTGATTATCTTTAGACTCATACGCTACATGTTATTGTTCCCCTTTAAAAAGTACTCATGAGAATGAGGACTCTTAGTAGTTTTTTACATTTAATTAGGATCATTATACATAATAATATCCAACATTACATATTCCTACTTATGTTTTGTCAAATCACAAATATTCGGTATTTGAACTATATTGCTAAAACATTAGGTTTTTGTTGTTGTAAGCTGTGTGATTTTTTTTTTTTTCATTTTAATTCCAGTATAGTTAACATACAGTGTTATATTAGTTTCAGGTGTACAATATACTGATTCAGCAATTGTATACTCAGTGCTCATCACAATAAGTGTAGACTTAAGTCTCTATCTGTTTCACCCATACCCCACCTACCTCCCCTCTGGCAACCACCAGTTTGTTCTCTGTAGTTGTCTCTTTTATTTGTCTCTTTTTTTTTTCTTTGTTCATTTGTTTTGTTTCTTAAATTCCACATATGGGGGTGCCTGGGTGGCACAGTTGGTTAAGTGTCCAACTCTTAGCTTCAGCTCAGGTCATGATCTTGGGTTGTGGGATCAAGCCCCGATTTGGGCTCCACATTCAACAGAGTCTGTTTGAGAATCTTGCTCTCCCTCTGCATCCCCCACCCCATGGTCTCTAGTACACATGTGCTCTCCCTCTCTCTAAATAAATAAATCTTTTTTAAAAATTCCACATGAGTGGAATCTTATGGTATTTGTCTTTCTGTTACTGATGTATTTCACTTAGCAATATACCCTATAGGTCCGTAAATGTAGTTTCAAATGGCAAGATTTCATTCTTTCCATGGCTGAAAAATATTTCATTGCTTATATATACCATCTCTTCTTTATCTATTCATCTATTGATGGACACTGAGGCTGCTTCCATAATTTAGCTATTGTAAATAATGCTGCATATATCTTTTTGAATTAGTGTTTTTGTTTTCTTTGGGTAAATACCAAGTAGTGAAATTACCGGATCATATGGTAGTTCTATTTTTAACTTTTTGAGGAACCTTCATATTGTTTTCCACAGTAACTGCACCAGTTTGCATTCTCACCAACAGTGCACGAAGGTTCCCTTTTCTCTGCATCCCCACCAATACTTGTTATTGCTTATCTTTATATTTTAGCCATTCTGACAGGTATGAGACCATATCTTACTTAGGTTTTACTTTGCATTTCCTTGATGATTGATGATGTTGAGCGTCTTTTCATGTGTCTGTTGGCCATCTATATGTCTCTTTGGAGAAATGTCTGTTTGAAAACATTAGAGTTTAATAGCCGTTCTCTATCCACCCCGTATCCTTTACCCCCTCAATCCATTCTGGCCCTGCTCTGACTCCTACAAACTGCATCTTTTGGGTCCCCTTCCCTGGCTAGCTTCTGGCTGGGTCTGGCCAGTGGATTGTACTGCCAGGAGTGGGCATTTCTTCCCTAGTCTGCGTCAGCACAGCAACTCTATCTGTATACTGCAGCTTCTGCTGGATGGCCTCTTCTCCATAGTTGGAGTGCCTACCTCACTCCTATATTCTATTCCTTGCCTTGTCCCTCTGGCTCTGGAGATTGTAAGGGTATCCTTTTGTGGCTTGTTCCTGGTACCTCGCATTCCCTTGTGTTTTACCCTTACCTGCCCATTACTTTACACATAGTCTCTTCTTGAAAGGTTCATATTGGTAAATTCTTTTTCCTCTGGGGAACCTATTCTTGACTGATTTTTATTAAAAGCTTTTATAAAATCACTGACAGGAATATAAATTAAATCCATATCAAAAGAATTACAAACAATAACAAAACTATAATTGTGAGTTAGGTAACATTTATACTTCCTTTATATAGGAGAAATTTTATTTTTCTTTAATAAGTTGATTTGTGGAGTTGTCAAGTAAAAATTGACAGACTGGATAGATACGTTTTCCTCCCATTCTGTACCAAACTCCTCTAAAGTGAAAATATAGGAATTTAAAGGGAATAAACACATAAAAGTAAATGGAATGGTAGAGAAGAATGGAAAAAAATTAATGTCAAGCGATTTCTAATTTCTTAAAGATAGAAAGTAGAAGCAGGCTAAGGAAGCCACAGCACAGAATGAGGGTCTATGTATGGACTACAGTAGAGAAATGAGCTACTCTTCTCTATTCTCTTAGTAGGATCCCAGAGCGGCGGTAAAGTCAAGGTTGGCAGTTCTAATGGGAAGTATTAGAAATGAGGATTCTTTGAAGGTTGGTATATAGAACAATGGAACAGTTGACTCCCTACTTGGTTCCCAAAAGTAAAGTGCATCCTGGCATTTACTCAGTAGCATAAAAAAAAGTAACAAACAGTAAAGCATGCTAAGACAAATTCCAGTAGAGAAGCATCCTAGATAGAGAAGCTACCTGGCCAGTAGTCCTCAGAACTATCAAGTTCATCAGAAAAGGAAAGTTTGCAAAATTATTACAGCCAAAAGCAACCTAAGATGTGATAGCTAAATGGAATATGAGATCCTGGGTAGGATCTTGGAACAGAAAAAAGATATTAGGCAGAAACTAAGTAAATAAAATATGGTTTCTCATAATAGTAATAATAATATGTCAATATTGATTTATTAACTATAACAAATGTAGGGTATGTAATGTACCTGACGTAGGGTATATGGGAACTCTATACTGTCTGGCCAATTTTTTTTTAAAACTGTTCTAAAAAACTAAGTATTTGTAAATAACAATTACTATATTCAGATAGATTATATAAAATAAGAATAGAATATTATGAAAACAGAAAGCTAATACGAGAAAGAGCTGTTAGAATTTTAAAATGTAGGGGAGTCCTGGGTGTCTCAGTTGGTTAAGCGTTCAACTCTTGATCTCAGGGTTACTCCACACCTAGCATGGAGCCTACTTAAAAAAAATTTAGAAATGTAAGTACCAAAATTTAAAATTTCATTATACAGTCTCGAAACTAAAGTTTAGGATATCTCATAGGAGAGGAGAGAAAGCCAGAGAGAGGGAAAAGGAGGGAAGGAGAAGACATAGAGAACCAATTCAAGAATTTCAACTAACTGGAGTCTGGAGAAAAAAGAAGGGAGAGAAGGAAATAATCACAGAAATAATACAGAATGGTGAGAATTCAAGAGACTGAGATGATAAGATGGGTACAAAGAGCTAGAACCTGGTAGGATTCCTTGGGATCTCTGTGTCCTTCCTTGGTAATATGCCTGTGTGACCAGTATATAATCAAAAATATAATCTGAGGGGTGCCTGGGTGGCTCAGTTGGTTAAGTATCTACCTTCAGCACAGCTCATCATCTTGGGGTTCTGGGATCAAGCATCACATCAGGCTTCCTGCTCAGCAGAGAGTCTGCTTCTCTCTCTCCCTTGCCCCTGCTCATACACTCTCTCTCTCTCTCTCTCTCTCTCAAATAAATAAAATCTTTTAAAAAGAGTTTTTATTTACACTCCCATACCAGCCTCTCATACTCCCTCTAGTCCTGCCCACAGAATTAAAGAAATAATACACAATACAAGTCCTTTGATTGAAAAATGCCAAGTACAATGAGTAAAAGAAAGAAACATACATAAACATGTCATCTCAAAATTTTAGAAAAATGCTGAAGAAAACAAGATACTAAAAGCTTCCAGAAAGAAAAACCAGGTCTCTTTAATAAGAACAAAAATTGGGGTGGTACTAGATTCTCATTAGTAACTCTGGGAACATGGATTTGAAATCAGATTTCCAATATCCTGCCAAGCTATCAGTCAGATATGAGCTTAGAATAAAGACATTTAAAAGCTCAGAAAATTTATCTCCCTATTTTCTAAAGAGTTACTTGGATAGATACTGTATCAAATTAAGTAAACCAAGGGGCACCTGGGTGGCACAGTAGGCTAAGTGACTGACTCTTGGTTTAGGCTCACATCATGATCTCAGGGTTGTGGGATTGAGCCCCAAATCAGACTAGATGCTGAGCGTGGAGTCTGCTTGGGATTCTCTCTCCTGTCTCCCTCTGCCCTCCTCCACCCACGCATGGTGCACCTGCTCTCTCTCCATCTCTACTTGTCTCTCTCTAAAATAAATCTTCCAAAAAAAGTAAGTAAACCAAGAAAGAGGAATACATGAAAGCTATGGAACAGTGGATTCAGTCCAGAGAATCAGTGAAGGGAAGACCTTAGATGGCAACAGAACAGCCAATCTGGAATAGAAAAGGTGATGGGGTTTCTCCGGGAAGAAGTTCTCCATAAAGGAGAAGAGGGAGGGATAGAACTATTCCATGCAGTACTATCATACTTGAGAACAAGAAAACTGGAAGGTATGCTTGTAGCACAACATTCTATATATGAACAAGTTAAAAAAAAAAAATTTGAAACTCCAAGAAAATTGAAAAGAAAAAAAAAACTTGTATAAGATAGGCATGATCTAAGCTTGAAGCAAACTGAAATATGGCATGATTATAAATAATTGATGGAGAGTAAGAAAAGAAAGTCCAGTTAACTTCAGTTCTCCTTTGAATACCCAAGGGATATGATATTGGACCAATAAGAAAGTAGGAACTTTCTCCAAGATTGGAAGCACTAGCAAGCTCCATTTTTCTTGCCCTCTTTCCTACCTGGCCCAGTGTGGGTAGGTGTCAGTTCTGACACTCTCCATCTTCCTTGCTAGCACCGGCTCATCCTATTCTGGCATTGTCTTGCAAACCTGCCCCAGCAGGCCCCCTCCAAAGTGTCTCTCACTGTGCCACACCCATCAGGCACCCTAGGCTAGGACTGGTACCCACCTCCAAAGCAGTTTCCACTACACCACACCTAATGGGTAGCCTTAGCCTGGACCTGTACTCTCCAAAACCACTCCTACCCAGAGGGTCAGGGGCAGCCCTGCCCACAGCAGTGGTGGCCCAGCCACAAAAGAAGGGAATGTGTAGCATACAGTCACCCCTGGAGAGCCTGGTTCTGGTGATTAGGGGAGATTTCACTTCTGAGCCCCACATGATGCTTTCTACATAAGGCCACTCCTTTGTGACCAGATGTAGCCGATTCACCTAAAACATGAAACAAATAGAATCAGACAAAATGAGGAGATAGGAATGAAAAAACAAGGCAGAAAACAACCTCAGAAAAGGAACCAAAAAACAATCAAAATAATGGTCATAAAAATGCTTACTGAACTATAGAGAAGAATGAATGAACACAGGGAAAACTTCAGCAAGAGATAGAAAATGTTAAAAAGAACCAATTGGCCAAAGAACAATAAATGAATAATACACGAGAGGGAGTCAGTAGCAGAGGATGCAGAAGAATAGACCAATGATCTGCAAAACAGGGTAGTGGAAACCATTCAAGCTGAACAGCAGAATGAAAAATTTTTAAATGAGGATAGTTTAAGGGACCTCTTAGATAACATCAGGCATACCAGCATTTGCATTAGAGAGGTCCTAGAAGGAGAAGAAAGAGAAAGTAGCAGAAAACATAGCTGAAGAAATAATAACTGAAAATTTCTTTAACTTGGGGAAGAAAACAGACATCTGGGTCCAGGAACCACAGAGAGCCCCAAGGAGATCCACACAAGTCACATAATTAAAATGTCAAAAATTAGAGATAAAGAGAATCTTAAAAGCAACAAGGGAAAAAAAAAAAAAAGGCAACAAAGGAAAAGCTACTAGTTACCTACAAGGGAACACTCATAACAGTATGAGCTGGTTTTTCAGCAAAAATTTTGCAGGCCAGAAGGGAGTGGCATGATATATTTAAAGTGCTACAGGAAACAAAAACAAAAAACACAATTAAGAGTACTTTACCTAGCAAGGATATTTCAGTATTGAAGGAAAGATAAAGTTTCCCAGACAAGTAAAAGTTAAAGAAGTTTATCATTATTAAACCAGCCTTATAAGAATTATTTAAAAGGCCTCTTGAAGTGGGGGGGGGGGCGGCGGCGGTGGAATGCCATAACTAGAAGAAAATTATGAAAGAAAAAAATCTCACTGGTAAAAGTAAACACAGTAAAGGTGGTGGCTCAACCACTTGTAAAGCTAGTATGAAGGTTAAAAGACTAGTAAAATCAAATATATATACAATAATTAGTTAAGGGATACATGAAATAAAAAGTTGTAAATTACAACATCACATACATTTAAAACATAAGGGAGTAGATTAAAATTGTAGTGCTTTTAGAATGTGTTGGGACTTACGACCATAAACTTGAAAGTCATCCAATCACAAGGGAAGATAGCAAGACAAGAAGAAAGGAACAAAGAATTACAAACAAAACAAAACCAGAAAACAGTTAACAGAATGACAATAAGTAGGAGTGCTTGAGTGGGTCAGTTGGTTAAGTGTCAGCTTTCACCTCAGGTCAAGATCCCAAGGTCCTGGGATCAAGCCCTGCATTGGACTCCCTGCTCAGCAGAGAGGCTACTTCTTCCTTTCCCTCTACCTGCCGCTCCCCTTGCCTGTGCACTCGCTTGCGCTCTCTGTGTCATAGAGAGACACTGTGTCTCTCTATGTGTGTCTCTGTGTCTCTCTCTGTCAATACTTAACTTTAAATGTAAATGGACTGAATGCTCCAATCAAAAGACGTGGGGTAACTGAATGGATAAAAAAGCAAGACCTATATATATGCTGCCTACAAGAGATTGACTTTGAAGGGATAGAAAAAGATATCCCAAGCAAATAGAAACAAAAAGCTGGAGGAAAAAAAAAAGCTGGAGTAGCCATACTTATCATCAGACAAAACAGACTTTAAAACAAAGACTGTGGGGCACCTGGGTGACTACGTCGGCTAAGCATCTGACTTCTGATTTTGGCCCAGGTCATGATCTCAGGGTCATGAGGTTGAGCCACGTGTCAGACTGCATCGAGTGTCAAATCTGCTTAAGATTCTCTCTCCCTCTGTTCCTTCTCTCCCACACACATGCATTCTTTCTCTCTCTTAAAAAAAAAAAAAAAAAGCATTACGTCATGATAAAGGGATCAATCCAATAAGAGAATATAACAACTATAAATATCTATGTACTTAACATAGGATAATATATAAATAGGTGAAGCAAATATTAACAGACGTAGAGGGAAGAATCAACAGTAATATAAAAATAATGGGTTTATTTTTTTAAGCTTTTATTTAAATTCTCATTAGTTAACATACAGTATAATATGATTTTCAGGTGTACAGTATAGTGATTCAACACTTCCATACAATACCCTGAACACATACAACTGTGCTCCCCACAGCAAGTGCACTCCTTAATCCCCATCCCCTATTTCACCTGTTCCCCCACCCAACTCCCCTCTGGTAACAATCAGTTCTGTACAGTTAAGAGTCTGTTGTGGGGCACGTGGGGGGCTCAATTGATTAAACATCTGCCTTGGCTCAGGTCATGATTCCCAAGTCCCTGGATCGAGCCCCCTATGGGGCTCCCTGCTTAGCGGGGAGTCTGCTTCTCCTTCTCCCTCTACTTCTCCCCCAGCTTGTGTTCTCTTTCTCTCAAATAAATAAGTAAAATCTTAGGGGAAAAAAAAAAGAATCTGTTTCTTGGTTTGCCTCTGTCTTTTTTTTTTTTCCCTTTGCTCATTTGTTTTGTTTCTTAAATTCTGTATACGAGTGAAATCATATGGTACTTGTCTTTCTCTGACTCACTTATTTCACTTAGCATAATACACTCTAGCTCCATCCATGTCATTGCAAATGGAAAGATTTCATTCTTTCTATGGCTGAGTAATATTCCATTGTATGTATACACCACATTTTCTTTATCCATTCATCAGTCGATAGACACTTGGCTATTTCCATAATTTAGCTATTCTAGGTTATTCTGCTATAAACTTAGGGTGCATGTAAACTTTTGAATTACTACTTTTGTATCCTTTAGGTAAATACTTAGTAATACAATTGCTGGATCATAGGGTAGCTCTTTTCTTAACTTTTTGAGGAACCTCCATATTATTTTCCAGAATGCCTGCACCAATTTGCATTCCCACCAACAGAGCAAGAGGATTCCCCCTTTCTCCATATCTTCGCCAATATCTGTTGTTTCTTGTGTTATTAATTTTAGCCATTCTGACATGTATGAGGTGATATCTCCTTGTAGTCTGGATTTGTATTTCTTTGATGATAAATATGTCGAGCATCTTTTCATGTGTCTATTGGCCATCTGTTTGGTCTTCTTTGGGAAAATGTTATTCATGTCTCCTACCCATTTTTTAATTGGGTTATTTGTTTTTTGGGTGTTGAATTTTGTAAGTGCCTTATATATTTTGAATACTAACCCTTTAGCAGATATGTCATTTGCAAATATCTTCTCCCATTCCATAGGTTGCCTTTTAGTTTTGATTGTTTCCCCCACTGTGCAGAAACTTTTGATCTTGATGAAATCCCAGTAGTTCATTTTTGCTTTTGTTTCCCTTGCTTTGGGAGACGTTTATACTAAGAAGTTCCTACAGCTGATGTCAGAGAGGTTACTGCCTGTGTTCTTCTCTAGGATTTGGATGGTTTCCTGTCTCACATTTAGGTCTTTCATCCATTTTGAATTTATGTACATGTATGGTGTAAGAAAGTGGTCCAGTTTCATTCTCCTGCATGTTGCTATCCAGTTTTCCCAATACCATTTGTTGAATAGGCTGTCTCTTTTCCACTGGATATCCTTTCCTGCTTTGTCGAAGATTAATTGACCATATAGTTGGGGTTCATTTCTGGATTTTCTGTTCCATTCCACTGATCTATGTGCCTGTTTTATGCCAGTACCATACTTCAGCTTTGTAATATGACTTGAAGTCTGAAATTGTGATGCCTCCAGCTTTGCTTTTTTTGTCAGATTGCTTTGGCTATTAGGGACCTTTTGTGATTCCATACAAATTTTAGGATTATTTGTTTCTAGCTCTGTGAAAAATGCTGGTGGTATTTTTGATACGGATTGCTTTAAGTGTACAGATTGCTTTGGGTAGTATAGACTTTTTAACAATATTTGCTCTTGCAGTCCATGAGCATGGAACATCTCCATTTCTTTGTGTACTCTTCAGTTTCTTTCATCAGTGTTTTATAGTTTTCAGAATACAAATCTTTCACCTCTTTAGTTTAGGTTTATTCATAGGTATCTTGTGGTTTTTGGTACAATTATAAATGGGATTGATCTTTTGATTTCTCTTTCTGCTGCTTCATTATTGGCAGTATATATAAATGCAACACATCTCTGTGTGTTGATTTTGTATCCTGCAGCTTTACTGAATTCATGTACCCATTCTAGCCATTTTTTGGTGGAGTCTTTTGGGTTTTACTCATAGAGTATCATGTCACCTGCAGATAGTGGAAGTTTGACTTCTTCCTTGCCAATTTGGATGCCTTTTAATTCTTTTTGTTGTCTGATTGCTGTGGCTAGGACTTCTAGTACTCTTAAATAACAGTGAGGAGAATAGACATTCCTTTCTTATTCTTGCATGTAAAGGAAAAAGCCCTCAGTTTTTCCCCATTGAAGATGATACTAGCTGTGGGTTTTTCATCTGTGGCCTTTATTATGTTGAGGTATGTTCCCTCTGTCCCTATTTGTTGAGGCTTTTTATCAAGAATGGATGCTGTACTTTGTCAAATGTTTCCCTGTATTTATTGAGAGGATCATATGGTTCTTGTCCTTTCTTTTATTAATGTGTATCATGTTGTTTGATTTGTACATATTGAATCACCCTTGCAACCCAGGAATAAATCCCACTTGGTCCTCGTAAATAATCCTCTTAATGTACAGTTGGGTCATATTGGCTAGTATTTTGGTGAGAATTTTTGCAGCTGTGTTCATCAGGAATATTGTTCTCTTTTTTTAGTGGGGTCTTTGTCTGGTTTTAGAATCAGGGTAATGCTGACTTTGTAGAATGAGTTTGGAAGTTTTCTTTCCATTTCTTTCTTTCTTCTTCTTCTTCTTTTTTTTTTAATATTTTGAGAAGAATAGGTATTATGAACTCTTTAAATTCTTGGTAGAATTCACCTGTGAAGCCATCTGGCCCTGGACTTAGAGATTTTTTTATTACTGATTCCATTTCTTTGCTGGTTATCAGTCTGTTCAAGTATTCTATTTCTTCCTGTTTCAGTTCTGTTAGTTTATATGTTTCTAGAAATTTATCCATGTCTTCCAGATTGCCCAATTTGTTGGCATATAATTTTTCATATTATTCTCTTACAATTATATTTCTATGGTGTTGGTTGTTATTTCTACTCTCTCATTGGTGATTTTATTTATTTTGGTCCTTTCTCTTCTTCTTTTTGATAAGTCTGGATAGGGGGTTATCTATTTTATCAACTTTTTCAAAGAACCAGCTCCTGGTTTCACTGATCTATTCTACTGGGCTTTTTGTTTGTTTGTTTGTTTCTATATCATTTACTTCTGTTCTAATTTTTATTTTTCCCTTCTTCTCCTGACTTTAGGCTTCATTTGTTGTTCTTTTCCTAGCCCCTTAGGTGTAGGGTTAGGTTGTATATTTGAGATTTTTCTTCCTTCTTGGGGTAGGCCTGTATTGCTCTATTCTCCCTCTTATTACCCCTTTTGCTGCACCCCATAGGTTTTGGACCTTCGTGTTTTCATTTTCATTTGTTTGCATGTATTTTTCTATTTCTTCTTTAATTTCCTGGTTGACCCATTCATCCTTTAGTGAGATGTTCTTTAACCTCCATGTATTTGTGGTCTTTCCAAATTTTTTCTTGTGATTTACCTCAAGTTTCATAGCATTGTGATTGGAAAATATGCATGGTATGATCTCAGTCTTTTTGTACTTGTTGATGCCTGATTTATAACCTAGTGTGTGATCTGTTCTGGAGAATGTCCTATTTGCCCTTGAAAAGAATGTGTATTCTGCTGCTTTAGAATGGAATGTTCTGAATATATCTGTTAAGTCCACCTGGTCCAATATGTCAACCAAAGCCATTGTTTCTTTGTTGATTTTCTGCTTAGATGATTTGTCCATTGCCATAAGTGGGGTGTTAAAGTCCCCTACTATTATTCTATTATTATCAATGTGTTCCTTTTATGTTTGTTATTAATTGTCTTATATATTTGGTTGCTCCCAAGTTGGGGGCATAAACATTTACATTTGTTAAATCTTTCTCGATAAACCCCTTTATTATGATGTAGTGCCTTTCTTTATCTCTTGTTACAGTCTTTGGTTTAAAATCTAATCTGTGTGATATAAATATGGCTACTCCAGCTTTCTTTTGATTTCTGTTTGCATGATAAGTGTTTCTCCATCCCCTCACTTTCATATGGAGGTGTATTAGTCTAAAATGAGTCTCTTATAGGCAGCATATAGATGTGTCTTTTTTTTTTATCCATTCTAACACCCTGTGTCTTTTGATTGGAGCATTTAATCCATTTACATTCAGAGTAATTATTGATAGGTAAGAATTTAGTGCTATTATATTACCTGTAAAGTCAGTGTTTCTGGAGGTTTTCTCTGTTCCTTTCTAGTCTTTGTCACTTTTGGTCTTTCTTTCCTTCTCAAAGAGTTCCCTCTAATATTTCTTGCAGAGCTGGTTTAGTGGTCACAAACTTCTTTCATTTTTGTTTGTCTGGGAAACTCTTTTTTTTTTTTTTTTTTTTTAAGATTTTATTTATTTATTTGACAGAGAGAGAGAGATCACAAATAGGCAGAGAGAGGGGGGAAGCAGGATCCCTGCTGAGCAGAGAGCCCGAGGCGGGACTTGATCCCAGGACCCTGAGATCATGACCTGAGCTGAAGGCAGAGGCTTTAACCCACTGAGCCACCCAGGCACCCCTGTCTGGGAAACTCTTTATCTCTCCATTTATCCAGAATGATAGCCTTGCTGAAGAGAGTGTTCTTGGAGGCAGATTTTTCCCATTCAGGACCTTGAGTATATCATGCCACTCTCTTCTGGCTTGCCAAGTTTCTGTTGTGAAATCTCCAGTGAACTTTATGGGTTTTCTCTGGTAAGTTAAGGACTTCTTTTATCTTACTGCTTTTCAGATTTATTTTTAGGGGGCTCCACATGAAATCATGACCCTGAGATCAAGACCAGAGCTAAAATTAACAGTCAGATGCCAGTTACGTCTCTTGCTCCTGAAAGTAATGGCCTTATGAAGAGGTCATGTAGTGCCTAGGGCCGGCACTTAAGGGAGTATCTCCAGCATGTGCTGCGTTTGCTCTGATTTTGTGTTTTGGTTGCTCTATCCTTCAGGCCAGTCGCTTACAGAGACTCTCTTTGCCTACTGTGGGCAGTGTTTAGTCCCTAGCCTGAATGTGGTGAGTTTTAACTAGGTGTGCTCTGGTCTGCTTTTGCAATGAGACCTGACACCAGCTCCACCAGAACTGAGGATCTGTAAAACTCTCTGCTCAGATGTGTGAGCAGGGTTCCTCTGGGGGAGGAGCCCACTGTGCTGGACTGAGACAAGCTGACCGAGGGGGAAGTCCACCAGAGCAAAGGGGAGTGGGGCTTGGTGTAAACAAGTTAGGCAGCCAGTATTAGCACTTTCCTGCTTCCCACAGGTGGCTCTGTGTTATGCTGAGGGGCAGAGAAGGAAAATGGTGCCAGCCAGCTCCATTGTTCCTGAAGAGGTGTCTCTGTGAATGTTTGCCTCTCAATGTGTGGCCTAGGTGTTCTTCAGATCACTGTTTCCATGCTGTCAACTCCCAGGTTGTTTGCCTGCTTTTTGTCTCCAGGAACACCACATTCTGTATTGGCCTCTATCTCAGCCAAGCTCTCTGGCCTTTAAAACTCCAGGGTTTGAGTCCCACTGTTGTAAGAACTGTTGTAAGAACTTACAGAATTTAGCCCCTCTCATCTTCCAAGCCAATGACTTTTTTTTTTTTTTTTAAAGATTTTATTTATTTATTTGACAGAGAGAGAGATCACAGATAGGCAGAGACGCAGGCAGAGAGAGAGGGGGAAGCAGGCTCCCCGCTGAGCAGAGAGCCTGACGCGGGGCTCGATCCCAGGACCCTGAGATCATGACCTGAGCCGAAGGCAGAGGCTTTAACCCACTGAGCCACCCAGGCGCCCCTCAAGCCAATGACTTTGAGGAAACATTCTCCTTGTGTGTTCTCCTGGGTGCTCCTCTCTCTCACCCTTCTCTGCAATCACAGCTCCCTTCCCTCTGTAGCACCTGTGATCTGCTTCTCCCCTAGACTGTGTCTCTGCACGTCCTACCATCTTCGATGTGGTTTCTTCTCTCCCTTTAGTTGAGGATTTTGTTCTGCCAGTCTTCAGGTCAATTTCTGGGGTATTTGGGATGATTTAAGTTGTGTTCATGGGATGAGACAAGCCTAGGATCCTCCTACTCCACCACTATCTTCCTTTCTTGCTCCAGTTTCTCTTAAAAATTGTAGGGGATTTTAACATCCCCACTTACATCAATAACACCAGATAGAACATCAATAAACAATGACCTTAAACAACACATTAGACCAGATGGACTTAACAGATATAAACAGAACATTCCATCAGAAAACAGCAGAATACATATTCTTTTCAAGTGCACATGGAAGAATGCTTCGGGATAGATCATATTAGGCCACAAAACAAGTCTCAATAAAGTTAGGAAGACTGAAATCATATCAAGCATTTTTTCCAACCAAAGTGGTATGAAACTAGAAATCCATTGCAAGAAAAAATTATGAGACCCATCTATATGCAGTCCACAGTAGACTCACTTCAGACACAAAGACTTAGATAGACTTAAAAAACACAAACAAATGAAGGCTAAACAGTGTGCTACTAAACAACAGTAAGTCAATGAGGAAATCAAAGAGGAAGTTTAAAAATACCTTGAAACAAATGAAAATGGAAACACAACATTCAGAAATCTGTTAGATAGGGCAAAAGCAGTTCTAAGATGGAAGTTTATGATATAGGCCTGTCCTAAGAAACAAAAATGAACATTTTAACCTTAAACTTAAAAAAACTAGAAAAGGAACAAAAAGAAAAGTTAGTAGAAGGAAGGAAATAATAAAGATAAGAGTGGAAATAAGTAAAATAGAGATCAAAAAATAGAAGAAAACCAAATACAAATATTAATATAATTTAATAGAAGTTTTGCTACATGCAAAGAATGAAATTAGACTACAATCTTATACCATCTACAAAAATAAACCCCAAATGGACTAAATACCTAAATGTAAGTCATGAGACTATAAAACTCTTAAAAGAAAACATAAGCAGTAAACGCTTAGACATAAAGCTTATCAATATTTTTTTGGATCTGTCTCCTCAAACAGGGGCAACAAATGCAAAACAGTTGGGACTATATCAAACTAAAAAGCTTTACATTGTGAAGGAAACCATCAATAAAATGAAAAGGCAACCTACTGAATAGGAGAAGATATGTGCAAATGATATATCGAATAGAAGGTTAATAATAAAAATATAAAAAGAGCTCCTACAACTCAAAATCCATTTAAATAAAAATGAGGGGCAGGCATCTGGGTGGCTCAGTCAGTTCAGCAGCTGCCTTTGGCTCAGGTCATGATCTCAGGGTCCTGGGATCAAGTCCTGCATCAGGTTCCCTGCTCAGCAGGGAGCCTACTTTTCTCTCTCCCTCTGCTGCTCCCCCTGCTTGTGCTCTCTCACTCTCTTTGTCAAATAAATTAATTAATAAAAATTTAAAAAAAACGTGGGGGCTCCTGGGTGGCTCAGTTGGTTAAGCATCTGCCTTTGGCTTAGGTCATGATCCCAGAGTCCTGGGATCGAGCCCCGCATCAGGCTCTCTGCTCATCAAGGAGTTGGCTTCTCCCTCTGCCCCTCACTCTGCTCATGTTCTCTCTCTCTCATGCTGGCTGTCTCTCAAATAAATAAGATCCTTAAAAAAAAAAAAATGGGCAGAGGACTTGAGTAGACATTTTTCCAAAGAAGACCTGCAGATGGCCAACAGACACATGAAAAAATGCCCAACATCATTAATTAGGAAAATGCAAATCAAAACCATAATATCACCTCACACCTGTCAGAATGGCTAGTATCAAAAAGATAAGAAATAACAAGTGTTGACAAGGATATGGAGAAAACAGAACCCTGGGCACTATTGGTGGTAAATTGGTAAATGTAAATTGGTGCAGCCATCATGGAAAACATTATGGAGTTTCCTTAAAAAATTAAAAATAGAAATACCATAAAAATAGAAACAGAATACCATATGATCCACTTCTGGGTATTTTTCCAAAGAAAATGAAAACCCTAATTTAAAAAGATATATGCATTCCTATGTTCACTGCAGCATTATTTACAATAGCCAACATATGGAAGTAACCTAGTGTCCTTCAGTAGATAAATGAGTAAATAAGATGTGGTATATATGAACAATTGAGTATTACTCAGCCATAAAAGGAATGGAATCTCGCCATTTGCAACAACACAGATGGACCTAGAGAATGAAGTGTCAGACAAAGAAAAACAAATACTGTGTGATTTCACTTAGGTGTGGATCTAAAAAACAAAACAAACATACTCATAAATATAGTGAACAAACTGGTGATTGCCAGAGGGGAGGTTGTTGGGGAGATTGGCAAAATAGGTGAAGGGGATTAAGAAATACTAACTTTCAGTTACAAAATGAGTTGTCACAGGGATGTAAAATACAGCATAGGGAATATAGTCAATAGTGTTTTAATAACTTTGTATGGTGGCAGGTGGTAACTAGACTTACTGTGATCATTTGTAATGTATATAAATGTTGAATCACTGCTGTACACCAGAAACTAATATAATAGTGTATGTCAGCTATGCTTCAATTAAAAAAAATTAGGCAAGAAGTACAAACAGTGGTTTTCAAGATACTGGATATCTAGCAATAAAAGATAGTGTTTGCTGAGGGACAGAAAGCAAACAAGGTTAGCCTTATGGCTGTTCCAGCCTACTACCTTGAGAGAGTTTCCAGGTCACAGTGTAGGAATGGGAACTCCGGGCAGAGTCCATCAGATTCCCCGATTTTAGGAGACAGAGGTGAGAGCTAAAGGGTCGGGGTGACTAAAATACTAGGGACAGAGCACTAGCAGGAAAGCTCCAGACATCTTTAGAACTCCTCCATGAGTATTCAGTAGAATACTGATCAGCAGATGTATGTGGAGAATTAACTAAAGCTAAAGAAAGTGCTATCTATGCTTAGAGGAAGCAGTACAGTACCTGTCAGTCACACAGGGCCAGGGATAGGATTGGTCCCTACCAGCCAGACTGGAAAACCTCATAATACACAGGACTTTGGGTAGGATACTCTTGGGAGTCTTGCTTCAGTAATGGAAAATAATTAACCCTAAATTAAGCATTGCTAGGTCCTGCCTAACCAATTTAGAAAGCAAGACCTACAAGGATAAAAGGGTTTTAAAGTGACTTAACAGCTCTCCAGAACAAAGTTTGAGAATATTTATAATATAAAAATATCCAGCATTCAACCAGGCGAAATCCATAATAGTTGATGTCATCAGGCATGCAAAGATGCAGAAAAATACAACAGATAATACGGGAAAAAATCAGTTGAAACTGACCCAGATGTTAGAATTAGACAAGTATATTAAAACACATATCATAACTGAATTCCATCTACCCAAAAAGTTAAGACATGGAAGATAAATATTTTTTTAAAAAATTGAACTTATAGAAATGAAAAACTAAGGTGTCTGGGGTGCAAAATACACCAGATTGGATTAACAGATTAAACATTGCAAGTGAAATGATTAGTAAATTTGAAGACATAGACTAGAAAGTATCCAAAATGAGAAATGGACTCACAAAGAAAGAAAGAAAAATGAAAAGAGCATCCCTGAGCTGTGGGACATAACTTCAAGCACACTAACATACTTATAAAATGGGAGAGGTGGGGGGGATTTAAAATAAAGAATTTGTCAGGTCTTTGTCCCGAGTTCCTAGGACAGAGCTGCTAAATGCTTAGACCTTCCCAAATTATAAGAACATCTTTGTTTGTCATAGGACAAACTGGGACCATGCCCAAGTTTTTAGTAATAAGGTGACACATCATTAATGGTGGGTCCCTGGATAGTTTCAGAATGAGGACTTGCTGTGCCAAAAAGGCCAACCATGTAATTAGAGGTTAGGTCTTTCAGCCAGGTGATATCAACCTGACCCCCAAAGAGGGAATGGAGCCTGGAAATTGAATTCAGTCATATGGACAATGATTTAATCAAGCATGCCTACCTAAAGAAACCCAATAAAGACTCTGGACACTGAAGCACAATGGTGAGCTGGGAGGGTGCCATGCCCTGAGAATAGAAGCTCCATGTCTCAGACCTTTCTAGACTTTTACCTCTGCTTCTCTTGTTTGGCTGGTCCTGACTTGTATCCTTATAATAGAATAGTAATCATAATGTAGCACTTGCCTCCTTTCTGTGGATTACTTAGGCAAATTGTTAAACCCAAGGGGATAGTGGAAACCCCCAAATGTCAATTGGTCAGAAGTGTGGATCATTTAGGAACCCCAGGGTTAATGACTGGTGTCTGAAGTGAGAGAAGTCTTATGAAGAACTTTGCCCCTAACCTGTGAAATCAGTACCAGTTCTGGATAGTTAGTATTGGAATTGCATTGCAGGGGAACAGAAAAATTATTTGAATAGATAATAGCCCCAGATTTTCTACATTTGAAAAAAACTATAAGCTCAAACCCAAGATAATCAATAAGCCCAAAGCACAAGAAACGCAAAGAAAACTATACCAAGTCACGTCATCATAAAGTGGTTCAAAACCAATAATAAAGAGAAAATTTGAATAGCAACCAGAGAAAATAGTCACATATCATAAAGTGGAATAAAGGTGAAGATAACAGTAGATTTTATGTTGGAAACAGCCCAAGTCAGAAACATTGGAGCAACATCTTTAAAATACTCAAAGAAAATAGCTATCTTAGAGCATCATACCCAGTGAAATATCTTTCAGAAATGAAGGTGAATTAAAGATTATTTTAGACATAGAAAAGCTGAAAGAATTCATCACCATCAGAAATGCAGTACAAGAAATGTATTTGGGCTGGGGAGAAGTTGTTCAGTCAAGGAAGAAAATAATGCCAGATGGAAATACAAATTTACATAAAGGAAAGAAAATCGCCAGAAATTGTAACTAAATGGATAAGTGTATATGATTTTTTATTATTCAGATCTCTTTAGAAGATAACTATTAAACAAAACTACCAATAGTGTTTTGTAGTGATTATAATATATGCCTAAGTACAATTTGACAATAGCATAAAGTCCAAGAAAAGAAACATGGAAGTACACTATTGTGTGGTTCACATATTATCCATGAAGTGGTATAATACCACTTGAAAATAGATTGTAGTAAGTTAAAGATATGCATTCTACTCTCTGACACAACCACTGAAAAACAGTTATAGGTAAAAGCCAAATAAATAAATAAATAAAGTTTAAATAAAATAGAAGTTATAAAGAATACTCAGTGAACTCAAAAGGAGGCAGGAAAGGAAGAAAAAAGGGGAACAAAGAATGAATGGGACAGGGGCACCTGGGGGCTCAGTTGTTAAGTGTCTGCCTTTGCCTCAGGTCATGATCCCAGAGTCCTGGGTTTTGGCCCTACATCAGGCTCCCTACTCAGCAGGGAGTCTACTTCTCCCTCTGCCCCTCCCCCTGCTTGTGTTCCCTCTCTCACTCTGTCTCTGTCAAATAAATAAATAAAATCTTAAAAAAAAAAATGGATAGGACAAACAAGATGATAGGCCTAAACTTAACCATATCAATATCAATAACACATTAAATATAAGTGATGTAAGTACTCTCAAAAGGGAAAGATTAGATAAAAATCAAGACCCAAACATATGTTGCTTGAAAGAAATATACTTTAATTATAAAGACACAAATAAATCAAAAGTAAAAGAAGAAAAAGAGATATAGCATGCTAACACTAATCAAAAGAAAGCTCTTACAAATAAATGGAAAGACATACTGTGTTCATGGATTGAAAGACTCAACCTTGTTAAATGCCCATTCAACCCAGAACAATCTATATAGATCAGTTCAAGTTCTGTCAAAATCTAAATGGTCCCCTTCCCCAATCTCCTGGCAACCCTATTCTGTTCTCTGCTTCTGTGAGTCTATTGTGGATACCTCATATAGGTTGAATCATGAAGATGTTGTTCAATGGATATAGTTTTAGTTATGTAAGACAAATAAGTTTTAGACATCTGTTGTAAAACATAGTAAAAATAGTTAACAATGCTATATTATACAACTTAAAATTTGTTAAGAGGATAGATCTCATGTTACGTATTCTTACCAAAACAGACAGACAAAAGGAAAAAAAAAAGCACAAGGAAACTTCGAGTTGGTGAATATGTTATTACCTTAATTGTGATGATGTTTTCTTGGATATACACATGTCCAAACTCATCAATCTATATGTATTAAATATGTACAATTTTTGTATATTGCTTATTCCCCAGTAAAGTTTAAAAATACCAATGGCATTTTCTGCAGAAATATAAAAACAATTCTAAAATTCATATGGAATTTCAAAGGACCTGGAATAGCCAAAACAACCCTGAGAAAGGAGAACAAAGCTGGAAACTTCACACATCCTAACTTCAAAATATATTACAAAGCTACAAATTCTTGCATGTATACTCAAATGATTTGTATCCATTCCCAACACAGTAGAGAAAGGATGGTCTCTTCAATAAATGGTGCTGGGATGATTGGATATCCACATGTAAAAGAAAGAAATTAGATTTTTATCTCACACCATGTACAAAATTGAACTCAAAAGGGATTAAAGACCTAAACCTAAGACCTAAAACTGTAAAACTCCTAGAAGAAAACAGAGAGGGAAACCTTCTTGACCCTTGGATTTGGCAATGGATATGACCAAAAAAGCAGAGGCAGCAAAAGCAAAACTATACAAATGGGATTACATCAAACTTTAAAACTTCTGGACAGCAAAGGAAAGAGTGTAGTAAAAGGCAGTTTGTAGAATGGAAAAAAAAATACTTGCAAACATATCTGATAATGTATTACTATCTAGAATATATAAAGAACTCCTATAATTCAGTAGGAACAGCAATAAAAATAACCAGATTTTTAAATGGGCAGGGACTTGAATAGACATTTCTCCAAAGAAGATGAAATGTCTAACAAACATGAAGAGATATTCAACATCAGTAAAATAATAATAATAATGAGTGGGGGAATGCAAATCAAATCACAGTGAAATATCCACTCCTGTTAGAATGGATACTGTTTAAAAAAAAAAAGCATTGGTGAGGATGTGGAAAAATTGAAACATTTACGCACTGATGGTCGAAAGGTAAATGGGAATAACTTCTATTGAAAATAGTATAGTGGGGCGCCTGGGTGGCTCAGTCGTTAAGCGTCTGCCTTCGGCCCAGGTCAGATCCCAGGGTCCTGGGATCAAGCCCCGCATCGGGCTCTCTGCTCGGCAGGAAGCCTGCTTCTCCCGCTACCATTCCCTCTGCTTGTGTTCCCTCTCTCGCTGTGTTTCTCTCTGTCAAATAAATAAAATCTTTAAAAAAAAAAAAAA
>CM053603.1:76263759-76290694 GCA_028646535.1 Procyon lotor
GCGCCTGGGTGGCTCAGTCGTTAAGCGTCTGCCTTCGGCCCAGGTCAGATCCCAGGGTCCTGGGATCAAGCCCCGCATCGGGCTCTCTGCTCGGCAGGAAGCCTGCTTCTCCCGCTACCATTCCCTCTGCTTGTGTTCCCTCTCTCGCTGTGTTTCTCTCTGTCAAATAAATAAAATCTTTAAAAAAAAAAAAAAAAAAGAAAATAGTATAGAAGTTCCTTAAAAAATTTAAACTAGACCTACCATATGACCTAGCAATACCACTGTGGGGTGTACAGCCAAAAGAATGGAAAACAGTCTCAAGGAGCTATTTGCATTCCCATGTTCATTGAGCATTATTCACAGTAGCCAAGAAGTAAAAGCAACCTAAATGCCCATCAGTAGATGGATGGACAAAGAGAATATGGTATATATATAGTGGAATATTATTCTGCCCTTAAAACAAAAGGAAATTCTGTTACATGCAACAACATGGATAAACTCTGAGGACATTATGCTAAGTGAAATAAGCCAGTCACAAAAAGATAGTTACTGTACTATTCCACTGATACGAGATATCTAAAGTAGTCAAACTCCTAGGAAAAAGAGAGGTACTTGCCAGAGGCTGGGGGACAGTGTGTGGGGAGTTTTGATCATTTGGGATTGGGGCGGGAGGGATCTGTTGTACAACAATGTGCAAGTTGTTGACAGTATTGTACTATACACTCAGAAATTGTTGGATGAATTTTATGTTATACAGCACTTTTTGCTGCAAAAAGAAAAGAAAGCTGGATGGCTATATTAATATCAGAAAGAGTAGTTTTTAAAGCACATAATATTGCTAGGTAAAGATAAAGGGGTCATTTCATCAAGAATATAACAATTCATGAAGAATATAACAAAAATGATAAAGGGATCAATTCATCAAGAATATAACAATAAAGAATAGAACAACATGGGGCGCCTGGGTGCTCAGTCATTGAGCGTCTGCCTTTAGCTCGGGTCATGATGCCAAAGTCCTGGGATCAAGCCCTGCAATGGGCTCCCTGCTCAGCAGGAAGCCTGCTTCTCCCTCTCTCACTCACTCTCTCTCTGTCAAATAAATAAATAAAATCTTTAAAAAAAAAAAAAAAAGAATATAACAATATGACAATTCTAAATGTTTATGTACCTTATAACAGACTTTCAAAATGCATGAAGCAAAATCTGATACAACTTCAAGGATACATTCACAATTATAATTGTAGATTTCCATGTGCTATTCTCAATAATGAACAAGTTGAAAAAAATCAATAAGGATATAGACACTTGAACAAAACTATCAACCAACTTGACCTAATTGACATTTATATTACACTTTACCAAACAACAGTAGAATACACATTCCTTTAGCATATATACAGAATGTTTACCAAGATAGACAATATTCTGGGCCATAGAAAATCTCAATAAAAATTTAAAATTCAGTTCATAAAGTATTTCTTTGACTTTAATGGAATTAAGTTAGAAATAATAAAAAAAAATCTCTGAAAAATTTCCAAATATTTGGTAACTAAATAACCCATGAGTCAGAGAAGAAATGAAAAGGAAAATTAAGAAATATCTTGAAATGAATGAAAATGAGAACACAGCATGTCAGAATTCATGAGATGCTGCTAAAGCTGTGTTTAATAAGTGAGCTTAGCAAGTTTACCGATAACATGATCAGTATAAAGGGCACGTATTGCATGGAGCACTGGGTGTAGTGCATGAACAGTTAATCTTATAACACTGAAAAAATAAAATAAACGTATTTGGGGAAAAAAAACATGATCAGTATACAAAAATCAATTTTCTTCCTATATACCAGCAACAAATAATTCGAAATTGAAATTTTAAAAATACCATTTATAATACCTCAAAATATTAAATACTTAGAGATGAATCTGACAAAAGATGTGCAAGACCTGCACATAAAATACAACAGAACATTGCTGAGAGAACTTAAGATTCATATAAATGGAGAGAGATGTCTTCTTTATGGGTAAGAGAACTCGATATTATTAAGATATCAATTCTACATTAACTTTGATTCTTAGAACCATAGTAATGTGCAAACACTCTCCCTTTAAGAAATAAGTAATGGATTAAAATCAGCCTGGACCTGTGGGAAAGAAACTCGGAATAAAATAATAAACAATAATAAATGAACTGAACTGTATTCTAATCGCATCAAGAAGAATAAAGGAAGAACAGAAGAGACCAAACCCGAGTAACCTTGGAAAGCAGTATTTTAACTAGATACTATAAAACCAGAGACAAAAAGAACTATACACTAATACTGTACTCTGTTTAGTAAATTGGTTTCTCAATGGAATATAGCTTGGCAATTCTGTTAACATTACAAAGGAAAGGGAGAAGTTGAGACTGAACCTTGTGGTATAGTATTAGAATCAATTCTCTATATGATTACATAGTTTTTAGTATATATAGGTAAATATGGCAATAGAAAGAAATAAAAATGTGTATGCTTGGATTAGTATAGAGGAGTTCACCCCACCTTTGTATACAGTTTCAGTTATTCATGGCCAGCTGCAGTCTAGAAGCAGATGACCTTCCTTTGACACAATATCAGGTCAATAATAGCCTAACGCTACATCACGATGCCTACTCCTTTCACCTTACTTCGTCTCATCATGTAGACATTTATCATCTCATATCATCACAAGAAGTAAAAGGAAAAGAAGTAAAAGAAGTCAAAGTGTTAGTACAGTATAATGAGATATTTTGAAAGAGAAATCACATTCACATAACTTTTATTACAGTATATTGTTATAATTGCTCTATTTTAATATTATTAAGCTCTTACTGTGCCTAATTTATAAATTAAACTTTATCATATATATAGGAAAAAACTATATATATATGTATATATAGTTTTACTATACCACAAGGTTCAGTTTATATATATATATATAAACTATATATATATAGCATTCAGAACTATTTGCATTTTCAGGCATCCATGGGGAGTCATGGAACATATCTCCTGCAGATAAGGGGGGACTGCTGTACATACATGTATTCCTAGCTCTTCTGCTAAGAGGGTCCAGGAGCAATGACATCCTAATGGTAATGAGCACACCTAACACCCAGAGTTCTAAATGGTTTTTAAGTACCATTTCCAGTAAAGGAACCAGGACTATTTGGGGGGGGGGGGGAGACCCAGGTCTGGAACAAGGAAAATATGAGATGATACCATCTTTTGATACCAGAAGATATATAAGTGCTAACAAAAGGATAGGGCATGTCAAGAGGATACAGGGGCCAACCTGATAAGAGTTCCAATGGCCAGAGCAAGATCAATTTGAGCAACAAAATAAATGATGATAGTGTTGGATTATAACCCTTAGAATAAAATAAATACCCATGAGTCTATACTGATACGAATTAAACATATAAATATGTGGGAGAGGAGGAATCACTCTTCCTTACAGAAGAATTCAGTTATTAAATGTATAGAAAATGAGGGAAGTTCAAAATCGCTATTAGATAAGCACCACAGTATAAATATTACAACCAGTTTCCACAAATGACTGCTGAAATCAGCGGCACCTGGGTGACTCGTTAAGTTAAGCATCTGCCTTCAGTGCAGATCATGATCCCAGGGTCCTGGTATTGAACCCTGCATAAGGCTCCCTGCTATGTAGGGAATCTGCTTCTCCCTCTTTTTCTACCCTTCCTCCCTGTTTGTGCTACCTCTCTCACTCTCTCTCAAATAAATAAAATCTTAAAAAAAAAAATGACTGCTGAAATCTGTGGGCAAAAATTTGCAGAGAAACAGTATTATATTGGCAGTCTCAAAGTATATCCCCCCACAGTATTTATTATTTATTAAGAGAGAATAATAACTATATGGTGATGAACCCAGAAGTCACATTTCAGCCAAGCGTGATCAAAGTTAACTCTACAAGATGTAAGACATACTGACATCACATACTCTTGTATGACTGTTAAGCACACAATATCACTTACATGGTATACCTGTGAAAAATGTATAATCTTAAACTAATCATGAGAAAACAGACAAAATCATGTTGAGAAAGTCTACAGAATAATTGACTAGAACTCATTAAGAGTGTCAAAATCATGAGGGGTACCTGGGTGGCTTAGTTGGTTATCCATCTGACTATTGATTCAGCTCAGGTCATGATTTCAGGGTCATGAGATCAAGTCTCACATCAAGCTCCATGCTGAGCGTGAAGAGTGCATGGGATTCTCTCTCTCTCTCTGTTTCTCCCCCCCCCCCACTTATGCTCTCTCTCTCAAAAAAAATTAAAAAGTGTATTTTAGGATTATGAAATATGAGACTAAGGAACTGTCAAAGATTGGGAGAGACCAATGAGGCACAAGAGCTAAATGCATCAACAAAAGGCAACCTATGGAATGGGAGAAGATATTTATTAGATAAAGGGCTACTATCCAAACCTATTAAGAACTTAGCAAACTCAACACCTAGGAAACATAAAACCCAGTTAAGAAAGGGGCATGAATAGATATTTCTCTAAAAAAGATACAAGTGACTAACAGACACATGAAAAAATGCTCAGCATCACTCCTCATAAGAGAAATCCAAATCAAAACCACAATGAGAAACCACCTCATACTGGTCAAAATGGCTAAAACTAACAACTCAGTAAACAACAGATGTTGGTGAGGATGTGATGAAAGGGGATCCCTCTTACACTGTTGGTGGGAATGCAAACTTGTGCAGCCACTTTGGAAAACGGTATGGAGGTTCCTTAAAAAGTTAAAAATAGAACTACCCTATGACCCAGCAATTGTACTACTAGGTATCTATCCAAAGGATACAAAAATGCTGATTCAAAGGGGGCACATGTACCCCAATGTTTATAGCAGCAATGTCCACAGTAGCCAAAATATAGAAAGAGCCCAGATGTCCATCAACAGATGAATGGATAAAGAAATGGTCTATATACAATAGAATACTACTCAGCCATCAAAAAGAATGAAATCTTGCCATTCACAATGACATGGATGGAACTAGAGGGTATTATGCTAAGTAAAATAAGTCAGTCAGAGAAAGACAAATACCATTATATTTCACTCATATGGGGAATTTAAGAAACAAAAGAGATGAATGTAGAGGAAGGGAAGATAAAATAAGATAAAAACAGGCAAATTACATGAGACTCTTTAACTATAGGAAACAAACAGGGTTGCTCAAGGGGAGGTGGATGGGGGAAATGGGGTAACTAGGTGATGGGCATTAAGGAGGATACTTGTTGCAACGAGTGCTTGGTGTTATATGCAACTGATGAATCACTAAATTCTACCCTTGAAACTAATAATACACTCTATGTTAACCAAATTGAATTTAAATTTAAAATTTTTTTTTAAAAGAACTAAATGTGGTGTAGGATCCTGGAACAGAGAAAGACACTAAGAAAAAAGCTGGTAGCATTTGAATGATGTCTGTAGGTTTAGTATTGCATCAGTGTTCATTTCCTGGTTTTGATCATGGTACTGTGGTTTGTAAGTTGTTATCATTATGGGAGAGGGACATAGAAAATCTCTAATATTTTTGTAACTTTCCCATAAGTCTAAAATTATTTCCAAATAAAAAGTTAAATGGTAAGGTCCATTGGTTTGAGACTGCGTTGGTAGGTATGGACGGCTAACTGTTCTGAAGAATCAAAGAAAAGAGGTATAAATGATGTCTGCCCATTTATAACTAGCCAATTAATAGATTATATCCATGTTGGCATTGCTCTTGCCTCTGGTTATTAACAGTAATCTCCAGTAGTTTCTCTAGGTTCATTCAAAGTGCTCTAAAAATCTAATTAGAAAATAAAAATGGTATTTCAGAGTTTTAATATTCTAATAGTCTTCCATGAGAATAAAATAACAGATTTTAAAATAAAAATAAAATCCTAAATTGAAAATAGATTTGTCCACACAGCTATTTTGATGGATATTAGCTGACTCACACAACTTAACATAGATTTTAAACTTGGCTACATGGCTATTTTTTTTCCCTCAGAAATTTCCCATGTCTCTAGGTTAGAAAGAATTGTTGTAGTTGTCTTGTGTCTTATCATCTTTTCCATGTAAATTTCTCTTAACATCCCCCACCCCAGAATCTGTGGGGTGAGTTTCCCTGACATGCCTTGACATGTTAAAATTACTGTACATACCTCTAAGACATTTGATTCACAAATCACCAAATAATAGCTAAATTAAAATTTTAATGCTTTATTAAAGTATGCTAGCATATCAAAAAGCACACATAAGTATGCTTGTAATAAAATTTTAATGTAATAAAGTGTTAAATTTTAAGTGCACTATTCAGTATTCTAAAAAGAGCAGATTTGCTCAACTGGCTACTTATTCTACAGGAAGGAAAAATTCTGTTCATGTGTTAGTTTTTTTTTATTTTGCTCTTTGGTATGTTTGTTAATTTAGTTTTGGTTTTAATCTTCTTCAGGATGTGGTGGATACACACCCTGGCCTCACGTTCCTGAAAGATGCTCCAGAATTCCACTCCCGCTACATCACCACGGTAAGCTGAGTCTTCTTTTTTCTTAATATAGATCAGTAAGTCTCCTTTGTCCAGGCTTTCAGGTCTTTATGCAAAAGGTAACCTGAGCTATAAATGATTATTTTAAGTGGGAGGAAGGTACAGTAAAATTGAATTAGTTATTCATATCTACTTTCCTTCATAAGAAGTACCAGTACCAGTGTATACAGAATTAGAGTAATCCATTCATTCTATTTGGTCTTATGAGGTACACTTTTTGCTTTGTTATTAGTATTGATACCCTGTTGATATTGAGTATTTACAAATAATACCAAAAAGAATTTTCAACAGCCTTTCCCAGAAAAAGATGTGTCTCAAATTTAGAACTGGAAATATTAATGAGAAATAGCTTACATATAATCAGAAAACAACTCACGTAAGAATTTAACATAGCACAATCACACTCTCCATCTTGTGAGGCGCTCTCATTCCCTGTTTCTGACGCATGACCTCATTTGACCGGTCACAGGCAAGGCGTGGGTGATGAGTCAGAGCACACCAGCGTGCAGTGCACAGTGCAGCGACATCCAGCGTTCTTTGCCCTAGCTCCCAGATGATCTCTGCAGGAATTCCAGAGGCGAGCCCCAGGACAGAACCCTCCATCACAGCCACACTCAAGTGATTCAGCCCTTGCGTTTGGCTCACATCCCCCAGTAAGATTACAGGGCAATCACCTCTGAGAAAAACCCTCTCATTCTTGGGATACTTTTTGTTGGGCCATGAATTTATTGGATTCTGTCAAGTTACAGAACACTACCATTCTTTTTCTCCTTCCAGAACTTCATTCTTGCTTTTACATTGGCTCTCTTCTGTTGTAAAACTTTGTATGTCTTTCTTTGAGCCAGAAGGTGTCACTGTCTTCTAAGGCTATCTCAGAAGCGATTTTTGCCTGTGAACCACACCACTGCTAACTTACTGCTGCCACAGTCACCCTGCTGCAGTCACCCTTGTTTCTCACCTGGATTACTTCTAATTCGTCTCCCTGCTTACACCTTCACTGCCCTACAGTGTAGTCTCCACAAAGCAGAGTAATCCTTGGAAAATGTAAGTCAGATTATGTCACTCCTCTGTTCAAACCCTCCAGTGGTTTCCCATCTCACTCAGAGGAAAAGCCAGAGCCCTTGCTACGAAACGAATCCCCATAATCCTCCCAACACACACACACACACACACAAACCCACCCACCCACCCACCCACCCACCCCTTACAACCTCTGTGCTCTCATCTCTTCTGTTACCCTGCTCCTCACTTACTGTGCTTTGGTCACAACTGCATCCTCACCGTTCCTGGAATTGACTGACTCCACTTCTGCCTCAGGTGCTTTTTACTTCTTTCCTCTGCCTGAAATGCTCTTTCTCCAGATACCCACATGACTTGCTCCTTTATTGACTTCATCCTACTGTCCACATAGAAATTCCCTGAACACTGTTTACCTTATTCATTCTTCTCCCTCTGTCCCCTCCCCCTACACTCTCTGTTCATTTGTTCTGCCTTATTTTTCTTCTCAGATTTTATATCATTTAATATTTTAAAGCTTAAATTCTCCTTCTCTATGATAGAAACTCCACTGGAGCAGGGAATTCGTCCATATTTTTCACTACAGTATCTCTAATACCTAGAATAGTGCCTAGCACATGTTTGATGTACAGTATTTATTGAATAAATAAATGAAATTATCCATGCTTAAGAATCCTACACATTAACTCTGACTTCTATTCCATAGGGAATTATTGGGTTCTGATTGTTGATTGTTCTATAAAGTCAGGGCATGTTAATAGCATAACTGAAAATCTTAAGAGCTAGAAAAGATCTTAGAGATAAATCCAGCCCAATTGGATCAGAAAATGCTCTCTATTGGAATTTATTCCTAGAAAATATGTTAAATAGCAGAATTGTAAAATAGAGGTAAATTTTCTTTCTCTACACTTTCTAGTTTGGTATTTGTTGAAGTACCATGGACCCATGATGGTCTGTGTCATCTAGCTAGCGGTCCCCAGGAATTTATAATTTCAGAGTGAAAAGCTGTGGAACAATTTTGTTCACATATAATTCACATTTTCCTAGAAATTCTGTTATGTTAATTATTAAGCAAAAAACTAAATTGGTCAATTAACAGGATATAATTAGTTATCTCTGCTGACATAGTTTCATGGCCTTTGCATATTATTTATATTTTTAAAATTCACATTCTGTTATCATTATGCTGCTTTAAAATCCCCAATTCACAAAAATCCACTACTCAGAAATAATTATTAAATTGTAAAATACTTGGGATGGAATATTGATAATAGGGCAATTCAAAATAGCATCGTAATATAAATAGTAAACAAGATCCCATTGAGAACATAGAATGTGAATCTGTGTGTACTGAGGTAAGTGTATCTTTTGTGGGTAACCTCATAGTACCATCTGAAAAAGGAAAGTGCAAATAAAAAGTATCACATGAATATCTGGAAACAATTTTTTTTAAAGGACTGGTTATCTATTCTCCTTGGTGCTTTTTCTATTGTGAAATCTGCTCAAATAATGGTATGAAGTCATTGGAACTTGTGCATTACTTCAGAGTACAGTGAGTTTTTCTAGAACAAATCAAAATAAGTTTTCTAGTATGAAATTAATGAATGTTGTTAATGGCATAAAAGTGAATGACAGAGGCATCATTCTCTATCCTGTTCAGAGCAAAAACTGGTAAGGTCATGCTATTTCTTAGAAACAGGCTCAGAATTAAATATCTCAGAAAAAGCAAAATTAATTAGTCATTTGATCCTATCGAAAGTTACATAATTTCAGTGGCATGTAGTATAAAACAATTAATATATTTTTTTGTTTGCATGCTAGAGTTATTCAGTAATTTCACTTTAGTTTGAAGAAACTACTGACACAAAGTATGACTCAAATACTAGTTTTAGTGTGGCACTCATATGGTGAAAAGTTGAGCAACTTTTCTTTTATTTTCTATTTTTTAATTTTCTTTTATTTTCTATTTATTTTCTATTTATCACTGAAAAACCTATGCCATAGGAAAAGACTTCATTTGTTTGTTTAGTTAATTATTTTGTCAAAAATAATAATTATTTTGTCAGCCATTTTCAGACTGGAAAGACAGAGTACCAACTATGCATAAAGCAAAAAGAATATCACTACCCAAATAAGAGAATGCACTCAAAGTTACTCCATATTCTCCTTTATTTCCAGAGACAAGTTGACATTTAAGAAGTAAGTCTCTTGATATTGAATGAAAATGAAAATTGGAAATCCTAGCAAATTATAGCCCTTGAATTTGCAGTTTTGTATGCCATGTAAAGAAATTACCAGTGAATAAAAGACTGCTTCTCCCAGCTGGCATATGCTGACTTTTGAGGAAAGAGGTGCTCACCTGAGTTTTTAAAATAAACAATGAGGTTGAAAATACTTCTTTGTGACACCGGTGATGGCAACAAAGACGTTTCTCTGGCTTGCTCAGATGATGTTTTAGTGATAGATTCAGTGTCTTCATTGGCCTGAAGCCATCACTTTAGGCTGAAATGCCAGGATATTAATTGTTGAGGACGAGGTACTGATATTTCCTGAAATGACTAAACTGGTGGAGACTGCTCATCACTAACAGCTTGACTCTTTCCCCTTGAGAACTTTTCATCTTGATAGAGAAAGAAGGAAATTTGTATTAGATTTTTTTTTTTAAGTCCAAATTCTGCAGAGGACCATGGAGAAATACTTTTCAGAACCATATTAACCAGAGGGGATCAAGAATCTTTTCACCACTCCTTGCCAAGTAGAAGAACCACGCTTCTAGCAGTTGAGTGTGTTCATTTGCATAAGTTACCTACAATGAGCAATCTCTAATTTTTGTTCCTGCATCCAATCCACTTGTCAAAACCTGTCTGACAGCTACCTAACACTTGCTCGAATTTCTGGTGACCTACACTTGTGAATTAGAGGTTTCCAGTTCAATGATATAAGGAAAAAGAAAGGAAACTGATTTAAAATTCAAACTATCAAGTTGACTAGAGATCCCTTAGTAAAAAATTACCAAATTTCTTTCCACTCATTGGTAGTAAACAATTATTCTTTCTATTACTAATTCTTAAAAAAAATTTTTGCCATTTTAAAAACTGAGATTAATATCTTTTTTATTTACCTAAAAGTGGTAGAACAAAATTAGGGGGAAAAAACAAGGGTAGATGTAGAACCAAGCAGCCAGCCACATGTTCTCACCACTAGATGGTGCCCCTACCTCAGTAAGCTAAAATGCTGAATCAGTAATGTGGAAACCAAAAAATGTGCTGATGAAGTGGGGCTACTGAATAAAGAGATTTAGGCTATGGAAAAATGGACTACAAGTACATTTTTTCATATTATTAGATAAGTAAGTTAGCAGAGGCTAAAAGTAGGAAATGTTTAACAGTCAAAACATTTGCGAATTTTAAAAATTCTGTCAAAAAAACAAACAATGAATAACAAAATAAGCAAAAATACAGATCAAAGCTGTATCACTTTAAGTGTAATACAGTACCTCCATAAATAATATAAAATCTTTGAAGAGTGTATAAATATAAAATTTTGGTAGTTAGGAAATTTAGACTTTAGATAAATTTATATTCAAAATCAAATACTAAGGATAAAAATATAATCATGTTCAACATAGAAAATTTTGGTGTAATATGTTTTGAAATTGACTTTTACTTGAGAGAGGAGCCATGGAACTATGATAAATGGTATTCTTACTGTTTATTTTCGTATATATAATTTCTGTGCTAAAAATCCTCCATCTTTTTTGTATGAACTTCTGCCAAGCTAGTGTTAAGAATACACTGTTGATTAAGGAGGGCACATGAGGTAATGAGCACTGGGTATTATATAAGACTGATGAATCACTAACCTCTACCTCTGAAACCAATCGTATGTTAATAAATTGGATTAAAATCTGAAACCAATAATACATTATATGTTAATTAATTGGATTTAAATTTTTAAAAAAAGAACACACTGTCGGAGTGTGTTCACTCTGACACTCAAACACTTGAGGTGTTTCAAACACCTCAGTCGGAGTCTGAGTGATTGGTGCCAATGGAGACATTAGACACCACTTAGTCCCTACTCAAATCTAATGCACTATCTACCCAGTAATTTTAGTTCTGCTTTCTGGTGCAACACAGAACAAGTTGGCCGCTTCTTCCATCTGATAGTCAGCCATTCAGATCATGGTCACATGTATACTCTAATCTTATTTTTCCCTCAAGAGTAAAAATTACTATATTCATAGTATCGTTTATAATAATTTTGAATATAGTTAACCCTTCTCTGTTTTATATTTCTGTACATTTATGTGCAGATATAAATAGATAACATATAGATATAAATAGATAGCAAATGGATAGCATATAGATATGCTATCTATCTGTAAACCACAGGGAATAGTACTGATTTATGTGAAATACTAATTAGAGACCTTTCTTGGGTTGGCACCCATCTGCTATTTACAACTCTGAAGAGAGTTATTCAGCTAGCTATGACTCCAACCCATATGTCTCCCTCACAGGTACAACATGAAAGTTTTTGTGACACAAGTCTTAAACCTCTTTAGTTTATCAAGCAATTTTCTAAGGAAGACATACAGATGGTGCATGAAAAGTTGCTCAACATCACTCATCATCAGCAAAATGCAGATCACAACCACTGTGAGCTATCACCTCACACCAGTCAGAATGACTAATAACAAAAAGACAAGAAAATAGCCAGTGTTGGCAAGGATGTAGGAAAAAAGGAACTCTTGTACACTGTTGGTAGGAATATAAATTGGTGCAGCCACTATGGAAAATAATATGAGGTTCCTCAAAAATTAAAAATACTCAAAAAATAAAAATAATATGGTGGCTACCATATGATCCAGAAATTCCACTGTAGGGTATTTATCTAAAGAAAACAAAAATATTAACTCAAAAAGATCAATGCACCCCACGTTCATTGTAGCACTATTAGCATTAGCCAAAATATGGAAACAACCTAAGTGTCTATCAATGGTTGAATAAAGAAGATGTGGTATAGACATATAGTTGACCTTGAACAACATGAGTTTGAATTGCATGGGCCTCATATGCAGATTTTTTATAGCGCTGTAAATATATTTTCTCTTATGATTTTCTTATTATTTTCTTTAGCTTGTTTATTGTCAGAATACAGTATATAGTACATATATAATGTACAGAATATATGTTAATCAACTGTTTACATAATTGGTAAGGCTTCTAGTCAACAGTAAACTATTAGTAGTTAAGTTTGGGGGAGTCAAGTTATATGTGGATTTTTCGACTGCATATGGCTGGGAGTTGGTACCCCTAGCCCATGAAATCTTGCCATTTGCAACAACACCAATCACCTTTGAAGACATTATGCTAAATGAAATAAGTCAGATAGAGACAAATACTATATGATTTCTCTCATGTGGAATCTAAAAAATAATAAATATACTTTTTTAAATAAATAAATAAATAAGATAAAAAAAAGATCGGTGATTGCCAGGGGCAAAATGGGTGAAGAGGAAGTCAAAAGGTATAAACTTTCAGTTATAGAATAAGTAAGTCACGGGGACATAAAGTAGAATATGGTGACTGTAGTTAATACTATATATTCTATGTATAATTAATACCATATCTAATATAGTAATATAAATATATTGTACATTTGAAAGTTGCTAAGAGAGTAAATCTTAAAAGTTCTCATCACAAGAAAAAAATTCCATACCTATATGGTGGCAGATGTTAAGGGGACTTACTGCAGTGATTATTTCGCAATATATACAAATATCAAATCATGTCTTACACCAGAAAGTGATATAATGTATGTCAGTTATTCCTCAAATAAAAAATATATCAAGCAATTATTAACCACCTGATATGCACAGCACCATATCAAGCACTGGGGTGCAAGTCAAGAAGGACCTGGTACCTTGGAGTTTGGAGGTGATGATGGTCAGGTGCAGCAGTGATTAGAATAACACTGTAGGATGAACTGAAGGAGACTTCATAACAGTTGGAGCACAGAAGACAGATCTCTACCCCAGTCCCTGTTCTGACGCTTCCTGTGGAGTTAGCAGTTGAGCTAGATTCTGAAGGGTCAGGAATTAGCACTGCTATAGGATATGGAAAACTGGGAAGCAGAAATCTGGGTCATCATTCTGAGGCTGGTTTTTCCCTGTTCCATTTGAGAATCACTTTCTTTGCTAAGGAATCCAGAAGGGGAATGGCGGTTTAGTCCCTCATTAGGCCTACTCTTTGGAGAGATGTCCAAATGTCTTCCCGTTTTTTGTTCTTGCACTAAAATAACTTTAAAAAAGGATCTAACCCCTTCCGTGATAAAACCACCAAGGATACAGTATATCTATTAGATAATCAAAATCAAAGACAAAGTGTCAAAGAAAAGCTGCTTATGATGAGCACTGGGTGTTATATGTAAGTGATCAATCACTAAATTCTACTCCTGAAACCAGTATTACCCTATATGTTAACTAACTAGAATTTAAATAAAACCTTGAAACCAAAAAGATATGCTTCCTTTTGGAGGAAAAAAAAAACAAAACCAGTGGATCATAGGGAAATTAAATGTGTAGGCATAACCCCAGGTAAAATTGTTAGCAATACGCTGTGGCTTCTTCCCTCCAGCAGCCTTGTCTTCCTTCTCCAGTCCTCCACTACACCACAAATCACATGTCGTCAGTCTCAGACACATTTGCTACCCGTTCCCTCTTCTCTCTTCCTGTCCAGGGTCTTCTCCAGAGTTTCACATATGTTATTAAACTCTTTAAACACTATCGAAGGTGTATGTGAGTTTCCAGAAAGAGTCTGGAAGACGTGAAGTCTTTAAGAGTCCAGTGAATAGGGGCACCTGGGTGGCTCAGTCGTTAAGCGTCTGCCTTCGGCTCAGGTCATGATCCCAGGGTCCTGGGATCGAGCCCCGCATCGGGCTCCCTGCTCCGTGGGAAGCCTGCTTCTCCCGCTACCATTCCCTCTGCTTGTGTTCCCTCTCTCGCTGTGTTTCTCTGTCAAATAAATAAAATCTTTAAAAAAAAAAAAAATAGTCCAATGAATAAGGCTGAAATAACCAGAATAATGCCCTCTTGAATCATACCATGTTGGCAGCCATTCTTATGACCTATGAATTGTTAAGCCAACCCAGTGTGTATTTCCCACCTCATTTGCCTTCCCAAATATCCAGCCCAATAAACAATGCTTGAATCAAGCATCACTGTATAAGATGAGAGGTAAATAAAGTGACATGTGGGTAGCTGGGAAATGCTGGCCTGTGAGCAAAGAGTATCTTTATTATTCTTGGAATTAATAGGGGACATGGGTGTACATTTTTAAAATATGGTATGAGTTTTTATCAGAAATTACACTTGTCTTAATCAGAAAAACAAAATGTAGCTTGTTTCAGGAGACATTCATAAGATGGCCTTTGGTGAAGTAATAGATATCTTCAGTGTTTTTATTTGATTTGTTTTCCTTTTGGAACTAGGTTATTCAGAGAATATTCTACACAGTCAACAGATCTTGGAGTGGAAAAATAACTTCGACAGAGATAAGAAAAAGCAACTTTTTGCAAGTATGTTTTTCATCGGAATTCATATATAAAGAACAAGTTAAGGATGCCCAGGTGGTTCTGTCTGTTAAGCTTCTGCCTTCAGGTCATGATCCCAGGGTCCTGGGATGGCGCCCACATCAGGCTTCCTGTTCAGCAGGGAGCCTGCTTCTCCCTCTGTCTGCAGGTCTCCCTGCTTGTGCTCGCTCTCTCTCTCTGACAAATAAATAATTAAAAAAAAATTTTTTTAAATAACAAGTTAAATAATATTCTTATTTCATTTAACAAATATTTGAGTGCTTATTGTATGCAAAGCACTTTGGCTACTTTCAGTCATTAAGCATTTACCGGATACCTGGGATGTGTAGGGGAGAACACAGGTGAATAACAAGGGATTTTTATATCAAGGCACATGGACTAAAAGTGCAGTCACACCTGACAAAAATTTCCACAGAAATGGATAACAAATATGCAGAGGAGGCCTCACAGAAGGACTGGCATGTGGTCTTAATATTGGGAGGGTATCAGAAGTTTATCAAAATAAAAAATTAGAAGGGGATTCCAGATAAAGGGAGCAGCATAAGCAAAGCCCCAGAAGCAACAGTGTCTACAGTCTAAGACCGAACAGTCTAAAGCAGCCAGTGGCTCTGCAGAGAGTGGCCAGTGATACAGCCTGAGGGGTGAGATGGGCTGGGTTAGGAAAGGCCTTGCAGAAGGAATAGAAGGGTTGCAACTTGATCCTTTCAGTAACAGCTCTTTATCCAGCTCCTACTGGAGTGGAGAAAAATATTAAAAAGTCCTTTTAAGAAAGAATACAGTCCGTTCAATTATTTTATTTATTTTACCAAGTAAGAGAGAAAGTATTAACCACTAGTGGGAGCCTTTTACCGAGATAATCTTCATGCCTGATTGTTCAAGCTTCCATTAACCTAAAGAAAGAATTGTTCATACTTGAAAGGAAATATTTTATTTTCAATGAATCAAACTAAATGAAGCTTAGGCTAATAATACAACCTTATGTACTCTTTATTTTTCCCCTGTCTTCATCTGGGACAAAGTAATGAAGACTTGGCAAAATTAACAGCCCATAATTCATATAAAAACCTTTTATATTCTAAAATGAATAGTAATCATCACAGTCATTGTTAATATTTATGGAATACCTGGTGCCTGCCTCTCTCAGTAGGTAACATGGGATGGGTTGAGATGGCAGTAATTCCATAGAAGAGGCCTTTCACCTTAAGAATGGTAATCCCTCACATTACCAAAGCACATTAGAGTTTGTAACAGTTTCTGGCATTATTATAATACATTTTTTTTTTAAGATTTTACTTATTTATTTGACAGATCACAAGCAGGCAGAGAGGCAGGCAAAGATATAGGGAGAAGCAGGCTCCCCGCTAAGCAGAAAGCCCAATGCGGGGCTCGATCCCAGGACCCTGAGATCATGACCTGAGCCGAAGGCAGAGGCTTTAACCCACTGAGCCACCCAGGTGCTCCATAATACATATTTTTTAATTGATAAAATTTGAGGTGCAGTTGTGGTTGAATGACTTCGATAAGATCATACAGCAAGTAAATGGCCGATCTGGAAACAGAACTCAAGTGTTCTTCCTAGAGCATGATTTAATTTTTCCCCCTCTTCCCTATCCCTCTCCTACTCTTCCTATTAGTACATTGTTCCTGAATGTATGCTCATGATTATATGCTCATAAAGCATTCACATAACATGAAAATATCTAGAATAATCCGCAGAAGCCACTATTTACCTCTTCACCCTACCATTTCATTCCCTTTCCCAGAGAGAACCCATTCATATTATCTATGATTTTATTCCTGTGTATGTATACATGGAGTAAACAGTTTTATTTTGTATGGCTGCTTTTTTGAGGTGAGTTTTTTTTAAATATATGAGATCATTTTGTTAATTTGTTTTTTTTTCCCCCACTAACAGCATATCTTAACATTCTTTTCATTTCCATGTATATAAATCTTTTAACTGCTGCATAATCTGTGGCATGGCTCTACCATAACTAAATTACATATTCCCCTATAGAGGATGTTTAAGTTGTTTTCAGGTTTTCCCTATTTGCAATAATGCAGCAAACATCCTTGTACTTTTCTTCTGTGTGTATATAGGTAAGAATTTTTCTGGAATAGACTACTGGAGGGGAAATCCTGGATCAAGTGGTATATGCATTTTCAGGGTTGTTGTGTTTTTTTTTAAGATTTTTTTATTTTTAAGTAATCTCTACACCCAAAGTGGAACTCAGATGCACAACCCCAAAATCAAGAGTTGCGCACTCCACCAACTGAGCCAGCCAGGTGCCCCAGTCAGTTTGATAGATGCTGCCAACTTAGCCTCCCAAAAACCTGTACTAGTTCATACTTACACATTCACCAACAGCACAAGTTATCTGTCTTTTTCATTTTCTGATAATCCAGTAGGGGAGAACGAGAGCTCCTTCTCAAGATTTGTTTTATTATACATATTCTCCTTTATACATGTTAAAGAGCATTTTATAAAACAAAACATTACAAGCTATGTTTGAAAAATGGGAGAAAATCATATTTCATCACCCTAATACAACCAATAGCATTTTTGTATGTGTTCTAGTCTCATATAAATGTGCAGATTTTAGTATTTTACAGTGTTCTTAGTATATATAATCTTATATCCCATATTTTGCATTTACCACATCATGGTTTTCCTTTGTTTCTGTGTAGTCTTTATAATTTTTACTGGCAACAGAATCTCTCATTAAGAAGTTTTACTATAATAATTTATGTTCTCAACTTGCCAGGGCATATTGGTTTCCCAGTATTTACATTTTGTAACATAATTTTTTTTTTTTTAAAGATTTTATTTATTTATTTGGCAGAGAGAGAGATCACAAGTAGCAGAGAGGCAGGCAGAGAGAGAGGAGTAAGCAGGCTCCCCGCTGAGCAGAGAGCCCGATGCGGGGCTCGATCCCAGGACCCTGAGATCATGACCTGAGCTGAAGGCAGAGGCTTTAACCCACTGAGCCACCCAGGCACCCCTGTAACATAATTTTTTATCGAAGTAATTTATTTACATTATGAAATAGTCGCTTCTGTCCCTTACGATATTTTTCACTTTGAATTCCATTTTGTTTTCCAATAATATTGACACATTTTCTTTTTGTTAAGATTTAGCTAGCATATATTTGTCCTTTTTTTTTTTAAAAACGTCCTTTAATTTAGATTTATCTCTTATGGATAGCACATACCTAGATATGTTTTGAGGGAGTTGGTTTTTATACTCAATCTGAAATACCTTAATATGGTGACTCAATTCATTTATCATTACTGTGATTTTTTTATCTGTCTGATCTGATTTCTGCCATCTCATTTTGTTTTTTCTATTTCTGAAGGTTTTTTTATGGCTTCTTATATTCTTTCTGAATCTTTAATTTCTGAAAACATCTTCATTTGTCTGCCCACTTATATGATAATTATAAGAATTGTAAGAATTTTGGGTGCAAAATTATTGTTTCTGGTGTTTTCCATAGGGACACGCAGTGAGTCAGGAAATTAACTGGAGCCCCAAATTAACTTCCAGCCCAGGGTCCTGCAGCTCCATCCCCATGGCTTCTATGCCAGGCCACCACATATCAGCACAATGCTATGCCTAAGTCACCTTCATGGTAAACTTGATCTCATTACAAAACCAAACCCTATATGTGAATTTCCACTCTACATAATAGAATAGATGCTCACTCTTCATAATTTTGAAGTTATAAGCAGTGTCATTTTATGACCATGTAATTCAGCCTATTGTCTAATTGTTCTGGCTTGCTAGTCTGGGGACCTCTGATGGGCTACAGTCTCCTTGGTAACAGTCCTTCCCTTTCCTTGCTTTTAAATCCTCCACTACATCTAACCCTTTGCTAACTATAATACAGAACTCGTAAATGCTTACAGATTGATCATTTGATTAAAGATTATAAAAGGTTGTCTATTAAAGTTCCTGGTTTGGTACCCACACCACAAATTTTAATTCAATTTAAAATTAAACTTTACTAGACCATATAACAGCCAAAGCTGGTTTTCATAAAATAAATTAATCTTTCTCTTCATACTATTTCAGACTCTAGCCCTTTTGGAAGAAGAGGAAGATATAAACCAGATCACAGATTACTTCTCCTATGAACATTTCTATGTTATTTATTGTAAATTCTGGGAACTAGATTGTGATCATGACCTCTACATCAGCCAGGCCGACTTATCTCGATACAATGACCAGGGTAAGTGTTTTATAGATGTTAAAACTTAACTATTTTGAAAAACGCAAGAGTTATATGAATTGTTATATGAATGGGAAATTCCCATTTCTTAAATTCTTTATTTAATCAAGTCCTCTTGAACGAACCAAGAATTTTTAAGTGGGAATGGGTAAAGGTATCGATTTTTTATTTAGAAAGCAAGTGTAGGAGAAGGGACTTACAGTAAGTAAGCAATTAGAGTCTTTGTTCTGATTAATTGCTGAGTCTTTGTAGTGATGTTTATTTTCTAATGATGAATTGGGTAAGATTCATACTTATGTAAAGTTTATTTGAAAGAGAATGTAGGGGCGCCTGGGTGGCTCAGTCGTTAAGCGTCTGCCTTCGGCCCAGGTCAGATCCCAGGGTCCTGGGATCGAGCCCCGCATCGGGCTCTCTGCGCGGCGGGGAGCCTGCTTCTCCCGCTGCCATTCCCTCTGCTTGTGTTCCCTCTCTCGCTGTGTTTCTCGCTGTCAAATAAAAAAAAAAAAAAAAAAAAAAGAAAGAGAATGTATATGCACCCTTATAAATTTCCCATTTTACAGTGTTTATGAATAGCCAAGAATGAAAATGTTTCTAACTTGCCAGTGTTTTCCAGGAATCATAAAAACTTACTTTTTGGAATTTAGTTCCAGAGTAAGTATATTTCTCCCTGCAGATGAATTTTGTGTGCTTTCTTGTATAAGAGAGCAAAAATATAACACATATTACCCCTTTTGCTTCTTTTTTATCAGTGTAAACTTAGAAACTATTACCTGATGATTTACTATTCTTCACCAAGCACCAAAATACATTGACTCATTTTTTTCTCATAAGATCATCCCTGATCAATTCTTACATGTCTTCTCAGGCTGATTTATTTTTAAGTCAGCCGTTAGCCTTTTAGAGGTAGCAGAGTACAAACCTTAATCAAATGCATTGAATTTCACTTCTTTTATTTGGTATATCTGTGATTAACCATTTACATCTTAAGAAAAAGTTTGTTCGATATGATGTCAAGTTTCATAGAACTTTCCATATATAAGAAAGAGTTCTACCTCTCAATTCTCAGGAGCCAACTAGGTATCAAGAGAAAATACTCAGATGTACTTATTGATAAACGAGCAGTACTTGTTCAGTACTCTACCTTCCTTGTTCAAGTAGTCAGAACCTTCCTGTCACCAGAATAGCATAAAATGGAAATATTCACAGGTGTATCAGGTCAGCTTTATTAGCTCTGTGCCTTCTAATCACCTGTGGCCAGATCATCATGTGGTCATGCAAAACCTTACAGGCTCTAAAGCACACTCTCTGGCTGATATACCATAATTCTCACTAAGTCCCAAAATATTGTATTTATACACATAGCAACTCAGTAGAAGCATGTTAAAGTAATGAAGCCCAGAAAAGTAGGCATCAAGGCCTGCAGGATGAAGGGGTCACTGAGACCACGTAATTGCCAGTCCACCAACCTGTCCTAAATGGGACAGCATGATCTTCAATTTTAGGCTAAACCTTCCAAATTTAAAAAAGACTTTTTTTTTTTTTTTAATTAAATTCCATGCCTTTCCTCTACAGCCCTCTATTTGTCTATGTAGTACAAATTATTAACCCTGTAAACCAATGTTCAACGAAGTACAGAGGGTCCCTATATAAGCTTTGTGGCCAGGCATGGCTATACTGACCCCCATATTCCCAAAATCTTCAGCCAAGTTAATTTTACCTTGGGTTGACTGTACCTAATTCTGTGCAGAAGAATTAGATGCTGGTAGCTACTGACTCTCTAATGACTCATCATTTGTTTTGAAACTGTAGTATACATGCCATTGCCTGGGGCACTTCTTAAAAGAAAAATTCCTGTCCTCACCAAATCCCTGGGTCAGAGCTGTACTGGTGTATCCTTTTAGTTAAAACTAAAGCCTTTGGTTATTTTGAACCAACAATGAGGTACACTGCTATAGATTCTCTAGGATCTATCATCAAAAGCAATATACTGTCTTTAGATATAATTGTGTCTCTCTCTGAATAAAACTTACTGATGCAATTTCTCAAATTATATGTTATGTTCTGGACTTTTATGGAATAAGAATATTACAAAAGTATGTTTGTGGTATGTTTGGTATCTTCTATAAAATTCTACTTGAGGGGCACCTGGGTGGCTCAGTTGTTAAGCGTCTGCCTTCGGCCCAGGTCATGATCCCAGGGTCCTGGGATTGAGCCCCGCGGGCTCTCTGCTCAGCAGGAAGCCTGCTTCTCCCGCCACCATTCCCTCTGCTTGTGTTCCCTCTCTCGCTGTGTTTCTCTGTGTCAAATAAATAAAATCTTTAAAAAAAAAAACATTCTACTTGAAAGCATTTTCTGTTGTTTTACTCAAAGTCCTTTATATTAGGAGCTGCTAATTGGTTCCCCTTGAATTTCATGTTAGGATAAAATTTGTCTTGTTTTAGAGGAAAAGTTGTCTTATTGGATAACAAGATCAATACAAATTCTATACATTTTTGTCCTAGTTGTCTTGATGTTCAGAACTAACTTGGCACTCAGCTACATTAATACATCCCAGCTATCAGGCATAATCATTTGCCTGTTCTTTTTTTTTTAGTGATTGATTAATTGATTATGCCACCTCAAATACTTTCAGAAATATAAATTATACATAGGTAAAAATTTAAATACTCATAACTTCTCATTATTAGAGAAGACTATTATGTTTTAGCTTATAGCTATTGAAAATAAATTTGCCAAAAGTATTGCTGTTATGCAACATGTTTCTAACTTATTTTGTACCCTTTTGTTTATATTTAGCTTCATCAAACAGAATTATTGAAAGGATATTCTCCGGGGCAGTAACAAGGTAAGAAAAAGCATCTAAATTTCAAAATGAATTACAGATGTGGAACCTGAGTGGCTCAATGGGTTAAGCATCTGCCTTTGGCTCAGGCCATGATCTCAGTGTCCTGGGATCCAGACCCATTTTGGGCTTCCTGCTCAGCAGGAAGTCTGCTTCTCCCTCTCCCATTGCCCCTCCCCCTACTCCTGCTCTCTCTCTCTTTCTCAAATAAATAAAATCTTTAAAGAAAAATGAGTGAATTATGGGTAACACTTTAACAATCTCATTTTAGCACAATTTCCTGCACACCGTGGCTTCATACAAGACAATAGTAATTCTTTAATTTATGAGCATTAGTCCTTTACCTAAATATAGGTAACCGTATTTGATCCTGGTGATTATTTGCATTCAAATCGAAACAAGAATTCTTTCTTCTTACCTGCAAATGTCTTCTGGTTTCACCCTCCAGGCCTTTGCAAACAATATAGGCAATGGAAGGGATGCTCTTTGTTACTTAATTTCCAAACTTAATTTCCAAAGAAAAATGTTGCTTTATTTCTTAGTCTGTGATCCTACTAAATTTATCTCAGTAATTGCTCAGAAAACTTTATAACCATGTGTTTTCTTCAGGGGAAAAACAGTACAGAAAGAGGGAAGAATGAGCTATGCAGACTTTGTTTGGTTTTTGATCTCTGAGGAGGACAAAAGGAACCCAACCAGGTATGACTTTTTTTTTTTTTTAATTTAAAATTTAATTAACATACAGTGTATTGCTCCTTCCAGAGGTAGAGTTTACTGATTCAACCCAGTATGACTTCTAAGTTTCCTTTGCCAGGAATGTTAAACACTTGAACAAAGCCTGAAAAAGTCATGATGTATACTCAGTGGATGCCATCTTGACCTAGAGGCACCAAGATGAATTAGACTTAGTGTCTGCCCTCTCAGACTGTATGCATAGTCACAGCACATCAAGAGAAGTGCTTTTGCCCCCAGAAACAAAGGTGAAGTGACCTGTGAGCTGGCCATAAGAGTTCAGTAGGACTAGTAAGCTTTTATACGGAATGTGGAAATATATATTAAGAGTTTTCATTGTTTTATGATCTTGACGGTTAAATAGTAAATTAGAAAGGGAAAGAAACAAAATTGTGGATGACTGGAATAGACAAATTAAAATCATCTCTCCTTTCCCTTGGCAGTCTCAAACATACCTTGATTTGTAGTTGTGAACATACACATCTGTTTCTTGCCACTAGTCTCTCTTATTTAAGCCAAAAATCTAGGTCCCTCTCTTCTTTTTTATTCCCAGCTTGTGTTAACAGTTATCCAGCACATAGTTTGTGCTTAGTACCAAGGAACGGAGAGGCTATAGTCCTTGGTGCTGCTTGCTAGTATAACTGACTCAGCTGTCTGTATGTTGGATCTAGACGTTATCTGAATGTTGGATACATGGTTTGGAAATCAAGGAAGTAGAAATAAAATGAAGCTATTTCTTGGGCAGCCTATTAGATTATTTTTAAATAACTTTTGTTTTCCATTTCAAAGAATAATTTATTGTTCATTATAGACAATTTAGAAAACATGGATAAACAGAGGAAAACAAATTTAATACCAATAATTCTAACATTCAGAATAAGAGACTATTAAAAGTTGGTATATATTGCACAGTCTTTTTCATATATTTTTACATATTTTTGGATATTTAGATTAGTTCCATTGGATTAAGTCTTAAATACCATACACTCCCAAATTTTTATTAAATGCTTTCCAAAACAATAGTTACAGCTAAGTGGCCATAACATCCACTACTTTTTTCATTAATATAAATTTCCCAAAATGGAATTGATAGGTTAAAATGGTATAGACATTTTTAAGGGCATTTATAAAAATTATTAAGTTGCTCTTTAGAAAAACTGTATAATTTTATACTTTTATCAACAAGGTACTGAGCATATTTCCTATAACCCCTATTAACACTGGGTATTTTCTTCTTAAAAATATTTTCCAATTTGATAAATAAGAAATTCGGTATTATTTTATTTTGTATCTGATTACTAATGAGGCTGAATTTTTTTCATATGTATTCAGTCAGTTTTATTTCATTTTAGGCCACTTGCCTTTTCAAGTCTTTTGCTCCTTTCTGCTGGATTAGATTTTTTAAGTTTATTGTTTTATCACAAAAACATATTAAATATTTTAAAAATATAAAATACATTCAAACCTTAATATAAAATTCATTCATAGTTCCATGACCCATATATAACATTGGTATATATCCTTCCACTCTTCCTCTCTTTCCCTCTCTACCCATTCTATCTCCTTCTTCTCCTTTCTCTCCTCCTTCAGTCTTTCTCCCTGCACCAAAAGATATACTATACTAAATGGTATCATACTGTATAGATTTGTAACACACTTTTTCACATAACAGTATAGTCCCATGCCAGTAAGTATGCATCTTTATAATGTACCATTAGTCCACTATTTTGAAAGCTTAGGTTGTTTCAGTTAAATCACCTGAATTTCCAAAGATCTGAAGGCTATGCATTTTTCCAATTCTTGACCTTTCAGTGTTGTGTTAACCCTCATTCTCAATCTTTTATCTCTCTTATTTCCTCAATTATGAAAAAGCTTTCCTCAAATAATTCTCCCCATGTTTTCCTCTTTATCCCACAAGGACAAATGAAGAGAACTAGAAATGGTAATGAAGAAGATTAATAACAAACTCTATGAACATATACGTATTCTCTTTTATTCTCTCAGTGTCTTTAAAAAACAAATTATATAAAATAATAGAAGAGTGTAGTTGGGGTTCGTAATATATGTAGATACAATATGTATAGTAAAGTAGTAATTAGAACAGTGTAGTTTTGGGTTTGTAACATATAGAGATGTAATATGTTTAGCAATAATAGCACAAAAAGAAGGAAGAAAGTTATATAGGAATAACATTTCAGTATCTCACTGGAATTAAGTATAAATCTGAAGCAGATTCTAAGAAGTTAAAAATGTATATGGTGGCCCCTCTTTCGGCCCACAGGTCCTGTCCCCATGCTTTAATAAAAGTGCCTTTTTGCACCAAATAAATAATAAAAATTAAAAAATAAAAATGTATATGGCAAGCCCCTAGAGCAACCACTAGAAAATTAACTCAAAAATATATAGTGAAAAAAAAATCATTAAAAGAATTAGGATGTTACCACCCCGGGACTGGGGGCACTGGGCCCACGCATGGGCAGAGCTCCCCTGTGCTGGATTGGGATCCTGTAAGTTCCATGAACCATTCCTCTTTGGTTTGGCTTTTTGATACGATTAAATAATTTTTTATTCCTTTTTAAAAAAAAAAAAAAAAGAATTAGGATGTTACACTTAGAAAATAATTCACTTAATGTAAAAGAAAGCAGTAAAGGAGAAACAGAAAAAATGCCAAGACAGAGAACAAAATGTAAATGGCAGCCATAATTCTAACTATATCAATAATAACAATTTATAAATGTGAATGGATTAAACATTCCTTTGAAAGTTAGAGATTTCAAACTGGTTAAAAAACCAATATGTAATTATATGCTATCTACATGAGAAATATTAGAATTAAAGATACAATAGGGAGAAAGTAATAGAAAAGTATAGGGATATGTCATGCAAACAACAGCCATAAGAAACTTGGAATGGCTTTATAAATATCAGAGAATGTAGACTTTAATACAAAATTAGTTACTAGAGATGAATAAGAAAACATTACAATTATATATATGCACTACAACATCAAACCCTAAAATACATGAGACAAAACTGACAGAATTAAAATAAACAATTCAGCAATAATAGTTGAAGACTTACTTCCATACCCCTCTTTCAGTGATGGATGAACAACCAGGAAGAAGATCAACAAGGAAATAGAAGTCATGAACCATACTACAAACAAAATTATAAACCAAATAGACCTAACAGATATCTATCGAATACTCCACCTAAGAACAGTAGAATATATATTCTTCTCAAGTACATATGGAATAGCCTCCAGGATAGAACATGTGTCAGGCCATAAAACAGTCTCAATATAAAAAGGAGTAAAATCATGCAAAGCATATTCTCTGACCATAATGGAATAAAAATAATAGGAATTTGGGAATTTACAAACATGTAGAAACAACACACTGCTTAAATAACCAAAGGATAAAAAAAGAATACATCAAAGGAAATAATTTGAAATGAATGAAAATGAAGGGAAAAGTACCAAAACTTTAAGGTGAATGAAAATGGAAACACAGAATGCCAAAACTCATGGGATGTAGCAGTGCTACAGTGCTGAGAAATGTATAGCTATAAACACATATACTAAAAAACAAATGTCTCTTCATATTTAAAAAATCTAAATATTAAAAGAATTAAAAGACAAAATAAAAATAAAAAACAAATGTCTCAAATCAATAACCTAACCTTCTACTTTAAGACACTGGAGAAAAAAAGAGCAAATTAAGCATAGCAAACACAAAGAAGGAAAGAAGAATGACTAAAGTAAATAAATTAGAGAATAGGAAAACAATAGAGAAAATCAATGGAACCAAAAGTCAGATTTTTAAAAAAAAAAAGATTAATAAGGCCTTAGCTACACTGATCAAGAAAAGAAGAGATAATATTTAAATTGTTAAGGTCAAGGGGCACCTGGGTGGCTCAGTCGTTAAGCGTCTGCCTTCGGCTCAGGTCATGATCCCAGGA
>CM053603.1:76290794-76341355 GCA_028646535.1 Procyon lotor
ATATTTTTATATATAAAACATAACAACTTTATACTAACAAATTAGATAACTTAGACAAAATGAGCAAATTCCTAGAAGGAGGGACACTGGTTCGAGATGAAATAAAAAACATGGAGGGCATTGTGAGAAGGAAGGGAAGGGGGAATGGGGGGAAATCAGAGGGGGAGATGAACCATGAGAGACTGAAGACTCTGAGCAACAAACTGAGGGTTTTGGAGGAGTGGGGGTGGGGGGCTGGGCGAGCCTGGTGGTAGGTATTGAGGAGGGCACGTATTGCATGGAGCACTGGCTGTGGTGCATGAACAATCAATCTTGTAACACTGAAAAAATAAACAGATTTGGAGGAAAAAAAAAACTCTGGATAGGAAAAATAATCCCAGGCTGATAGAGCTTCACTGGAAATTGCTACCAAACATTTTTAGAAACAAAACAAATAAACATGGGGGTGGGGCATAAGGGACAGGCAGACTGAGGAACATTTTCTTAACTATAGAGAACAAACTGATGGTTACTGGAGGGGAGATGAGTGGGGAGATGGGTCAAATACATGATGAGCACCAGGCGTTGTATGTAAGTGATGAATCACTAAATTGTGTACCTGAAAAAATAGTAATGCTTTACAACCTTCTAAAGAATAAGAGAGTAAAGAACACTTCCAGATTCATCCTACAAGGCCAGTATTTCCCAGATAGTAATGCAAAGTCGGTTTACCATCTAAAAATCAATCAGTACAATATACTATATTAATAGAACAAAGGATAGAAACGTTGCGTGATCGTCCTAGTAGTCTCAGAAAAAGCAATTGAAGTCCAGTAGCTCTTCTTGATTAAAAAAAAAAAAAAAACAAAACATTTAAACTAAAAGTAGAAGGGAATTTCTTTGACCTGATAAAGGATATCTATGAAAAACCCATAGCTAACAACTAGTGAATAGTGAAAGATTGAAAACTGTTCCCTATGATCAGGAAAAAAAACCAAAGATGTCTGTTCTTTCAATATTGTACTGAAGGTTCTAGCCACGACTATTAGGCCAGTTAATGAAATAAAAAGCATCCAAATTGGGAAGGAATAAGGAAAACTATCTATTTGAATATAGGAAATCCCAAGAAATCTACTGAAAAACTATTAGAACTCAGTAAAGATTAAGTAAGTTGCAGGATAGAATACAAATGTATAAAAAAAATCACTTCTATGCACAAAGAATGAGAAGCCAAAAATAAAGAAATAATTCCAGTTATAATAGTAGCAAAAAGAATAAAATACCTGGAATAAATTTAACAAAAGTAGTATAAAACTTACACTGTGAGAACTATGAATCGTTGAAAGAAATTAACGAAGATTTAAAGGCTCCAGGTCTACACCGCAGACCTATACTGCTGGCATCACAGACCCATCCCAGCAGCAGGCCACAACTTACAGACTCTGGCTCAAGACCCAGTCATTACCACATCGGCCCCCAGACCAAACAGATGGCTAACAGACACATGAAGATATGCTCAACATCACTCATCATCAGAGAAATACAAATCAAAGCTACAGTGAGATATCATTTCACACCAATCAGAATGACTAATAACACTGGAAACAACAGGTGCTGGTGAGGCTATGGAGAAAGGAGAACCCTCTTACACTGTTGGTGGGAATGCAAACTGGTGCAGGCACTCTGGAAAATAGTAAGGAGGTTTCTCAAAAAGTTAAAATTAGAACTACCTATAATCCAGCAATTGCACTACTAGGTATTTATCCAAAAGATACAAAAAGACTGATTCAAAGGGACACACGCAACCCGATGTTTATAGCAGCATTATCAATAGTAGCCAAATTATGAAAAGAGCCCAAATGCACATCGACTGATGAATGGATAAAGAAGATATGGTATACAGTGGGATTCTATTCAGCCATAAAAAGAATGAAATCTTGCCATCTGCAACAACATGGATGGAGCTAGAGAGTATTATGCTAAGCAAAATAGGCCAGAGAAAAACAAATACCATATGATTTTATTCCTAAGTGGAATTTAAGAAAAAAAACAAATAAACATGGGGGGTGGGGGAGAGGCAAACCAAAAAATAGACTCTTAACTGTAGAAAACAAATTGAGGGTTACTGGAGGGTTGGTCGGTGAGGTGATGTGTTAAATAGGTGATGGGTATCAGGAGGGCACTTGTGATGAGCACCAGGGGCTGTGTGTAAGTGATGAATCACTAAATTCTACACCTGAAATTAATATTGCAGTATATGTTAACTAGCTAGAATTTAAGTAAAAACTTGGGGGGAAAGGAAAAATATATAATAAAAAATAAAAGTAAAATGGGCAAAGGACCTGAATAGACATTTTTCAAAAGACATATAAATAGCCAACAGAAAAGAAATTAAGATGGCAGGGGACTAGGGGGACCCTAAGTTTGTTTCATCCCTCAAATACAAGTAGATAGTTATTGAATCATTCTGAACATCCAGGAAATCAATCAGTGATCTGAGAAAACAAATTCTGCAAGTCTACAAATAGAAAAATAACCACTATTTGGAAGATAGAAGGTACAGAGACTTGAATCCAGTGTGATATAGCTGAGGATACCACAGAGGGGACAAGCCTGCTTAAGAAGCCTATCTCAAAGTATTACAAGCAGCAAAGTGCAAAATTGAAACTTTTAGAGGTCTGCTCCAGTAGGGGACATGCTTAGGTTAAAGGTGCTCAGGTGGTGAAGTGGGGCAGAATCCCAGTTGTGACAGCCTGGTCTGAGGATCTCTGGGGTCAAAAGACAAACATGTCGTGCCTAAGTGCAGCAGAATTCTCAGGTATAGGAGCAGGAAAGTCAGCTGAGAACAGTACCATAAGTCTATGTGCTGGCTTTCTGCTCTGTGTCGCCATAAACTGGGAACTACTGCAGAGTTGTAGTCACTTTCCTGAGGTAGAAGTGAGACAAGACCCTCCCTGAAGGGAACAATGTAGTCCTAACCACAGCAGTCGCTAAAACTTGGAGTTTTGAAACTCAGTCATTTGTCTTAGATAAAAATGCTTGGTCACAGGCTGGATGAACACAGACTTCTGATGGAAACCAGGGAGACAAGACTGGTTGCTCTTCTGTGAAGGCTCACTGAAGACTAGGGGTTGCAAATATTCAGCTCTGGGGCTAGAGAGCCGGGTGCAGCCATCCTCAGCCCACCCCTCAGTGCTAAAAACCTTCAGGGGGCAAAACAGCACCACCTACTGGAGCCCAGAGCCACTTAGACTGAGCCCTGTCTCCCTGCCCATTTGGAGGCACATTTCCACTAGGGCAAGTCAACCAGGGAATCAGCACAACAGGCCCTTTCCCCCAGAACACTAACAAAACCAACTCACTTGAAACAACTTGACTGATCATAGAGGGCTGCAAAGCTTTAGTTCTTGGGGAAAAAACAGTATATAACATTCTTTGTGTTTTTATTTAGTCCTTTTAGTAACTTTTCCAATTATAATTTTTTATTCAATTATTTTTTATTTTTACATTTTTTTTACCTTTACTTCATATGTATATTTTATTTTTTGTTTCTTTTCATTGTATGTTATTTCATCTTATCTATATATACACATATATATATATATATATATATATATATATATATATATATATATGTTATTCTTTCTAATTTGGGCAACTGGTTTCTTTTAACAAGCAGACCAAAACACAGCCAGGGTCTAGTTTTTTTGTTTTTTGTTGTTGGGGTTTTTTTTCTTTCTTTTCTGGACAAAATGACAAAATAGACAAATTCACCCCAAAAGAAAAAAAATGGAGATAGTATTCACAGCCAGGGATTTAATCAGTATGGATATAAGTAAGATGTCTGAACTAGGGGTACCTGGGTGGCTCAGTGGGCTAAAGCCTCTGCCTTCAGCTCAAATCCTGATCTCAGGGTCCTGGGATCAAGCCCTGCATCAGGCTCTCTGTTCAGTAGGGAGCCTGCTTCCCCCCGCTCTCTGCCTGCCTCTCTGCCTACTTGTGATCTCTCTCTCTCTGTGTCAAATAAAATCTTTAAAAAAAAAAGATGTCTGAACTAGAATTTAAAATGATTATAGAAATACTAGCTGGACTTGAAAAAAGTATAGAAGACATTAGAGAATCCCTTACTATCGAGACAACTAAAATCTAGTCAGGCTTAAATTTAAAATGCTGTTACCAAGATGCAGTCTCAAGTAGAAGCCATAAAAATGAAAATGAACAAGCAAAGGAATGAATCAGTGATATAGAAGATAAAATTATGTAAAAAGAGCTGAAAGAAGAGAGAAAACAAAAACTATTAGGTCATGAGGGTAGACAGGGAACTCACCAATTCCATAAAGGGAAGTAATATCCGTATTATAGGAGTCCCAGAAAATAAAGAGCAGGGAAAAAGGGCGGAGGTTTGTCTGAGGAAATTATACCAAGAACTTCCCTAATCTGTGGAAGGAAATGCATTCAAGCACAAGAGGCACAGAGAAGATCAGAACAAGAGGTCCTTAATCTACAAGAGTAGACACGTAAGGTAGGCAGCAGACCCGTCCACAGAGACCTGGGGGGCCAGAAAGGATCTTCCAGATATATTGAACATGCTACATAAAGGATCATAAATACGTGGAGGTTAAAGAACTTACTAAACAATGAATAGGCCAGCAAGAAAATTAAAGAAGAATTTTAGGGGTGCCTGGGTGGCTCAGTGGTTAAGTCTCTGCCTTCGGCTCGGGTCATGATCTCAGGGTCCTGGGATCGAGCCCCGCATCGGGCTCTCTGCTCAGCGGGGAGCCTGCTTCCTCCTCTCTCTCTGCCGGCCTCTCTGCCTACTTGTGATCTCTCTCTCTCTCTCTGTCAAATAAATAAAATCTTTAAAAAAAAAAAAAAAAGAATTTTAAAACTATATGGAATCAAAATGAAAACACGACAATTCAAAACCTTTGGGAGGCATCAAAGTATATAGCAATACACGTCTTCCTCAGGAAACAATAAATACTCAACCTAACCTTACATCTAAAGGAACTGGAAAAGAAGAGCAAATAAAGCCTAAATCCAGCAGGAGAAGAGAATAATAGAGATTAGAACAGAAACCAATGATATAGAAATTAAAAAAAAAAAAACAACTAGAAATCAACGAAGATGGGAGCTGGCCCTTTGAAAGAATTAACAAGATTGATAAATCCCTAGCCAGGCTTACCAAAAAGAAAAGAGAAAGGATCCAAATAAACTATGAATGAAAGAGGAAAAATCACAACCAACACCAAAGAAATACAGTTAGAGTATTATGAGCAATTATATGCCAACAAATTAGGCAATCTGAAAGAAATGGATTAATTCCTAGAAACATTATAAACTACCAAAACTGAAATAGGAAAACCTGAACAGACCCATAACCAGCAAAGAAATTGAATCAGTAATCAAAAAATCTCCCAACAAACAAGAGTCCAAGGCCAGATGGCTTCCCAGGGGAATTCTACAAAATACTTAAAGAGTTAATAGTACCTATTCTTCTGGAACTCTTCCAAAAAATAGAAATGGAAGGAAAACTTCCAAACTCATTCTGTGAGGCCAACATTACCTTGATCCAAAAACCAGACAAACACCCCACTATAAAGGAGAATTACAAACCAAAATCCCTAATGAGCATAGATGCAAAAATTCTTACCAAGATACTGGCTAATAGAATCCAATAGTACATTAAAAGGATTAGTCACCACAAGCAAGTGGCATTTATTCCCAGGCTGCAGGGTTGGTTCAATATCTGCAAATCAGTCAACATGATACACCATATAAATAAAGGACAAGAACCATATGATCTTCTCAATAGATGCAGAAAAAACATTTGACAAAATATAGCATCCTTCCTTGATAAAAACCTCCACTATTCAGGGATAGAGGGAACATACCTCAACATCAAAAGGCCATATACAAAAGACTCATAGGGAATATCATCCTCAATGGGGGAAAACTGAGAGCTTTTCCTCTAAGATCAGGAACATGACAGGGATGTCCACTCTTACCACTGTTGTTCGACATGGTACTGGAAGTCCAGGACTTGGCAATCAGACAACAAACTAATCAAAGGCATCCAAATTGACAAAGAAGTCAAACTTTCCCTCTTCACAAACATGATACTCTATATAGAAAACCCAAAGACTCCACCAAAAAATTGCTAGAACTGGTACAGGAATTCAGTAAAGTCACAGGATATAAAATGAACACAAAGAAGACTGTTGCATTTCTATACACTAACAATGAAGCAGCAGAAAGAGAAATAAAGAAATCGATCCCATTTACAATTGCACAAAAAACCATAAGATCCTAGGAATAAACGTAATCAAAGAGGTAAAAGATCTGTATTCTGAAAACTATAGAATACCTATGAAAGAAAGTGAGGAAGACCCAAAAAATAGAGAAACATTCCATGCTCATGGATTGGAGGAGCAAATATTGTTAAAATGTTTATGCTACCAAAGCAATCTATACATTCAATGAAATCTCTATCAAAATACCATCAGCATTTTTCACAGAGCTGGAACAAACAATCCTAAAATTTGTATGGAACCAGAAAAGATCCTGAATAGCCAAAGTAATGTTGAAAAAGAAAAACAAAGTTGGTGGCATCACAATTCTAGACCTTAAGCTGTATTACAAAGCTGTAGTCATCAAGACAATATGGTACTGGCAGAAAAACAGACATGTAGATCAGTGGAACAGATTAGAGAACCCAGGAGTGGACCCTCAAATCTATGGTCAACTAATCCTTGACACAGCAGGAAAGAATATCCAATGGAAAAAAGACAATGTCTTCAACAAATGGTGTTGGGGAACGGGACAACAACATGCAGAAGAATGAAACTGGACTACTTTCTTACACCATACGCATACAAAAATTCAAAATGGGTGAAAGACCTAAATGTGGGACAGGAATCCATCAGAATCCTAGAGGTGAATACAGGCAACAACCTCTTTGGCGTTGGCCACAGCCAACTTCTTGCCAGACATGTATCCAAGGGCAAGGGAAGCAAAAGCCAAAATGAACTATTGGGACTTCATCAGGATAAAAAGCTTTTGCACAGCAAAGGAAACAATCAACAAAACTAAAAGGCAACCTACAGAATGGGAGAAGATATTTGCAAATGACATATCTGAAAAAGGGCTAGTATCTTTATGTTCTATAAAGAACATATCAAACTCCACACCTGGAAAACAAACTCCATCAAGAAATGGGCAGAAGACATGAACAGACATTTTCCCCAAAGAAGATTTCTAAATGGCTAACAGTCATGAAAAATGCTCAACATCACTCAGCCTCAGTGAAATACAAATCAAAACCGCAGTGAGATGCCTACCACCTCACACTAGTCAGAATGGCTAAAACTAAAACAACTCAGGAAACAACATATGTTGGTGAGGATGTGGAGAAAGGGGTTCCTTCTTACACTGTTAGTGGGAATGCAAGCTGGTGCAACTACTCTGGAAAGCAGTATGGAGGTTCCTCAAAAATTTAAAAATAAAACTACCTTACAGTCCAGCAATAGCACCACTAGGCATTTATCTAAAGGATACAAAAGTTGTGATTTGAAGAGGTGCATGCACCCCAATATTTATAGCAGCAATGTCCACAATAGCCAAAATATGTATGAAAAGAGTCCAAATGTCCATCGACAGATGAATGGATAAAGAAGTAGTGTGTGACTGCATGCACGCGTGCGCGCGCGCGCACACACACACACACACACACACACACACACACAGGAATATTACTCAGCCATCAAAAGAATGAAATCTTGCCATTTGTAATGATGTGGATGGAACTAGAAGGTACTCTGCTAAGCAAAATAAGTCAGAAAAAGACAAATCACATGATTTCACTCATGTAGAATTTAAGAAACAAAATAGATGAACATAAGGGAAAGTCAGGAAAAAAGAAAATAAGACAAAAACAGAGGGATACAAACCATGAGAACTCTTAACTATAGGAAATAAACTGAGCGTTGCTGGAAGGGAGATAGGTGGGGCCGATAGTGTAATTGAGTGATGAGCATTAAGCAGGGCACTTGATATAATGAGCACTTGGTGTTATATGCAAGTGATGAATCACTAAATTCTGCCCCTGGAACTAATCACTATATGTTAACTAAATGGAATTTAAATTTTTAAAAAATTTAATAAAAATAGTAAGTTTTTTAAAAATTTAAAATTCTATTTAAAAACAACAACAACAACAAAATAGCCAGCTGGTAAATTGAAGATGCTCAACAGTGGGGCATGTTGGTGGGTTAAAGCATCTGACTCTTGGTTTCAGCTCAGGTCATGATCTCAGTGTTGGGAGATCAAGCCCCACATCAGCCTCCATGCTCAGTGGAGTCTTCTTGAGATTCTCTTCACCTCACCCTCTGTCCCTCATGCCCATGGACACTGTCTCTCTCTCAAATAAAGAATTTTTTTAAAGATGCTCAACATTACTAACCATCAGGGAAATGCAAATCAAAACCACAGTATCACCTCCCACCTATTACAATGTCTGTCATAAAATAATAAGTATTAGTAAGGATGTGGAGAAAAGGGAAACTGGTAGACTGTTGATGGGAATATAAGTTGGTGCAACCATTATGGTAAACAGTATGACAGTTCCTCAAAAAATTACAAATAGACTTACCATATGATCCCATAATCCCACTTCTGGCTATGCATCCAAAGACAAGTCAGTTTCTTGATTTTTTTTTTCACTTTCTGAATATGGTGTTATTATTGTGCCAAAGTGGAAAAGATGCTGGTAATAAATGGGAAAATTTCTGAAGCTCAAAGAATCTATCTTGTCAAATTATGACGGATTTATGAACAAATGTAATGGTGCTTTTAACCAGAGTAAATAAGTAAATTTTTTTCTAACTTGAAACTGATAAAAGTACAGGCTGCAAAACTGACCTCAAATTACTTCACTATAACTCCATCTTGCTTCTTTTTTAAAAAATTGTTTTTCTATTGAAGTATAATTGAAACATGAGATTAGTTTCAGATATCCACATCATCATTTGGTATTCATATATTTTGCAAAGTGATCGCCAAAATAAGTCCATTTAACGTTCATCACCATACAAAGTTACAATTTTTTTTCTTGTGAAAACTTTTAAGATCTATTTTAGCAACCTTCAGTACGCAATAAAGTATTTTAACTATAGTCACCCTGCAGTACATTACATCTCTAGGACTTATCTTATAAATGGAAGCTTGTACCTTTTCACCACCTTTACCCTGTTTGCACACGCCCCTCCCCACTGCTGCTCTCCACTCTGGTAACCACCAATCTTTTCACTGTGTCTGTGACCTCAGGTTTTTTTTCTTTTTTTCTTAAACTTCAAATATAAGTGAGATCATAGAGTATTTGTGTTTGACTTCTTTCATCTAGCTTAGTGCCTTCAGAGTCTATCCGTGTTGTCACAAATGGCAGGATTTCATTTCTTGGTTTGTTGTTGTTTTTAATTAACATGCAGTGTTATATTAGTTTCAGGTATATAATTATTTCACAATTCTATCCATTTCTCAGTGTTCATCAGGATAAGTGTACTCTTAATTCCCTCTATTTCACCCAATCCCCCCATCTCCCCTCTGGCAACCAGCAATTTGTTCTCTGTATTTAAGAGTCTGGGTTTGGGGGGAAAAGAAAAAAGAAAAAAAAAAAAAGTCTCGGTTTTCTGTATGGGTCTTTTCTTCTTTATTTTTTTTGCTTTGTTTCTTAAATTTCACATGTGAGTGATATCATACAATATTTGTCTTTCTCCGACCAGTTTATTTCATTTATCATTACACCCTCTAGTCCATCCATGTTGTTTACAAATAGCAAGATTTCATTCTTTTTTTTAGCTGAGTAATGTTTCATTTTGTATCTATATACCACATCTTCCTCCAATCATCTCTCAGTGGACACTTGGGTTGCTTCCATATCTTGGCTATTTTAAGTAACACTGAAGTAAACATGGGGTGCATATATGTTTTCAAAATAATGTTTTTGTTTTCGCAGGTAAATACCCAGTAGTGGAATTACTAGATCATATGGTATTTCTATTTTCAATTTTTTGAAGAACCTCCATATTGTTTTTCACAGTTGCTGCACCAGTTTGCATTCCCATGAACAGTGCATGAGGGTTCCTTTTTCTCCACATCCTCACCAACACTCATTATTTCTTGCGTTTTCTATTTTAGCCATTCTGACAGGTATGAAGTGATACCTCATTGTGGTTTTAGTTTGCAGTTCCCTGATGATTAGTGATGTTTACCACCTTTTTAAGGGTCTGTTGGCCATCTGTACATCTCCTTTAGAAAAATGTCTATTATAGGATGCCTGGGTGGTGCTTGGTTAAGCCTCCAACTCTTGGTTTTGGCGCAGGTCACGATCTCAGGTCATGAGATCAAGCCCCATGTTAGGATCTGTACTTGGCACAGAGTCTGCTTGAGATTCTCTCTTCCTCCTCCTCCCTCTGCCTCTCCCACTCATTTGTGCTTGCTTATACTCTTTCTTTCTAAAATAAATGTCTTTTTTAAAAAAAAAAGTATTCAAGGGGCTCCTGGGTGGCTCAGTCGTTAAGCATCTGCCTTCGGCCCAGGTCAGATCCCAGAGGCCTGGGATCGAGCCCCGCATCGGGCTCTCTGCTCTGCGGGAAGCCTGCTTCTCCCGCTACCATTCCCTCTGCCTGTATTCCCTCTCTCGCTGTGTTTCTCGCTGTCAAATAAATAAATCTTTAAAAAAAAAAAAAAAAGTATTCAAGTACTCAACCCATTTTTTAAATCAGATCCTTTTTTAGCCTAAATAATATTTCATTGTGTATATATACCACATTTAGTGGACACTTAGATTTTTTTCCATATTTTAGCTGTTGTAAATAATGCCACATGGGATTGAACATGGAAGTGAATGTATCTTTTCAAGTAACTATTTTCATTTTCTTCAGATAAATAACCAAAGGTAGAATTGTTGCATTATACAGGAATTCTATTTATAATTTTCTGATAAACTTCAGTATTGTGTTCCATTGTAGCTGCACCAATTTACTTTCTCACTACACTACACATAGGTTCCCTTTTTTCCATATCCTCACTAATACTTATTTCTAGTCTTTTTTGATGACCATCATTCTAACAGACGTGAGGTGATACCTCATTATATTTTTGAACTACATTTCCCTGATGAAATGTTGAGCATCCCTGAGTCATATTGAACATCTTCTGATGTACCTACTGGCCATCTGTGTGTTTCTGGGAAAAACTTTTTTGAGATCCTCTGCCCATTTTTTTAATCAGATTTTTTTTAGCTATTAAGTTGTATGACTTCTTTATATATTTTGGCTATACAAGAGGCTGCCTTTTTATTTTGTTGATGATCTCCTTTGCTGTGCAGAAGCTTTTTTAGTTTAATGAAGTCTCGCTTTATTTTTGCTTTTGTTACCTTTGTTTTTGGTGTCAGATCCAAAAAAATAATTCCAAAGATGATATCAGGGAGCCTACTGCCAATATTTTCTTCTAGAAATTTATAGTTTTATTACATTCAAGTTTTTTAAATTTTTTTCTTCATTTATTTGAAAGAGAGACCACGACCATAGGAAGAGCAGAAGGAGAGGGAGAAGTAGACTCCCTTCTGAACAGGGAACCCGACGCAGGGCTCGATCTCAGGACCTTGGTATCATGACCTGAGCTAAAGGCAGACATTTAAGTGAGCCACCAGATGCCCCATATTCAAGTTTTTAATACATTTTGAGTTGATTCTTGTGTATAGTGTAAGATACTGGTCCAGTTTCATTCTTTTGCATGTGGCTGTCAGTTTTTCCAGCACATTTATTGAAGAGACTATCCTTTCTCCATTTTATGTTCTTGGATCCTTTGTTCTACATCAGTTAACCATATGCATGGGTTTATTTCTGGGCTTTCTATTCTTTATCATTGTTCTGTGTGTCTGTAACTATCCCAATACCACACTGTTTTGATTACTGTAGTTTTGTGGTATATTTTGAAATCAAGTAGTGTGATGTCTCCAGCATTTTTCTTATTGCTCAATATTGTTTTGGCTATTCATGGTCTTTTGTCATTCCATACAAATTTTAGGACTGTTTGTTCTTTTTCTGTAAAAAATGCTATTGGAATTTTTATAGGGATTGCACTAAATCTGTAGATTGCTTTGATTCATATTAACAATGTTAATTCTTCTAATCCATGAACATGAACTGTCTTTGCATTTACGCATGTCATCTTCAGTTTCTTTCATCAGTATCCGGTAGTTTTCAGTGTACAGATCTTTTTCTTCCTTGGTTAAATTAATTGCCAGGTATTATATTCTTTGGGATGTAGCTATAAATGGGCTTGTTAATTTACCTTTCTGCTACTTCCTATTGATTTTTGTATCCCAGAGTTTATTAATCCTAACAGTTTTTTGGTGGAGCCTTTAGGGTTTTCTGTATATAATATGTCATCTCAGAGTTAACAGTTTACTTCTTCCTTTTCCAATTTGGATGCCTTTTATTTCTTCTTCTTGCCTAATTGCTCTGCCTAGGGCTTCCAGTACTATCTTGAATAAAAAATGGTGAAAGTGGGTATTTCTGTCTTCCAGATCTTACAGGAAAAACTTTCAGCTTTTCACCATTGAATATGATGTTAGCTGTGGGCTTGCATATATGGTCTTTATTATGTGGAGAGATAAACCCTCTGCACCCACTTTATTGAGAGTTTTTATCATACATGAACACTGAATTTTATCGAATGCTTTTTGTACATCTATTGATATGACCATGTAATTTTTATCCTTTATTTCGTTAATGTGGTGCTTTGCATTGATTGATTTGCAGATGCTGAGCCTTCCTTGCATCCCTGGAATAATTCCCATTTTGTCATGGTGTATGATCCTTTTAATGTATTGTTAATTTGAGTTGCTGATATTCTGTTGAGGATTTTCGAATCTATGTTCATCAGAAATAATGGCCTGTGGCTTTCTTGTGATGTCCTTGTTTTATTATCAGAGTACTACTGGCCTTGTACAATGGGTTTGGAAATATTACCTTCTAATTTTTTGGAAGAGTTTGAAAAGGATTAGTAACTCTTTTTTAAGATTTTATCTATTTAATCATTTATTTCCTTAAGAGAGAGAACACACACAAATGAGCACAAGCAGGGGTAGCAGGCAAGGGAGATGCAGGCTCCCCACTGAGCAGGGAGCCCATTGTGGGGCTTGATGACCCCAAGACTATGACCTGAGCCAAAGGCAGTTGCTTAACCACTGAGCCATCCAGGCGTCCTACCATTACTTCTTTTTGAATTTTTGGTATGATTCACCGATGAACCCATGTGGTCCTGGACTTTTGTTTGGCAGAAGGTTTTGAATACTGATTCAATCTCCTTACAAGTATTCAGTCTCTTCAGATTTTCTATTTCTTCATGGTTCAATATTGGGATATTGTATGTTTCTAGGATTTTATCCCCTCTGGTTGTCAAATTTGTTGATGTATAATTGTTCATAGTAGTCTTTTATGATCGTTTCTATTTTTGTGGTTTTGGTTGTAACTATTACCACTTTCATTCTGTGCATATCATTACATCTAATGTGTCTCACTTTAGGCAGCATATAGATGGGTCTTGTTTTCTTTTCCATTCTGCCATTCTGTCCTTTGATTACAGAATGCATTTCATTTACACTTAAAGTAATTATTGTTAGGTGTATAGTTATTAACATGTTGTTAATTTTTCTTGTTCTTTTGTAGTTCCTCTGTTCCTTCTTCTGATACTCTCTTCCTCTGTGGCTCAATGACTTACTTTTGTGGTGCTTTGATTGGGAACACAATCAAAGTGGTATGCTTTTGATGGTATGCTTAGATTCCTCTATCTTTTATGTATTTACTATATGTTATTACTGATTTTCTCTCATTTCTCATTTTGAGTCCTCTCTTTTTCCTTATTTTGTGAGTCTAGCTGAAGGTTTGCCAATTTTATCTTTGCAAAGAACCAGCTCTTAGTTTCATTTATGTTTTCTGACGTTTTAGTCTCTATTTCATTTTTTCCACTCTAATCTTTGGTATTTCCTTCATTCCACTAACTTTGGGCTTCATTTGTTCTTTTTCTAATTCCTTGGGGTGTTAATTTATTTGAAATTTTTCTTTTTTCTCGATATAGGCATTTATCACTATGAATTTCCCTCTTAAAACTAATTTTGCTGTATCACATAAGTTTTGGTGTCTTGTTTTTCATTTTTATATTGGTCTCAAAGCATTTTTTTGCTCTCTCTTGATTTCTTCTTTGACCCATTGATTGTTCAATAGCATATTATTTAATCTCCACACATTTGTGAATTTCTTGGTTTTCCTACTAGTTAATGTCTAGTTTCATACAAAGATGCCTGAGGAGTGCCTGTGGCTGTTAGTTAAACATCCAATTCTTAGTTTTGGCTCAGGTCATGATCTTATGGGTGGTGGGATCCTGCACATGGGGCTTTGCACTCAGGAGGGAGTCTACTTGAAGATTCTTTCCCTCTCTGCCCCTCCCTCCACTTGCTCACTTATGGTCTCCCTCTAAAATAATTCTTTTAAAAAGAAAAAGAAAAGAAAAGATGCTTGATGATTTTATTTCAGTCTTCTTAAACTTATTGACACTTATTTTGTTGCCTTACATGATAGAGGATGTTCCCTGTGCACCTGAGAAGAATGTTTATTCTTTTCCTTTGGATGAAATGTTATATATATATGTTAAGTCTATCTGATTTAACATGTCATTTAAAATCAGTGTTTCCATATTGATTTTCTTTTTGGATGATCTGTCCATTGATGAAAGTGGGATACTAAAGTGTCCCCTATTCTTATTTTACTGTTATTTCTCCATTTTAGGTCTGGTAATATTTGCTTCATGCATTTAGGTGTTGCTATATTTTGAGTGCATAATTACTTAGAAGTATGTCCTCTTGATGTAGTGACCCTTTTACATCATTATGCAATGCCCTTTGTCTCTTACTACAGTTTTTGTTTTAAGGTCTTCTGTGTAATGTAAGTATTGTGACTCCAGCTTTCTTTTGGTATCCATTTACATGGAATATCTTTTTTCATCCCTTCACTTTTATTCTGTGAATGTCCTTACATCTCAAGTGTCTCTCAGGGGCACCTGGGTGGCTCAGTTGGTTGAGTATCTGCCTTCAGCCCAGGTCATGATCCTAGGGTCCTGGGATGGAGCCCTGCATCGGGCTTCTTGTTCAGCAGGAGCCTACTTCTCTCTCTGCCCCTGCCTGCTGCTTCCCCTGCTTGTTTGCTCTCTCTGTCAAATAAATAAAATCTTTAAAAAATAAAAATTTTAAAAAAAAGTGTCTCTCTTTAGGCAGCATATGGATAGGTCTTCTTTTCTTATTCATTCTGCCATTCATCTTTTCATTGAGAATGTATTCCACATATATTTAAAGTAATTATCGACAAGTATATAGTTACTGCCATTTTAATTGGTTTTTTTTTTGCTCTTTTGTGGTTTCTCTGTTCCTTTTTTCATTTCATGCTCTCTTCCTATGTGATTTAGTGAATTTCTTTAGCAATATGCTTAGATTCCTCTCTTTTATCGATCTACCACTGGTTATTGCTTTGTAGTTACTATGTGGCTTACATATAATAACTTACACTAAAAACAACCTATTTTAAATTACAGTAACTTAAGTTTGAACACATTCTAAAGCTCTACATTTTTACTCTGCCCCCTACATTTTATGTTTTTGATAACACATTTTACATCTTTTTATCTTGTGTTTCTCGTGACTAATAATTTATAGTTCTTTTTGCTACATTTGTCTTTTTTTTTTTTTTTTTTTAAAGATTTTATTTATTTGACAGAGAGAAACACAGGAGAGAGGGAACACAAGCAGAGGGAATGGTAGCGGGAGAAGCAGGCTTCCCGCAGAGCAGGGAGCCCGATGCGGGGCTCGATCCCAGGCCCCCGGGATCATGACCTGGGCCGAAGGCAGCCGCTTAACGACTGAGCCACCCAGGCGCCCCAACTACATTTGTCTTTTAATCCATCACTTTTACTATATATTTATGTATGCCAGAGAGACTTCTATTTTATGTTTTCTTGTTACTAATTAGCATCTTTTCAGCTTAAGAGTAGTCTCTTTAACATTTCTTGTACAGCTGGTTTAGTTGTGATGAGCTCCTTTAGTTTTACTTGTTTGGAAAACTCCATCTCTTCCTTAAGTCTGAATGACAACTTTGCCAAGTAGAGTAGTATTGATGGAAATTTCTGTCAGCACTTTAAATATATTTTGCCACTCTCTTCTGGCCTGCCAAGTTTCTGCTGAGATAGTCTACAGGGGAGTTCCTCTGTACATAACAAGTTGTTTTGCTCTTGCTGATTTTAAGATTCTCTCCTTAACTTCTGACACTTTAATTATAATGTTCTTGGTGTGGTGTGGGCCTTGTTGGATTCCTAGCATTTGGAACTCTTTGGGTTTCCTGCATATGGGTGTCTGTTTCTTTCCCCATGTTATGGAAATTTTTAACCATTATTTCTTCAAATACGTTTTTTTCCCCTTTCTCTCTTTCTTCTCCTTTGGAAGCCCCATAATATGAATACTAGTTCATTTAATATTGTCCCATGAGTCCCTTAAGCTCTCTTCACATTTTTACATTCTTTTTTCCCTTTGCTAGACTGATTATTTGAGTTCCACTGCCATGTATTCAAGTTCACTGATCCTTTCTTCTGCTTTATCTAGTCTGCTATCACATTCCTCTTATGTGTTTTTCACTTCAGTTTTTGTATTCTTCAGCTCTGTGACTTCTGTTTGGTACATTCTTATATATCTCTTTGAGTTCTGTGTTCATCCATTCATCTCCCAAGTTCAGTGAGCATCTTTGTGACCATTATTTTGAACTCTTTATCAGGTAAATCACTTAACTCACTTTTATTAAAGATTTTTTTCTGAGATTTTATCTTGTTTTTTAGTTCAGAACATATTTTTGTGTTTCTTCATTTTGCTTGACTCTGTGTTGGTTCCTATGCATTAGATAAAATGGTCACCTTTCCAAGTCTTGAATAGGAGCCTTGTGTAGTAGTGAATCTTATTGTTCAACCCTGCCCTAACTGTTGTCTCTTAAACCTTTGAATTGTTCAAGCATCCTGTTTTATTTTAAACAGCTCCCAGTAGTTGAGATTGTGCCAGGAGCTATCAGTGTCCCAACAGGAAGGATCTGAGCACCTAAATGTAGGCTTACTGTCATGTTCTTAAAGTAGGCACATATGTACATACAGTCCTGTGGAACCACAAACAAGCCCCATTGACCATCACAGTTTGGCAATCTGGAATCTGGAAGTGTCTCCTGGGCAGCAGTACCAAAAATTGGGGCACCATGCAAGTGCATACACTCCTTTCTAAAAGATACCAGCAAGCTGAAGCAAGACAAAGGGAGAGCACAAAAATGGCATCCACTGGCCTCCATTCCATAAAAGGAACTCCATAAGCTTCTAGATGTGTGCCAAACCTGAAACCTGCCTTTTGGGCTAAAATTCCAACACAAATAGCTCTCTTTCACAGAAAGCCTGAGGGCTTTCTTGTCTATGCAGTACCCTGGATATGCCAAGAATCGTGTCCCCTATTGTTACAGTCCCATGGGGCCCAGGAACACAAGCCCCCTGGCCACAAGAGCCAAGCTGTCAGTGAGTGTCTACTGAGTGGCAGCTGCACATACCAGGCAAGGCTCCAGACATAAAAACAAGGCATCAGATGTGTGTAAAATCTCCCTCCAGGAGATACTGGCACTCTATAGTGCAGGAGAGGGATGGAAGTGAAGATGGTATCCACTAGCCTTTGTCCCCAGAGAGAACCCCAGCAGGCCTTTATATGTGTGTTAAACTAGATGCCTGCCTATAGGCCAAGGCTTTAAGATAAGGAAATGAGTCTCTTTCACAGAAAGTCTGGGTGCCCATTGGCTACTTCTGCACTGGTCCTGGCTACTTGTGCTGCTTAAAGCACACAGCCCTTTAAGAGCCATTTCTCACTTCACTATAGCCTTGTCGGTGTCATGGACACAGGCTCTATTGGTTTCCAGAGCTAGATGTTTTAGGGAGTCATCTTTTAGTTGCAGGTCTTAAAAGTTATGGGGCCCAGTGTGAGATTCAAATCCTTCACTCCTTGGAAGAAGTTCAGGTTTTAAGTTCTCTCCTGATTGCAGGTCACCATGACAGAGGTTAGAATTAGAATGAGATTGTGTCTCAGCCTGTCCTACCCACAAAGATGTGGGGTTTTTCTTGTTTGTCTAGTGTATAGGAGTCACTTAGCTAGTTTTAAGGGTTCTTTTCAGAGGAAATTGCTCCATATATAGCTGTCAATTTGGTGTATCTGTGGGAGGAAGTCAGTTCAGGATCTTATATCACTATCTCGAATCAGAACTCTGAAATTAAGATCATGAAGAGGTACCTGCACTCCCATGTTCATTGCAGCATTTTTCATAGTAGCCAAGATATGGAATCACCCTGAATGTCCCTCAGTGGATAAATGGATAAAGAAAGTATGTTGTGGGGGCACCTGAGTGGTTCAGTGGGTTAAAGCCTTTGGCTCAGGTCATGATCTCAGGGTCCTGGGATTGAACCCCACATCAGGCTCTCTGCTCGGTGGGGAGCCTGCTTCCTTCTCTCTCTCTGCCTGCCTCTCTGTCTACTTGTGATCTCTGTCTGTCAAATAAAGAAATATTTTTTTTTAAAAAGTATGTTGTATGTGACACACACACTAGAATATTGTGGCATATATGTGTGTGTACACACATATACACACAACGGAGTATTATTCACCCTTTAAAAAGAAGGAAATCCTGTCATTTGCAATGATGTGGATGAACCTGGACTCCACCATGCTGAGTGAAATAAGGCAGGCATGGAGAGACAAATACTCCATGATCTCACTTATATGTAGAATCCAAAATAGTCAAACACAAACAGGCATAGAGTAGAATTTTGGTTAGCAGGGGCTGAGAGGAGAAGGCAATGGGGAAGAGCTAGTCAAATGGTACAAAGTTGCAGTTAGGATAAAACGTACAACATGGTGACTATAGTTAGTAATACTGTACTGAGGGTTGCCTGGGTGGCTCAGTTATTAAGGGTATGCCTTCAGCTCAGGTCTTGATCCCAGGATCCTGGGATTGATCCCAGGGTCCTGGTATTGGACTCCCTGCTAGGCAGGAAGCCTGCTTCTCCCTCTCCCACCTCCCCTGCTTGTGTTCCTGCTTTCACTGTCTCTCTGTGTCAAATAAATAAAAATCTTTTAAAAAATAATAATACTGTACTGAATACTGGACATTTGCTAAGGGAGTAGATCAGGTAGATTTCTCATCCCGTTTCCCCCAAAAAATGGTAACTAAGTGAGGTGATGCTCTGTTAAGTAGTTTTACTGTCGTACTTTTCACTATATATTAAATTACCTTATTGTACACCTTAAATACAGTTTTTACTTGAAACATTAAAAAATGATTTAAAAACTTTTATCTACAGTAAAAATGTAGAGAAACATAAAATTAACTGCAATTATGTATCTTATTTAACATAATATATCTGAAATCTCTGTCAAATAAATGAAATCTTAAAAAAAAATTAAAAAAAAAAGAGGTTCAGAAGAGTGTGTAGGTAAAGTGGAATGAGAGGTAAAAGAGCTAAAACTTCATCTTTCATAGTGTGAAATTAATATACCATTCTTAAAACTGAAATGTAAGGAAGGAGTAATATAGGCATCTTATCTGAAAATATAAAGATAAAAAGATAATCAGTGTCATTATGTCCTAGCATTGAGTATTGGTTCCGCTGCATGGATGTGGATGGGGATGGTATACTCTCCATGTACGAGCTAGAGTACTTCTATGAGGAGCAGTGTGAACGGATGGAAGCCATGGGCATTGAGCCCTTGCCATTCCATGATTTGCTGTGCCAGATGCTTGACCTGGTGAAGCCAGCCACTGATGGTAAGATTGAATAAAAGGCCATTTGCACTTTTCACCTGTGTAACAGAGTGGGGCATTTAATCCCGGATTGTCCTAAATTATGTAACTTCCAGAGTCCTCCATACTGGCTTCCCAAATACAGAAATATTTAAATTTCCCCATTTAGTGTGGATCCAACAATTGATGGCAAATTCCATTTAAGAAATTTTTCCATAGAGGGGTGCCTGGGTAGCTTAGTTAAGCAATCCAGCTCTTGATTTCAGCTCAGGTCATGATCACAAGGTCAGATCAAGCCCTACATGGGGCTCCATGCTCAGAGGGGAGTCTGTTTGAGATTCCTCCCTGTGCCCTGGCCCACTGCACTCTCAATTAAATATATCTTTAAAAAAAAACAATTATCCAAAAAAAAAAAAATTGTCCATAGAAACAAAGCAGATTAGTGACTGCCCAGGGCTCAGTAGTAAGGGGAGTAGGGGAAGGTCTGCTTGATGGGTACAGAGTTTCCTTTTGAGGTGAAGAAATATTATGGAACTCAATAGTAGTGATGGTTGCACAATATTGTGAATGTACTAAAAGCCATGGAATTACACACTAAAAATGGTTAAAATGGTGAATTTTATGTCAGTTTTACCTCAAAAAAAAAAAAGGGGATCTTGTATAATAAAATTAGCATATACATATACTTTTAAACTTCAGTAAAAGATTTTTTCATTTGCCAAAAAACAGTTCTTGAAATTTACTAATTTGTTTTTACATAGGCAAAATAACGCTACGAGATCTGAAGAGATGCAGAATGGCACACATCTTTTATGACACTTTCTTTAATCTGGAAAAATACTTAGACCATGAACAGAGAGATCCCTTTGCCATCCAGAAGGTACTGGTTTTAACTTCTGTATGAGGGCTGCAGTATCAGGGGTTGTGTGCTATATATAAAAATGATCTCTGCCTATAGGAATCTTTTATTTAAAGAGGTAATATTTAAAACATTTCATCACATACTAAAAAGAGAAAAGTGGACCTAGAGCACATCTCTCCCCACACCTAATCTTCAAGTTTAGGTAACCTTCATCTGCCTATCATTGTGAATTGTATGGCCTATGTACTTACATATATATTAGAAACTACTTACAAAAGTTTTAAAAAAAATTTGTCCTTCCATATTTTAAAACAATAGATCAATAGGCATATCTGTATTAGAAAGCATACTGGGGTTAAAGTCCATTCTACACCTGAATAGAGATGAGTACCCTTCCTCATACACAAAAATCTATGGTCCCTCAAAAAACCCTGAACATCATATGGTCTGTGTCCAAAAGGGTAGGAGGGGAGCAGAAAACACTTCCTTTCTATTCCTTTGTTTAAAAAGTAAAATTATGTTGATAGACAAGGATTGTTTCCATTAGTTCTATAGGAGTACAACTGCAGGAAATTCGCACAGTCTTTTCTTTTTCTTCTACATGTTGACCTAAGTAGTAGTAAGAATACAAAGATGACCTCTAAAAACAAATACTCTGCACCTTATCTTGGGGCATATCAAGGCGCATTATCAGTAGCTTAACGTCAGAATTATGTTTCATTGACTCAGAGGTGCCCATTATTTTATATACTTGTAAGCAAACAAAATTGCCATTGTAAATCTAAGAGGTGTGCCAGTTTCAAAGATGTTAAAAGGATGTGGTAGGTGTTTTTAAAATGGATTAAGTATCATAACACATTGTATGGTCAATATTTAGGTATTTGCATTCTTCTAGGCACAATTAACCTTACATCTGAGGGCAGTGCTAATTCATTTTAATCATGGAAAATCATTTTACCTGGAATATATAATCCAAGATACTGTCCATATTGTAGAAGGAAAAGAAAATGTATAGCCTCTTCCCTCTTCATTTCTTCTATTTATGTTATAAATTTTACTTTAAATTTTACTTTAAAAGAGGTGACAGTATATCAAGATTTGTTCTGATCTGCAAGAAACATTTTTAGAAAGTGCTCAATAAATTCCAAACACTGTGTTGAAGAGACATATGGTCAAATAGAGATAAAAAAGAACAAAAAGTAGCAATCATATACAGTAAAGCACAGAAATGACTTGGGGAAGAAGGGCTGTTTCCAGGAAGATAGCACAGATGACATGGTATCTGAGCTGGCTTTTACAGAAGCAATAAAAATGTGCCAGAGGAAGGGATGGTATATTTCAGGTGGGCATATGCAAAAACCACAAGTCACTCCAGATAGCTGCTGTGCAAAGTGCCAGGGAGAAGGGCCTTGGGAAAAGTTTTTGATTATAAGGCAAAAGAATCTAGACCTAAAGAATTAGCTGCCGAGAGTTCACTATAATCTTGTGATTGGAGGCACAGAAATCACTTTAGGAGTGTTATTTTAGCGCCTCTTTTAACACGTTAAGATGAAACATTTTTGGGTAGGTCATCACAAATGATGTATATAACTAAAGAAAACCTACCTCCAATTCTTTGTGTTTGATTATTTTTGTTTCCTGTCCTCTTTGCAACCAGGATGTTGAGAATGAAGGGCCTGAGCCTTCTGACTGGGACAGGTTTGCAGCTGAGGAATATGAGACTCTTGTTGCGGAGGAATCTGCCCAAGCACAGTTCCAGGAAGGGTGAGTCTCCCTGGGTCTTGTAGAACTTTTTTAACAGGGGTAAACCATATCAGGAATATTAGAACCACCTTAAAAAAAAATCAAACCTAGTAATCCTTATTTTTCAATATGATAAAACCAACTTTAGTTGAAAGAATATTTTTCCCAGCAGTCTTCTGTTCCCTTCTTCACTAATTTCCTGAAAACTCTTCACATGTCTCATTTTCTTTCATGGAGTAGTACTTTCAGTGGACGCTAAGATCATTGTGGAGTTGTACTAAAAGCCCTGTAAATATAGGATGAGACTAAAAGAACTGAAGCTTTTTCAAATAATAAAGATGATCATGTTTAAAACAAATATTTACCAGATATGGTTTTGTGCATTCAACCCTAAACAACCAGTTACTTCTACATGGAATTTATAATAGGGTATAATTCTATAAAGGACCATAGTAAGAAATTATCCATTTCAGCAACTTTATAATTCATTGGCTTTTTCCAAAATCTTTTCGGAATTCCTTTAACAGTTCTTCTAAGACTCTTAATAAATCCTTATTATTAATGTAATACATTTTTTGAGTAGGTAATAGATTCATATGTTTTAATATTCAAAGAAACAAAAGGATAAATAGTAAAGTTTTTGCTGCCCAGTTTTCCGTCCCAGAAGCAATCACCATGGTCACTTTCTTATGTACCCTTCCAAAGACACACTCTGTCCCCCTCTCTCTCTTTCTCTCTCTCTCTCACACACACACACACACATATATGCATATACATGTGTATATATAAAAAAGGAATTACGGGGCACCTGGATAGCTCAGTCAGTTAAACATTCAACTCCTGACCTCAGCTCAGGTGTCAGTCTCAGGGTCGTGAGTTCAAGCCTCGCATTGGGCTCCATGCTGGGCATGGAGCCTACATTAAAAAAAAAATAGACATATACATTCTTATATTTCTTTTTTCCCTTATATATATGTAGCATATTACATTCATTGTTTGGTACCTAGCTTTTTCCATACTTGTATAAAGTTTCTCTTACACAAGATGAGTAAGTTCTAGAGATCTGCTGTACAACTTTGTACCTACAGTTAAAAACGTGGTATTATACATTTTAAAATGTTAAGAGGATAAACTCAGGTTAAGTCTTCCTACAAAATACACACACACAAAAATACAAGGAAATTTTTGGAGGTGATGGGCATGTTTAGTACTTTGGTTGTGGTATCACAGATTTTTGTGTATGTCCAAACTGACCAAGATGTATTCATTAAATGCATACAATTTTTTGTGTAACAAAGCTAAATAAAAACAGTAACAAAGACTGGGAAAACATTATGATAAACCAAAAACATTTGTATTTTATGATTACTAAGGTATAAATGAGGCTTCACAAATATTTTGGGGGCCTTGAGTGCATGAAAAAAAGTTTAAAAACCAATAAATTGGAGATTATTCTATACATGTACCTAATGAATGTTCTAAGTTTTTACAGCTACACAATATTCTACCGTATAGTTATACCATTATTAGAATAGTTATGCCACTATTATGAACAATAATGTTCTAGTGAATAATCTTTTATATATGTAATTTTATACATATATAGGACAAATTTCCAGAAGTATAGCAAACAGCATACTTGCAAAAACAGGATTTTAGAGACACCCACAAAAAATAATGCAGACACCCAGAACTAGCAACAATGGGGAGTCATATTACCCCCAGGCCTAAAAGGACAAGGAGATTAAACCATCATCAAAACCCAAAGAGAGTAGGTATATGGAGAGAGTCAGCTGACAGGACTAGTAACCTTCAGTAATTGAATTTAGTCACTCTGGCAAATCAGCTAAGAGCTATTAAATACCCAATTTCACTTTCCTCATATCCCTTAGTATCCTGCTAGCACTTCCCATTGGCTTCCAACAAGAAACCAAAAGATAAGACAACTTATTGATGTAGTCCATTTGGATCAGCCTCCTGGGGCACAGAGCTAGGCGGAGAGTAGATCTAAAAGGATAAACATCAAATATCCATCTCAGTACATAATGTCAGATAGCCCTCTACAGAGATTGTACATTTCACACCCATACCATGAAGAGACTACTGAAGAAGCCATTGCCAAACATGTATCTTTACGTTTAATCTAAAGATGTCTTTCTTAATCTAAAGATTTCTTTAATCTAAAGATTTCCTTACTATGCTTAGCCACAAAACTGGGGTTGCATTTTTATGTCATTGACCCTGAAACCCATAAAAATCAGTCATCATTCATTATTTCAAGCCTGACTGAATCAGAAGAGAAGATAGGCAGGTGGATTCACAAGCATAATCTAAAATTTTTTTGACATTGAGCTTCCACAGTAGGAATTAGACTAAGTTTACTTATGAAGTAGCATCACTACTGTTAAGAGCATGTATGGATGTTTAGAATAAATAGATTTCTTCCGATTTTTACTAAGAGGAAGATTAATAAAATTATCCTGTATATACATAGTACAATTCCATGTAAACACTAAAAATCAGTGTGTGTGTGCACGCACATGTGTGGTTATCAAAGTTTTTGTAAATTTTTTTTTATGTTAGTCACCATACAGTACCTCATTAGTTTTTGATGTAGTGTTCCATGATTCATTGCTTGCGTATAACACCCAGTGCTCCATGCAATACATGCCCTCCTTAATACCCATCCCTGAGCTAACCCATCCGCCTACCCTTCTCCCCTCTAAAACCCTCAGTTTGTTTCCCAGAGTCCATAGTCCCTCATGGTTCATCTCCCTCTCTGATTTCTCCCCTTTATTTTTCCCTTCCTTCTCCTAATGTCTTCCATGCTATGGCTTGTTTCACAAATAAGTGAAACCATATGATAATCATAAAGAAAAAGGTGAGATGTAGAGAAAGCCTTTAAAAGATCAAGAAAGATGGAATAACAATGAATAAAATAAAGTATAAGAAAGAAAATTAGGTATATGTAAAGAAAACAACAGGGATCTAAATTATATGTATTAGACCTAACAGAACAAATGGAACAAAAAAAATTCTAAAATAATAAAAAGCTTTTTTAAAAATAAAACAAGACTTGAAATCTGAAAGGTCTGAAGTCACACCACATCCAGAAAATTCTGATAATGATTGATTTCCCCATATATTCCTCAGAACTCAAATAAAAGTTTGGGGGTTTTCCCATTTTTAAAAATTTCAAGTCATCAGACAGGGAAAAAAATCACCCTTGCCTCAGATACCTACATAGTAAAAATGAATCCTGGAAGACCATGAAACAACATATACAACCTTCTCAGAGAAAGACATTCTATGACCCCCCAATTTTTTTCTTTTGAAGATTTTATTTTTTTGAGAGAGAACAAGCAGGGTGAGTGACTGAGGGAGAGGGAAAAGCAGACCACATGCCAAGCAGGGAGCTAAACTTGGGGCTTGATCCCAGGACTCCAGGATCATGACCTGAGCCGAAGGCAGATACTTAACTGAGCCGCCCAGGTATCCATATAGCCCCAGATTTTGTACTAACTCAAGATGACATTCAAGCAAGAAAGCACAAATGGATACTTTCAAACATGTAAGAACTAAAGGGAATATAGCACCAATGAGCTCTCCTTTAAAAAGGACATAATCAGGGGCGCCTGGGTGGCTCAGGCGTTAAGCGTCTGCCTTCGGCCCAGGTCAGATCCCAGCGTTCTGGGATCGAGCCCCGCATTGGGCTCTCCACTCTGCGGGAAGCCTGCTTCTCCCACTACCATTCCCTCTGCTTGTGTTCCCTCTCTCGCTGTGTTTCTCTCTGTCAAATAAATAAAATCTTTAAAAAAAATAAATAAATAAAAAGGACATAATCATAAAACGAAGAACAAATCAAACCCAAATAAAGAGGCTGGAAATGGAGCAACCATTGTGGAAAAGAAAGAATAGTATTAAATCCATTCAAATGTAGAAAGCATAGAGATTAGAACATAATATTCTGAAAAAAAGAATATATAGCTGAAACTGGAATGTAGAAAAGAGGAAGAAATATATGTAAAACATCCTAGAAGTAACAACTTAACTGAAAATGGGAGGTAAAGAGGAGAAAGAAAACTTGTATGGAAATTTCATTGGCAGGGCTTCCATAGATATCCTTTAAAGCTGTAAGTCAAATTGAGGGTTTACGAATACTAATTAAAATAAACACTTGAGAAACCAAAACCAGACTCTTAAGTGTTCTAATTCAATCAGAAAACATAATACACACAAAAGAAAAACACAGACCACAAAGCATAAAGATGACAGAACTAAGGCAAGTATTTTTAGATCAGTGAATGTAAAAGAAATAAACTCGCTTATTAAAAGAAAAGGATTCCATTTTGGAATGACAACGAAGGTTGAATTAAAAAAGAATGAACACTCAAAAAAAGCTGTGCATCTGATAGCAGATTTTTGAAACAAAAACTCCAAGAAGAAAATAAAAGAAATTAGAGCCTATTATTTGCAGCCATGGTAAAATATTCCCTGAAAACAGATAAAATAGTCTTCTGGATTTTGTCAATAGACCATGTACAAAATAAACATTAGGGTACAAACAAAACTACAGTGGACTTCTAAATAGTAACTACAGTTCAGACCAAGTTCTCATTTAAGGAGGTAGTCTGAAAGCATACTAGTTTCAGTCTCTCACACTATTTAAAAGTAAGAGATACAGAGTACCACTAACAGAGAAATTTTCAGTGGACTGAAAGAAGGAAAACAGATGGGATCAGATTGAAGAGGGAAACAGAACTTAGGTTCTATGCAGGAGAATGGAGAAGATAATTGCTACAAATAAAGGAAGCAGCACTCAAGGGTGATCCATACCTGAATTTGACTGAAACCAAGAGCATAGAGAGACCAGGAAAAGCAACGTCCAGGTAGGTAAAATCTTTATATATCACATCGTATCCCTAAAGGAAAGACAAAAAGCAAGAGTGTGGGATCTTGGAGCAGAGAAAGCAAGACCACCAAAATAGCCACACTGGCAGCATGGACCATCCATCCCTTCATTCTCATTGAAAATAGTAGTAACCTCACATTGCCCCCTCCTAAACAGCCAATGCAAACAGAGGCAGAAGTCTGTTTCCAACTACACAGAAAAGTAGACAAATAAAAACAGTTACAAATATCATAAAATACTCAACAAGTGGAAGAACTTCCTCCCTTGGAAGAAGACTCACTACAGCAGTCACAACAAGACCTCAAATTGAGTATATTTACCATTTTTAGAGAGGTAAGAGAATATTGCATTCCTGAAATGAGACTGACCAGTAATTAAAAGAAAAAATTTTTAAATGAAAACACAGTCACTGGGCTGAATAATAAAAGGCACAGCTAACAAGGTTTTGATTTGGGAAAATGATTATGATACTGGGGTAAGAAATCCTTGCAGAAACCTAATTCCCAGAATTCTCGCTATTTAAAAAAATAAGTATACACAGGAATCAGCAAATGGTTCTGGCCAGGTAGTGCGTATTTTAGGTTTTACAGTTCTGTCACAACTGTTTCCCTCTGGCATTATGGTATGACAGTAGCCACAGATAATATATAAGCAAATGAATGTGGCTGTTTTCCAGTAAAATTTTACTAAGGCACCCTGAGATATAAACTTCCTATCATTGTCACATGTCTTTTGATTTTTTTTTTTTCAAATTTAAAAAAGCAAAACCTTAATTCACTGGGCTGTACCAAAAAAAGGTGGAGAGAGACATTTGTCCCACAGACAATCCAGAACATAAAACGATCTAAGGAAGAATGAAAAATCTACCAGAGACAAAAAAAAACCCAGATTATCCACAAAATGAATGGAGCAGTATAGTTCAAATACTGCAAAAAAATAGCTTTGAATCTAGAATTCTATCCCTATTTATATGTGAGAGCCCAATAAATACATTTTCAGACATCTAAAGATGCAAAAAGTTTACCATCCACAGACTATCTCTAAAAGAAGTATTAAGGGATGTTCTTCAGCAAGGAGGTAAATGGATTCTAGAGGAAATAAGTGGAAAGCAAGAAGTAATCATGAGCAAAAAAATTAGTAAAATTTATTCTTAGAATCAAGTAAATATTGGTCACAGATATACTGTTAGGAGTAAAAGTCAGGATGATACACTATGAATCTTTATTAGAGTGGAGAATACTGATACTGATAAATTTATATTTCTCTAACAATGACTAGACTTAAAGTATGTGTGTTAAAAATATAAGGTCAATCACTAAGAGAATAAAAATGAAATGGAAAACTTTCTAATCAATTTTTAGAAAAAGACAATAGATTAAGTAGAAAAAAATAGTAAAGAAAACTCAATCTACTAAAAGACATGTGTGTTAATCAGCATTCATTTGGTGTCAAGTGACCTAACCTCTACTCAAATTGCCATTAACAAAAAAAAAAAGAAAAGAAAAAATATTGGCTTACAGAACTGTCAAGTCCAGGGGTAGTACTGATTTAGAGACTCAGACTTTATCTATTTCATCTCTTACATAATGCTTTCCTTTCATCTTTGCATTCTTCACAAGTTTTTCATATGTGGCAGCAAGATGATCACCTGATGACCACCTGATAGCTTCAAGTTCAAATAAAAGAAAATCCCTTTCCCCTAAGTTCCAGCGAAAGCCTAGGATTTGTGTGTCTCTGACTCTAATTGGCTTAGTTTGGGTCCAATCCCTGAATCAATTCCTGAAGGAGGGAGGCCTAGTACTAAACTTGTACACAATTCAGGTCCATCCAAACCATATGTTTTCCCAAGGGAAATTAGAAAATATGGCCATAAAAAAGGGAATGCTATGCCAAGAAAGGAACAACAGATGTCCACTACAGTAAGAAAGAAGAGACAAAAAGATAAAGACAGTACAAAGTAAATGGCCAGACTAAGTCCAAATATAGTATCAATCACAAAATTCACATTGGATTAAAAAGTGAACTGTATACTATTATTTAGATTCTTCCTTAACACAGAAGTAAGAGTCAAATAAATAGTAACAGGGGTAAATCAGATACGGTAACATTAATGAGGCAAGCAGAATTAAAGCTTTAAAAGAGACTTTTCAGTATCTCAACAGTTGGCCATGAAAATAAGTTATGAACTTTATACAATATATAAATCTGATAGAAATACAAGGAAAAATTGGCATCTGCAGCCATGTAAAAACCAACAGATCAAATAAGGCCAAAAAATAATAAAGATTTAGTAGGTTTTCATAGAGGTACTCAAAAGTATACCTGGTACCCAACAAATACACATGGAACCATCAAAGAAGTGCCTATTAATTAAGGCATGAAGGAAATTGCAACAACTTAAAATGTAAACTGAAATTAAAAACTAAAACCTTAAGAAACTATGGAAAAAAACTTTTCCATACTTGGAAAGTTAAAAATTAAGCTAAAAGACATTCTTAATAAATTTGAAAATAAGTGTTAAACTAAAGCATAAATCAAAATACAAATTATAATCTTTCTAGAACTATGCATTATATTTATTAAAACCTATGGGATCTGAACAGGGGAAATTTATAACCTATAGACTAAAATAAATTGGCTATCCTCTCAAAATGCATGAGAAAGGATGACAAAATAGACCCAAGTACATAGAAGGAAGAAATTAAACCCGTTTATTTAAACAAAAGTAAATCTATTAATTTATAAACATACACACAAAATGTACTGTGTGCCAAGCACTCTTCTAAATATTTTCATTCACTGAGTGCTCACAAAAACTCTTTTGTAGCTGCTGTTATCCCCACTTTACAGATAGGAAAACTGAACCACAGAAGGTTAAATAACTTGTCAAAACTATCAATATATAAAAGAATATATCATTAAGTAAGTGGGTTTTATTCCAAGATCACTTCAGTGGTTTAACTTTGTAAAATCTGTCATTAACAGATAGAAGATATATATATATATATATGATTCTTTGAAGGCATATGATGAATTTAATACATTTTTTGGTTTGGAAAAAAATTAAAACTAAGCAAACTTAAGCAGGGTAACTTGTTAATGATAAAGGTTATTAATCCCACATCCCAGAAATAATCAGCTAAAAATACAATAGGGAAAAATCTCATTCATTAATATCAAGAAAAAAGGTGGATAATATATATGAAGAAAATACAAAATTTCACCAAAAGATACAAAGACCATTTGCCATGTTAAGATTAATTTATTAATTTGATATAATCCCCAAGAGTATGTCATGGAATTTGATAAGCTAATTCTAAAATTCACATGGAACAATAAATATACAGGAATAGCAGAGTTTGAGAAAGAAAGGTGTGGTGAGAGGGTTATGTATATGATAAAAATAGTATCTTAAATGTGTTAAGAAAAAAACAGTAAAATGTGTGTCTGTGGTGAGTGAAAAAAGTACATATTAAACTGATGTCTGTAAATGTCTATAAAAGTCTATGTAAATAAATAGACTTTAAAAGCTTAAAAGAAATGGGGGAAATTTATAAGGAAATCACTTATGATTTTAAATGAGTACATTTAAAAAGTGACAAATTCTGTATCACAACCAAAAGGCAAACAAGTTGGATTGCATCATATGACCAGTAGTGTTATTTTATAAATCAGATTCTTTAAAAATCAATAATAAGAGTGTGAATAATGACCATGTCTAAAACAGTCAAAAAAGAAGTTTCACCCAGGAAATAAATATGAAAATTCCCACTTCACCTATAGTTAAAATGCAGATAGTTGTAGTTTGCATATATGCAAATAGTTAATAGCCAATTATAACAATTTTAAGTGTATTTAAGCATTTATCAGAACCCCCAAAATATATGAAACAAAAACTGCTAGACCAACAATGACAGTTAGAAATTTCAACACTCCTCTTTCAGTAACTGAGAGAACTAGAGACAATAAGAATACAGAAGACTTCAACAACATAGTATATTTAATCAATATATAGAGAACCCTCCACAAAACAATAGTAAAATATGCGTTTTTTCAAGTGCACATGAAACTTCTCTAAGACTATATAATAAGTAAACAAAATAAGATCCCATAAATTCAAATGGATTACAGTAAATAATGTGTGTTGTCTGACCATAATAGAATTGAAGTAGGAGTCACTAACAGGAGTCTGGGAATCCCATATTTGGAAATTAAATACTTCTAAAGACACAGGGGTCAAAGAAGAAACCACAGGGAACTTTATACTTATCTTGAAATGAATGAAAATAAAAGAACATACGAAAATGTATGAGGTGCAGTTAAGGCAGTGTTTAGAGGAAGCCTCAGAAAGGTCTAACATCAATAATATAAACTTCTACCTTAAGAAACTAGAAAAAAGAGCAAACCAGACCCAAAATAAGTAGAAACATGGAAGTAATAAAGATGAGTAGAAATCCATGAAATAGAAAATAGGAAAACAATACGAAACATGAAACCTAAGGCTGGCTCTTTGTAAAGATTTTTTTAAAGATAAATCTTTATCTGGATCAAGAAAAAAAGAGAAGGCATATATTAACAAAATCAGTAATGGAGGAGGCATCACTATAGACACTACAGAGCTTAATCATAAAGAAATATTATGAACAACTTTATCCCTATAAATTTCACACCTTAGATGAAATGGGACAAAATCCTAGCAAGACTCAAAGTACCAAAACTGATTCAGGAAGAAATGGAAAATCAGAATAGACTATATCAAGTAAGGATAATGAATTGGTTATTAAAGTTCTCCACCAAAAGAAAAATCTAGGTCCAGATGGTTTCACTGATAAATTCTGTCAAATAGTTAAGGGGGGAAAAAAATAATACCCATCTTTCACAAATACTTTCAGAAAATAGCAGGAGTACTTCCAAACTTGTTTTATAAAGCCAACACTACCCTGATACCAAAGCCAGACAAAGATATACAAGAAATGAAAACTACAAACCAACATCGCTCAAGAGCATCAATACAAAAATTATTACAAAATATTAGCACATTAAATGCAGCAACATATAAGAAAGATATGGGGGTTTATCCTAGGAACAGAATGCTGGTTGGCTGATATCCAAAAATCTATTAATTTAATACACCATATTAATAAATGACCAAAAAAACACATCATCATGGATACAAAAGCATTTGGCAAATTCCAACATCCATTCACAATAATTCTCACCAACGTAAGGATAGAAGGGAACTTCCTTAACCAGATATGTCATGGCGTCAGTCTGTTCTCACTGATCTTGGGAAGGGTCCTCTCTGCCTCTTGGACATGAGTTCTTGTTTCTTCCCCAGGGAAGTTCTCAGCTATGATTTGCTCAAATACATCTTCTAGACCTCTCTCTTTCTCTCCACCATCTCAGGGATCCCAATACTTCTGATTTTGGAACGTTTCATTCTGTCACTAATCTCTCAGTTTGATTCCTTGGGTTTTAATTTGTTTTTCCTGTACTGCCTCAATTTCCTTCTTTTCTCTCATCTTATCCTGTATCTCACTAATTTGTTCTTCTGCCTTGTTTACCCTGGCAATCAGCATATCCAGCTTAGACTGAAATTCATTCATAGCATTTTTAAGTTTGGCTTGAATAGATCTCATTTCTACCCTTAGAGATTCTATATTGTTGTTAATATTTTTCTCAAGCATAGATATCGCCTTGATAATTGTTATTCTGAAGTCGATTTCTGACATCTTGGTTATATCCATATCCATCAGTTCTGTGGCAGAGGCTGCAATCTCTGACTCTTTCCTTTGTTGGGCATTCCTCCTCTTGTCATTCTGTTGAGGGGTGGTTGAGGGATTGTACAGAGTCCAAATTATTGACCACAGCTGAAGCAAGATGCAGCTGTTTTATAGGGACCTTAGGGTTATCAGCTCTTGTTCTTCCAGCCTGTCGCCTGGGGGAGGGGCCTGCTGTGCTGTTACTCAGGCAACCCTGTTTGGGCAGAGTTGCCCTGGCCCCTGTGGATGTGGGGGATGAGTTCAGTGAAGAACAGTTTTTTGGGGTTTTTGTTCTCTGGTGTCTTTCCACATCTCTTCTGAGAGAGCAGAAGTGACCATATCCAAACCCCTCAAGACCAACCACAGGAGATGTTCTGTTTGTAAAGACCCAGATATATTTTCTTACATCTCAGGCTGATTTTGTAGGTGTTCAGAATGGTCTGGTAGATATCCAGCTCAATTCAGGGGACTGGTTGAAATAGGGTCCCCTACTCCTCTGCCATCTTTTTCCCTAGGCCCCTTAACTAGATAAAAGGCATCTACAGTTAACATCAAATGGTGAAAAATTTAATGCCTTTCCCTGCAATCAAGAACAAAGTAGGGATATTTCATCATTTCAACTCAACATTGTAACTGAAGGTCCTATGTTTTGCAGTAAGACAAGGAAAAGACTTTGAAAGTATTCAGATTGTAAAGGAAGTAGTAAAACTATAAATTATGTAACTTTGAAGCAGAAAATACTTCAGATATAAGACCTGAAGTAGAATCTACCTTAAAGCTACCAGAACTAATGAGCTAGTAGTTAGCAAAATCTCCAAATACAAGTTCATTGTATTTCCATATACTAGAAGTGAACGGTCCAGTAGGGAAATTCAAATAAAAAGAATAATTCTCTTCACATTAGCATCAAAAGGAACAAAATATTTAGGAATAAATATAACCAAAGAACTATAATACTTGCACACTACAAACTGCAAAAAATAATGCTGACCTAAATTGGATTAGAAAGTTAAGTACTGTTAAAATGTCAGTTCCCCCAAATGTGCAGATTTAACGAATTCCCTACTAAAATCCCTGCAGGCTTTTATTGTAGTAATTGGCAAATTGATCCTAAAATTTATGTAGAAATGCAAAGTACCTATAATAGCCAAACTTTTCTTTAAAGGAACAAAATTTTAAATAAATAAAGGAACAAAATTGAAGGACTTAGACTGCCTGATTTCAAAATTTCCTATAAAGCAAATAATTATACATTAAGACATTATAGCATTGGCATGTATAAAAATAGATCAAATAAACACTCTAGAAACAGACCCTAATATGGATGGCCAATTAATTTTCAACCAGTGGAGAATAAATAGTCCAAAAATGATGTTGAAATCATTGGATATCAATATATCCAAAAAAAGATCCCCAATCCATACCTCATACCATATACAAAAATAACTCAAAATGATAAAAGACCTAAGTGTGAGAGCAAAAACTCTAAACCTTCTAGAGTAAAACAGGAGAAAATCATTATGACCTTGAGTTAGGCAAGAGCAATAAAAAAATAAATTGGGCTTCCTTCAGAATTAAAAACTATTGATCTTCAAAAGGCACCATTAAGAAAATGAAAATATTGAGAGAAAATATTCCCAAAACATCCTGATAAAGTATTTATATCCAAAATATGTAAAGAATTCTTACTGCTCAATAAAAAAAAACCTGGGTGCGTGGGTGGCTCAGTGGGTTGAAGCCTCTGCCTTCGTCTCAGGTCATAATCTCAGCATCCTGGGATCGAGCCCCGCATCGGGCTCTTTGCTCAGCAGGGAGCCTGCTTCCTCCTCTTTCTCTCTGCCTACCTGTGATCTCTCTCCTCTCTGTCAAATAAATAAATAAAATCTTTAAAAAATAATAATAATAATAATAATAACCTAATAACCTAACTTTTAAACAAAGGATCTAAATATACGCAACTAGAGACTCAAATAGCAATTGTTAGACATTAGGAAAATGCAAATTAAAACCACAGTGAGATATACCACACAGCCACTAGACCAACTAAAATCACTAGTTGACAGTGATGTTGAGAGCTGAAACTTCATACATTGGACTGATGGGGATATAAAACTATATAGCCTCTTTAGAAGACTTTGGCAATCTGTTAACAAGAAAACATGCATTCATCATATGAATCAGCAGTTCCACTCCTAGGAATTGGCCCAAGAAAAATGTTCACCCAAAGATTTGTACATAATGTTTATAGCAGCATTACTCATAGTTGCCCCAAACTATAAATAACCCAAATATCCATCACACTGGTGAATTAATAAAATAATAGTATATCCGTAAGATAGAATGATACTCAGCAATAAAAGAGGAATGAACTATTGATAAACACAGTATGGATGGATCTCAAACTAAGGGAAAGAAGCTAAACAAAGTATAATCCACTTGATTCCATTTATTTAAAATTCTAGAAAATGCAAATTAATCTATCATGACAGCAAATTAGTGGTTACCTGGGGGTGGAGGGAGCAGTGATTATATAGGAGCATGAATAGACTTTGGTTGGGAAGCAGGAGAATGGATATTTTCATGATCTTGAATGTTGTAATGCTTTTACAGTTACATATAAAAAGTCAGATTTTACAAGTATGAGCAATTCGTTGTATGTCAGTTATACTTCAGTAAATAAAAGAATAATGCAACAACATGGACGAGTCTCTCAAAAATATCACTCTTTGTGAAAGAAGCCAAACACTAAAGACTACGTATTATAGGATTCCAGTTGTAAGAAATTTCTAGAAAAGCCAAAACTGTAAAGCCAGAAAGCAAATCAGTGGTTACCTAGTTCCAGGAACGAGAGTGAATACAAACAGGCACAAAGGAGAGGAAGGGCAGGAAGGAGGGAGGGAGGAAAATGTTATAAAATTAGATTGGGGTGTTAGCTGCACAATTGTAAAAATTTACTAAAACATACTGAACACTTAAGATCAGTGAATTATATATAAATTATATTTCAGTAAAACTTGTAAAAAAAAAGCAAGAGTCAAAAAGTTTTTAGCTTATGAAATGGACAGCAATTTTTAAAAGACAATTTGTTAAAGATAATATTAATTCAATAAATGTTTGTATTACTACTGTATACTAAGCATTATCAGATATTGGTGAACACAGGATCCCTGACTAAGCAGGGAAAACAGATGCAAATAAAGTATCTTACCTGCTTTTTTTTTTTTCAGCGTTCAAAGAGTTTAAAATCAATGTTTAAATTTAAGGACATGAATTATCACTACCCCATGGCATTCATGGTGCCTCTTTAATAGGTGTGCAGATCTAGCCTCCTGGAATCTACTAGAAAAATACTTGGAAATATTTTATTTGCTTCTGTTTAAGAGAAACCACCCCACACACACACACATACAAAATTTTTTTGCTTTATTTATTTTTATTTAAATTCAATTAACATATAAAGTATTATTGGTTTCAGAGGTAGAGGTCAGTGATTCATCAGTCTTATATAATACCCAGTGCTCATTACATCACGTGCCCTCCTTAATGTCCATCACCCAGTTACCCGTTACCCATCCCCTCACCCTTCTCCCCTCCAGCAACCCTCTTTGTTGTCTCTTATGGAGTCTCTTATGGTTTGTCTCCCTCTCTGGTTTTGTCTTATTTTATTTTTTCCTCTCTTCCTCTATGATCCTGTTTTGGTTCTTAAATTCCACATATCAGTGAAATCATATGATCTCACTGACTTATTTCACTTAACATAACACCCTCTAGTTCCATCCACGTCGTTGCAAATGGCAAGATTTCATTTTTTTGATGGCTGAGTAATATGCCATCTTAACTGCTTCTCATAGAGGAAGCACACTGCAGTGACAACTCACTCTAGGCCCACTATGCAGTAAGACAAACACTTTCAGATATTGATGGTTGAAACAAATTGGTGCAAACTCCCTGGAACGTAATTTGACAGTATGTAGCAACAGCCTGAATTTATACCCTTTGACTCACAATTCCAGTTTGTAAGTAATCAGAAGTTTGGATAGAATTTATCCAAACAACTGGCATTGGTCACTGATCATTCTAAAATTAAAAACTTCAAAGTTACAAAAATGTACAGTAATAGAATGGTTCCATAAGTCATGGTATCAATGAATTATATTTTGCAAACATTGAAATTTTTTGTTTACACAAAAACATAAGAGGGGGTTAGAAAATTGTAATATTTCATGATTATAAATGTGTACATCTATGATATACAAGCTAAAATATAAGGCTACAAACTATTAACTCTGGGCTGTGGGATTGCAAGTAATTTTTTTATACTGGTCTATAATTTTAAGGTTCATAAAATGAGATTGTATTACTTTAATAAACAGGAAAAACGTTTTCTCCTTTATCTGTTTACATAGGTAATATGTCTAAATAGGTAATACGTAGGTGGTAAGTATTCACAGCAAAAGAGGTAGAAAATACAGATAAACAAAAAACTGCATCTAAAATCCACCATCCAGAGACAGCCTGTCTTCCCTTCTACACATTTCAATGCAAATAGATAATGTTTTACACAAATGGAATTTATACTACATATTGTTTTGTAACCTGCTAAAAAAGAAGCAGAAAACAGAGATAGCAGGTATAAACACTTAAAAGTTTATTAGTCTAAAAAGAAGAAAAACTGATGGCAGCTAAAGAGAATAAATAACTGGCTCAAGCATAAGTTTTTTCCACTTGTGGTCCACGGAGAAGGTGGCAGTGTGCCTGGAGGAGAGATAGGAGAGGCAAAGGGATGCAGACAGATGAAAAGGGGAGGGGTCATGAGAGGAGATGCAAAGACCAGCTGTAATGAAATTCGAGTAGTGTATATGAGAGGCTTCTGCTGGACACTCCTCATGTTGTAGGAGATAAGATAAAGCCTCCAGAGAGCACATGTGAGTAATGAGGTCCTGGGGGGAGAGAAGGCTTTCAACAGCCACAGCCTATAGAGTGGGAACTAGAATGTCAAAGGAAAAGGAAGGTTTACAGTTTTTAATAGCTGACTAATACATTCAAAGCAAGGCCAGACCCAGAATCCCAAGGCTACACCACCTTAGGGCTTCATCTCATTACAGACACATCAGGGTGAGTCGGTCAAACAAAACTTACAAGACTCAAATATTAGAAATGGAAGAACGTTGGTACTAAGCAGAAGCTTAGGAAGGAGCCAGACAGATCCAGTTCTACCCACCACTCACCAGCTGGGCAGGTTATCTGACTCCTGAGGCTCAGTTTCAGAAGACTCCTGCAACTACGTTCCAAGGCGGTTGTGACACTCTTAAGAAGTCTAAACACCTGGCACTTGGTGGATACCTGATAAACAGTAGCTATTACTATTATTACTACTCCCTGTATGGGAAGAGATGCAACATAACATCATGGTTAAAAGCATGGAATTTGGGGGCGCCTGGGTGGCTCAGTGGGTTAAAGCCTCTACCTTCAGGTCAGGTCATGATCTCGGGGTCCTGGGATCGAGCCCCGCATCGGGCTCTCTGCTCAGCAGGGAGCCTGCCTACCTCTCTGCCTACTTGTGATCTCTCTGTGTCAAATAAATAAAATCGTTAAAAAAAACAAACAAACATGGAATTTGGAGTTAGACAAACCTAATAATTTCAAATCCTTCTTCTATCACATAACTAGCTGTGTAGTCCCAGGCATCCAAGCCTCAGCATTTCCTATACCTGAGGGTACCACCTGCCACACTGAGCTGTTTAAAGAATTAAGACAATGTGTATAGTATCTATACTTTGCCCTTAGGGATAGTACCCATGTAATCAATAAACACTGGCTATTATTACTACCACTTCTGTGATCTAGGCCACATTAGATAACCTCTCTGAACTAGAATTTAATCAGCTGTAATATTACCATTTCACTACTTATCTTGTTCCCTTCATTCCCAGGACACAGTACACGGCACACATTTGGCACACAGTAAATATGTTGCATAAACAACAAAACTATACTGAGAATTATATATAATGTATCCAACAGTGTCTGGATAGAAATGCTAGAAAAAAATTGAACTGTTTGTGTTTCCACGAGAACCTAGGCTTCTCCAGCCGGCAAAAATCACTGGCTTTTTGTTTGGATGGTTTTTTGGTTTTGTTGTTTTTGTTGTTGTTGTTTAAGTAGGTTCCATGCCCAGCTTGAACCCCAACACGGGGCTTGAACTCATGACCCTGAGATCAAGACCTGATCTGAGATCAAGTCACAGGCTTAACCAACAGAGTCACCCAGACACTCCCAAAGACCATTGTTTTATTCATCTTTTAATTGTAGCACCTGGCAAAATGTTAGGGATGTAGGACATCCTTAGCAAATGTTTACTGAGTGGCATAGAAGGCAACAGTTCCAGCAGCCACCTCACTACAAGGATAACTTCAGGAATCCAGACAACTTGACCCTCCAAAAACAACTTGAAATTCTCCATCTACTTTACCATCTAACAAACATCATAGGTACCCTTTGTGTCAGGTACCTGTACTACCAAATTGAAGGCTGGAACTTAAGCCTTCAATAATAACCTACCAATAACTTCAGATATGAGTGAGATGAAAGACTGCAATGAAAGACTGCAAACACTGAGGCTACAAACACTGTGAAATTACCACATCTAGCACACAACATGATCATAGCATACAATAGCATTTGTATAAATTCAAGGTAATGAATGGTCTTCGGGGAAACCAAACAGAGGGCCAGTTACATAAACCAATTCAGCTTCCTCCTATATGAAGATAACAGGTTAGGATGCTAAATTTATTTATAAGTAACATTCTTATGATCTCTGCAATAAGAAGATTACGTAAAGCAGGCTAAAGAGTCCTCCATGTTTCTACCTTAGGAAACTGAGACCTACAATAATCAAACCTTTCCGCCGATTTGACAAATATCTGTTTCCTTCACATTTTTAGTTAAGAATATTTTTACATTATCGGGGCACCTGGGTAGCTCAGGTTGGTTAAGTGGCTGCCCTTGAGTTTAAGTGGCTCAGATCATGATCCCAGAATCCCAAAATCAAGCCCTACCTGGGGCTCCTTGCTCAGCAGGAGTCTGCTTTTCCCTCTGACCCAACCTCCTCTTGTGCTCTCTCAAATAAATGAATAAAATCTTAAAAAAAAAAAGTATTTTACATTATCTTAAAAATATTTCTTACAAGATATTCTGGTATTTTACCAACAGCTTTACATTTGATTAACCTAGATTAAAAACAATTTCCTTTTTTTATTCTGAGAGTCTTTATCTGAATAGTAGAGAAACAAAGCCTTGCTGCAGAAAAATTGGAAAATATAGAGACTAAAATCACTCTTAGTTCAGTCATCCAGAGAGAACCATTATTTACACTTTAGTGTATTTCTTTTTGATGCTTAATGTTACTAGATTGTTCAAAAACATACTTCAGAAGTGTTCTCTCAATAGCTCACATCCATTTCTCTATTATTGGACATTTAGAAAACTTTTAACTGTTTACTCCTGAATGTTTTTAAAAGAAGCTTTTTCCTTTATATTAAATATAAACTTGTAAGAGTTGTATACTTACTGGAAGATAAGTGCTGGAAGATAAGGTGCTGTAGACAAAGGCCAGCCCCAAACCCACCAGATCATCTTCTAGGAATGCAGCTAGTAAGAGTCAAGTGTGGAGTAGGGGTTGTGTGGAGCCTATCCTCAACGAGGTGGGAGAATTTAACAGAGGAGCGGGGATAATGAAGGAAAGGGGAGGTAATGTATATATGTATTAGGGCATAAGAAGAGAAAAAGAAGGAATGACAGGAATTAATAATCTAAAGCATGAGTTATAACCTTACAAGTACAATAGTTCTGAATAGTTCATGTTTTATAGTGCTCAGTAAACAGCACCTTTATACAGACCTGAATTTAATATGTTTTAATTTTTCCTGCATTCAATTTAACAAGACAAATCCCAATTTTAATTTATTTCAATAAAGATTCACCAGTACTTACTCAATGCCAGGCACTGTGGTTAGTAATAGAAATGAATGAAACTCTAACCCTCCTTCAAGTTCATAAGAATATATTTAACCCAAATTTTTGTATTATCTACGTGCACACTAAATAAGAATAAACTGATGGCTTATGACCCTAGGGAACTGCATGAGATCAAATATGAAGTCTGAGGCAAGAAAGTGGATGGTACATATTAAGAAAGTTTAACAAGAGTTGAAAAAGATTTTCTAGTTACTGAACAAGGTCAACAAGAAATGCACTGAACCAAATATCCAACTTCCAAAGTATTTCAATTAATCCATTTTATATAAGTGAGTTAGGATTTGAAAGTATAAAAGACTCATCCTCTTGTATTTCTAAAGCATTATAGACTCCAAATTAAATAACTAACATTTTATTCTATGCTTATGGCCACCATATGTCTTAGATTTCCTCAGACAAACCCCAAACCAAATACTCTATCCCTTTACCCCTGCAAATAGAATCCCCAAAATGGAATCAAACCATAATTCCCAGACAACACTCTGAAACCACACGAATCCTTTTTTAGACCTTATATGTGCCAGTCATTATTTCTGTTTATTCAAGGAATCTGCAGAACCAGCCATAATACTTTTGCCCAGAAATTGCTCATCTGAGAGGGGAAAACTACTTAAGAGAAACAGGTTTCTTTTCTTTTCTTTTAAGATTTTATTTATTTGACAGAGAAAAACACAGCAAGAGAGGGAAAACAAGCAGGGGGAATGGTAGCGGGAGAAGCAGGCTTCCCGCAGAGCAGGGAGCCCCGATGCGGGGCTCGATCCCAGGACTCCGGGATCATGACCTGAGCCGAAGGCAGATGCTCAACGACTGAGCCACCCAGGTGCCCTGAGAAACAGGTTTCTAAAGGCAACCTATTGCTAGCAAAAATACCTTAGGCTAACACTACCATGTTAATACTAGGTTAAATAATTTGTTCTCCATTTGATACCTAGGCTTTCTAATGAACTATTTGTGAACCCTAGGAGTTCTGCTTCAATTCTCTGACCCTACTACTCATTCAAAAATAGTTTAATTAACAGAATACTTCATAAAATAATCTGTGCCCAGAGGAATCCCAGTTACCTACAAATAAACCTGAAAGTGGTCATTTAGAAGGAATCTGTTAAATCTCTCCCTCAGGAATTCCTAGAGAACAGGATAAAGTTTAAACTCTTACAGTTCTGACTTCAGTGACTTCAAGACTTCTGCACCCTCACCATTTTACTCCAGCCTTCCTGACAACTTGACACATCATTTCACAAAGAGCATTAGGACATCAGTTTTTATTCATCATTTTGAACACCTAGGGCCAGGCATTATACTATACATAGCCCAAGGGAATTAGTAAGTTGGAAATGGGACACTTTATAGTCAAGTGGGGAGGACAATATGTAATTGTGAAGGAAACAGAGTGAACCAATAATGGAGAAAAGACTTGAAATTTAGGGTGCTGAGGTAATTTCCTGAGGTGTTGAGAACCTAAAGGTTGGGAGGGAAATAGTTATGAAAAAAGCAGGGAGCAAAAATGTTCTAGGTAGAGGGAGAAATATATGCATTGGCTCTGAGGCAGGAAAAAGATGTGTTGAGGACATTTTAAAAGACTAGTATGGCTGGAATATAATAAGAAACAGAGGAAAATGTGGCTGGAAAGATTCAAAGGGGCCCGATTATGCAAGCCCTTAGGAACCTATTGAAAAAGAGTTAAATAAGGAGGTAATATAATCCCACTTAAATTTTTTGAAGATAGTAATCTTCGGATCAGTAGTGGTACAAGAAGAGAAGCAGGGAGACAAATAAGGAACTCCTTGGAGACATCTAAATAAGAGACGGTAGTGGGGATTAAGGAGTGCATGTGTCATGATGAGCACCGGGTTTTATACAAAAGTGATGAATCTCACTGTATTATATACCTGAAACTAATACTACATTGTATTAACTGGAATTTAAAGTTAAAATTATTTTAATGGGGCACCTGGGTGGTTCAGTTGATTTTAAACATCTGACTCTTGATTGTAGCTCAGGTCTTGATCTCAGGGTCATGAGTTCAAGCCCCGCATTGGGCTTGAACGCCCAGCGTGGAGCCTACTTAAAAATGCTTCTTAGATAGATACATAGATGTGGGGCACCTGGCTGGCTCAGTTGGAGTTTGAGCCCCACATCTGATGTAGAGATGACCTAAATGAATTAAAAAAAAAAAAAAAAGTTATTCAAGCACTGCGAATCAGGAACCTTTTAAATGCCATCTCGGATTAAAAGATGAACACAAGTTAACCAAAGGGTAAGGGAACTGCAAGACACCAAAGAACACATCCCAAGACAATAACCCATTTTGACAAGGTAAACAGCCTGGTATGGCAATAGCAAAGGGTATGTGACAAGAGTGAAGGCAGGAGGGGCATCTGGGTGGCTCAGTGGGTTAAAGCCTTTGCCTTTGGCTCAGGTCATGATCTCAGGGTCCTGGGATTGAGCCCCACATCAATCCCATTCATGATTTCATCATGAATTTCATCAGCCCCACATCATCCCATTCATGAAGGGGGAAGAGAGCTTCCCCCTCTCTCTGCCTGCCTCTCTGCCTACTTGTGATCTGTCAAATAAATAAAATCTTTAAAAAAAAAAAAAAGTGAAGGCAGGAAGACCAGCTGTTAAAAAAACTATTCCAATAATCCAAGTGATGAAAATATAGTGCCCAGTACTAAATCAGTGGCAATAAGGAGGGAGAGGCAAGATTATGTCCATGTATTAGCATAAAAAAGGTGGAAGAGACTGGCTGGATTTGAAGGGAGGGCAAAGGAGGAGGAAAGAGAAACTTGGGATCACTGAATTTCTGCCTTTAAGTGGGTAGATTATGGTAGAGCCAGGTGTGTGGAAAAGATGAGTTCAGCTTTGTATTTACTGCCATAATGGAAGAGCCAGAGAGTAGGCAGTTGGATATATGGCAGTCTCCAGGTTAGATAGAGGCTGAGGCTGTACATGTGCATTTAGAAACCACAGGTAAACATGTGATGAATAAAGCCTTAAGAAAAACTGTCCAGGAAAGTACAAAACAAGCACAGCTTAATCCAGAATCCTGGGATGCACTGACATTGAAGGTGCAAGAGTTAGAACAGGGTTTCTCAACAGCACTGATGCTTTAAGTTGGATAATTCTGCTCTGAGTTGTCGTCTAGCACATTGTAGGATGTGGGTAGGATTCCTGAACTCTACCTACTAGATAGATGCCAGGAGGACCTACTCAGCTGTGACAGTCAAATATGCATCCAGGCATTACCAGATGTGCCCAGGAGGGGAAAATCACCTCTATTTGAGAAACAGAGATAGCGTAGAAGTCTCCAGGACCCTGATAAAAGGTTCTGAATGAACGCCCTCAATCCGTAAGATTCCTCCAAAGTCTGTGCATAGTACTGTTCTTAGTGCCCTTAAAGGTACAAAAGAAATGAGGGTGGTATTCCACTATAACCAACCCATCGGGCGTTGGAATATCTTTATGAAACTAGATTGGATCAAATCCATTACTAGAAATCTCATCTCTGGCATGAGGCTACAGTGGAAAAATATTCTTTTGTAAAAATTGTATCCACAAATGACACACAAAATGTGTGATCCTTCCCAATACAGGATTAGAGGTCACCATCCTGTTCCAGTAAGCCCCAGCATTTCTCTATCATGAGAATAATAACTAACATTTTCCAAGAGTGTATGATTTAATCTCCACTTGATTCTCATGAATGGTACGAACTGCTATTGACTCATTAGTTGAGGAAACTGATGCAGAGGGGTTAAGTAACATGTCCAAAATCACATCAAGTGATCAAACTGAGATTGGAACCTGAGGCTAAACACTTTACCATTATTCCAGATGGCCTCCATTAGGGTACAAGCTCTGTGAGGAAGAGGCTAGTTCTGTCATTTTCACCATTGTATTCCTAGCGTTTGGCTAATGCCTAGAACAGGAGCTCACATATTTACTGAATGAGTCTCAGTTCAGGCCTAACTTATTCACAGATCTGCTCTGAGATGTTTAAGACCCTGAAAGCTTAGACAGTAAGTTTGGGCCAATGTCTTCCACTCTTGACAGGAAATCGGCAGTCACAGTAACTGATAATTGCATTGCTAGAACTAACTTTTGAGAATTTTGTTCCAGAAATGGAGGCTCAACCATCAACCCTGCCTCACTTCCATTAAAGCAGTCCCCTCCCTAGTGCCTCCTTATCCAGGAGATGCCAGTTACATTGAGGCCTCAAGGAGATGGGGGAAGAGTGGAAACAGAAATGAAGTATAGAATGGAATATTTCTGCAAAATGAAGTTGTAAATAATTTTTGAAAAAATTAGTACCCAAGGGTAAATTTTCCAAACATCAGATAGGCTTATTAACATTCTCTACCCATTATTCAAAAATGTTTTAGAAAGTTGAATAGGTATTACCTCTACTACTAGACATACATGCCTTAACATATTTTTCATTAGACAGCCTTGGTATCTTTTTGATGAATGGACTATATGTCCAGAAATTTCTGCACAGATACTGTGTAAAGTCCCCAAAAAGGATGAAAAGATTAAGCTGGCGATACCAAATACTGTAAACAGACATTGGTAATTATTATGTATATTTTTCTGGGCCCAGAGGTAGCCTGAGCATATTTATCAATTTAATATTTCAAGCAGCCATCACTCCCACTAGATAAAGTATTTTGTTGTCCCTGCCTAAGGCCACCCTCAGGGATAGCCTGGAAGATAATGGAACTCAGGGGATAGCAATAACTTCTAAGGAGAATAAGCAAAGGAAATACGTTGGGAAGTTCTGTAAATAATGTAAGGAAATCATGAATGGGCTTTAATCTGCTCCATGTATATACTTGCACACCTAAATGTACTTCTTGGAAACCTGGGAAGCTATCAAGCAACTTGAGGGGTGAGAATGTTCCCCACTCTGCATGAAAGCCATTTCAATGAAGGCATTCATATGAAGTTCTTGTACTTTATGGACCTCACACCCTGCCCCATCTAACCCCATCCATAATATGCTCTCATTCCCACCAGTGCTCCTAGGGAAAGCTAGATACAGCACCTTTTCAAGAAATTCTAACATGAACTTGAGTTTTAAGGAACAGGGAGAATAGGTTTTCTGTTCTATATAGAAGCATTTTCTCCTCCAGCGTGGCTTATTTATAGCTGTCATTTAGCAGCTGAGGGTACTTTTTTGCAAGCTGGTGGTCTTCAGTCCCTAGTTTGTCATATTGACTCCTATCCAAACATTGACATATTTAAAAAAAAAAAATCAGTAACTCACTTGTTTGTTCTTTCAGCTCCTTTGAAGATTATGAAACAGAGGAACCTGTCTCTCCCTCTGAAATTGGAAACAAAGGCAATAAAAGTAAAATAGTAACCTCAAACCTTTCAGAGAAATGTGGAAAGCTTCAGTCAGTGGATGAAGAGTAGCGGCCAATGTCTACATGAGAGATATGTATTTTAAATGTCTTTTTCTTGTGGAGATGCTCCAGTGCATACTGCTTTTTAAAGGCTTTGATTTCTGCAAGTGTGTGTCTGCACTAGGAACTTTAAAACATTTTAAGCAATAGGTCTGGATACACATACTCAATTTGGGGGACTCTTCCAATTTGCCTCAGACCTCTTGCAGAGCTTTTTCTCCGAATAGTGATATACATCACCTTCCAAAGTCTGTGAATCAGCACTCTTCATCCCTGAATGTACAGAGGATCTCTCGGGGACAGTGCCAAGCACAGTTCTCTGCACAAAAGCAGGCGTTGCCTCTGTTGTCCAGCATCCCTGAGGCCCCTCAGGGCTCCTATGGAGCCCAGAAGAAACCTTCACTTGCAGAAAACTTGAGTCAAAAATATTCTGGAACTTAAAAAAGCAGTTAAGGGCCTCCAGAAGTGACTTACCCCCGGTAATAAAAGCACTGCCAAAACATCTCAAGAGACTTTTTAAATATGTGTACTGGAGTTCAAAGATCTTGAACTTACTTGGTTTAATGTAATTTCACAATGACCTGCCAAACTGCTAGTCACTTTACATCCTCAGGTATTGTAACCACTGGGCCTTCCAACCTTGCTGGCAAGTTCTGAATAATCTCTTCCCATCCTGACTATGGATCTTAAAGAATATGATGAAAAAACGTCTAAGTACAGAATTGGACTCATACTTGAAAAAAGTTTCCTTTTAATTTATCTAACATTTTTGGATAATTACTGAATGACTTATTAATCTCCAAATTAGCTGATACCCCATCTGTACTTCCTACTAGAAGGCCTACTTGAAGATTTAGTGATATGTGAAAATTCTTACTAGATGTATTCCTTTCATCACTGAATATTAGACTAAGCCAACAGTAAAGGCCTCAATCTGAATATTATCCCTTCATACTGAAAAGGAACTATTTCAAATATTCCATCACCTCAATATTTATCACAAAAATCAAAAAAACAGTGATGCCACCTCATAAAGGAAACCTGTTTCATCTGTACTGTAGTGGTAGATGTGTTCATTACAGAATTCAACGTTTTTTCAGCAAGCCACAGTGCAGCCAAATCTTACAATACCCTTAAAAATAAACAAAATAAACAACGAAAAAGAATGGACATTAATAGTGTAAGCAAAAGAAACCCCCAAGAAACTAACATCCGTGTCAAAGTCATCACCTTTCTCCAGGGTTTTTTGCTTTAACCAAAAGTCCTAAATGTCAGAAATAGCATCCCTTGTCACTCATCCCTTGCCACCATCCCTTGCTTTTGTTCCTCCTAACCAATGTTAAAGTTAAAAAATGAAATAATCAGACCTTGGGCTATGGTAGGCAAAAAGAGATAAGTGCAATTTAGGAAATGTACCATCAACTGGTAGAGTGATAGTTCTTTTTTTCAGTATCCTCTGTTGCCTGTTATTTTATTTTTCATGATCAGAATTAACCCTCCACTTTATGGTTACAGAAAATGATAAATATTAAAATTTGGCATCTAATAGTTCACCAACTAAAAGCTTTAAAAGTGACTAAATTTTTAGGAAACACTACACGCTAGTAAATTAGGATTAAAAATATTTGTGATATATGAAACTTACCATCTATTCCATCCACCCTTTACCAGGGAGAGAAAGCAATTTGTTTTAAATTTTAGGCAAAATATTAAAAAGGTAATACTTGGCTTAAAAGCCAGATGCAGTTTAAAGGTTTTATTATCCATAACGATCTAAACTATTTCTAAGATTCATCAGCAAAGAGTAAAACAACTAATCTTCCAATATACATTTGATTTTTTTAAATACTATTTGGCTTTTACCTTTTTTACCTGTGTCTCCTTACTGAAATCCTCTTGCTTTTACTTTGGTCTATATTTGGTTTCAAAAGTCTATAATTACCAAAAAAAAGTAACAGCTACCAGTATCATTCCATTTAAGATAAAGCTATTTTAATTTAGGTTACCCAAAGTATATTTTCAGACATTAAGTGTTTCACTGTAGTCCTTTCTGAAGAGTTGAATGCAAGAAATGTGAATTCCAAGGAATCAGGACAGTGTATATTTGACTTTCTGGTAAAGATCTCACCAAATAAAATCATTACTGCCCAACTGGAAATTTCAAGTTTTTACAATATCCTAGACTGCATAATAAAAATTGAGAGTTATCATGGTCTTAATGCTATTCAGTGAAAGATGTTTCATAGAGAAACATTAATTGCCAAGGTAATCAAACTAATGAAATTCTGTATATTTTCCCTGCATCTTATCTATGTCATTGTGTACAATTCAAAGTGTTTATAAAATTCTAGATTGATCAAATGAGGTTAAGTCATTTGCTCAACTTTTGGAAATGTTATGAAAGTGTGTTTGGGTGGATAAACCTGCATGATTTAACTTGTTTTTGTTTTTCCTTTTTGCAAAACCAAATAAAGAGACAAGTTGTCAAATATGAACCATGTTCACTAAGATAATCACTACATACTTGTGGTTTTATTCACACTTGCACCTCATTTTTATGTTTGAAAGAGTAACATTATAAACAAACTCGAGTCCCAAAGAATAACTCTGGGTTCACCTGGGACAATCATAAAGGAATAATTTAAAAGGATAACACCACCTCATAACTGAGAAGTTCTTTCCTGTGGGGGAATAAGGAAGAGGACTAGATACTGAGAATGAGGTTCACAGGGATCAAGAAAGACTTTAGCCTTAGGTACTTTTAGCCTTATATATAATGTATTTTTTTTTTAAAGAATGTGTGTAATTGATTGTTATTTGGGTACCTAAACCCTAATTTTTTAGAAAGGAGGGAGAAAAGTTAAACGATCATCCAAGTATTAGATTCTGATGCTATCCTTTCAACTTAGTATTTCCTAAAACATTTTATATTTGTTACCTATGGTATGGGAAAGGAAATTTTATCTTTCATCTGTTGTAAAACTTTTACTTTTCTTCAGCAAGGTCACCATAGTTGTTTCAAGAATACTAAGATCACAGTAAAATAAAAGGAATTCTTTACCTTAGGACCATATTACAGCTCTGTAAAGAAATGTTGACTTACTGAAACTAACCAAAAAGATGAATCACCAGTTCTAACACTTCTATCATTTGATTATGTATGTTAACAAAGACTCAAAAGAACAAATGAAAATGTATCATATTTAAAAAATTGTTGTTTTGATGGTTTCAAATCCTGATAAAGTAAATCCAGTTACTGCAGTAATAATTTCTCAATCATCCCTAGTTAGCCATTGGTCAGCATTCCTAAATAACTCATGGTATAAAGAAAAACAATGCAAAAATCAAGGCACTATAATTAATTATTCTTCCCCAAATGTATATAATATAGGCCATTCAGAGCGTACTATCCCAAACTCCTCAGTATTCTACAACATAGAATTAGAAAACTAACATTTATTGATAGATTTAAGGTGTAATACAGGTTTCCAAAAATGTGGCAGTGAGAATACCAGCATAAAAAAGAGAAACTTGTGCTAAAAACAACCTGAATTAATCATTGGCAATATTACATAACAATCAAGGCCCTCACATACTAATGATTTCCAATTTGTCTATATTGCCAACCTCCCATGCATCAAAAAACACAAAACTAAAATTATCAAACTTGGGAAGCAATAAAGTACTCTATGAATTTTAAGATCATAATATTAGGAAAGTTTGGGAGATTTGCAAAATATATCCTAATCATCCATGTGTACAATCTCATTTCTAGTCATTTTTGCAGTGATCATTAGTGAATAAAGAACAGATTTACAAGTTTATATAGCAGGGCATCTGGATTCAACACAGAACTGTTACAAACTTTAGGCAAATACATGTTTCATAAGACACCGCTAACACTTAGAGGAATTAAATAAAATTCCAAAACTTGGAAAG
>CM053603.1:76341455-76434516 GCA_028646535.1 Procyon lotor
AAAAAAAAAAAAAAAAAAAAAGAAAAAAAAAAAAGAAAGAAAAAGAAAGCCCAACAACAACAAAACAATTCTACCTGACCACATTCACAGAAAATGACACCAGGATACACTACAAAACAGAAGGAGGTGTCATCTGCTCTGTGTCCAAAGGTTTCTTTTCCATGTCTTGTACTAGGTGAGTAACCATCATTGAACATGCTGTGTGCCAAATCAAAACATAACTTCAACATATGTCAGATCTCATGAGAGATGGTGAACGTAGTAGAAATTGGAAATTTTCCAGCAGTATTTTTCTTTAAGCACTGTCAAAGCAGCAATTCTTTTAAATCATAAGGTCATTTCTAGGTTTTAACCTAGTCAGTCCTTGTTTTATTTGGGCTGTGCTCTTTCAAGCAACTGACTAGATTTCCCTTCAACAGAATGTTTGTAACTCACTTGTCTTCCCCATAAAAATTAAAGGGAAGACATGCATTTAAACTGAAACATAGTTTGTGCTTTACATGCAAAAGAGCATTCTAAAGAAAATCCTCCTAGCTTCAAACCTACATAAATGCACAGGCTTCATAAAAATGCATTTTTTATTTGGCCTCTATAAAGAAGCCTTCATAATGAATAGCACCCCAAAAAAGAGAAAAGGAGCATATTCAAAATAAACTCTGTGAAACTATTAGAGGAAACAAACAAACAAAAAAAATCAAAGTGGCCAATAGCAATAAATATAACGCATAAACCTGGGTAAGTTTGGGGCATTATTTCAAAATTATTTTAAATAAATCCCAATTTCTAAATAAAAATTTTTATAATTTTTTTAAAATTGTCCATCCTATATAGTCTAAATTCAATTACCTTCAGAATAAAACTGCTCTTCTCCACTTCATTTATCTAATTAGAACATTGCTAAAAGTGAAGGATTTTGAATTTTTTCCCTAGAAATGAGTCAGACTAACGATAAAAGTTACTCAAACTCAGAAGGGTTTTATAGCATAAACAGCTAAACATCTGCAATCTTGACAGAATGTGTTTGTTCACTTTTTAGAAGACAGATTTCAACATTCTAATGAGGGGCAAATTTTCTTTCATAATACTGCTGATTTAAGAACTGCTACATACACCAGTAGCCAATTTTCATGATCAGAAATGGTATTATGTCAGCACAAAGGTTGGGCTGGACACATCAGCTTTTCAACAGGAGAAGCATCAATAGCATCTGAAGGCAGCACTGAGTCCCCTGAACTAATGGCTACTTTTTCACAAAAAATTAGCACAATCTTTATGGACTGACTAGATACCACTTCCTTACATTTAATCATAAACTTTGATTATGCACAAAGCATGACCATCAACAATGAGGTTAATGTTATTTTCCTTGCCAAAGTTCATTTTGTATAAATCAGTTGCATCAGCATTTGTTCTCAAACTATGAGGTTCTGTAAGAACTAAGGACATATAGTTGTAGGGTTACTCCTCCATTATCTGCAAACTATTTCCCCGACACTAACACATATAACTTAGCAATGAAAACACTTGATACAAGTGATCTATATGCAGGAGCTCCGGCAAGTTAAACCAACAAAACCATAGCTGCCGTAAAACTGTAGCTATTTCCCTACCAGAGGTAGGTTTAAAGACCCACTGATTTAACAGTCGAATCTCATGTCTATAGCTTCATCCAAACTTTTATCATCATGTGTACTGGCAGCTAAAAACGTTGTTACTGGGGACCCTGTGACATTAATTACACTGGTGCTGGTACTAGCATTGCGCACAGCAATGCTAGTCACATTAATGCCCAAAGTGAGCCTGGTCTGCTCCAAGGCCTTTTCTGGCACAGCAAATGCCTCCAGCTTCTTCTCCCCATTGGCCATATAGGAGTTTTGGCAGCCACGACATATACAATCTAAGCAGGCTTTGCGGTTAGAGTAGCAAGGGCAGCGTTGGCCGCGGCATGTAAGAACACTTGGATTTTGAGTAGCACGCCCACATTTACACCCTTTCTTTTCCTGGGGTTTTTTATACACAGTCTTGGTAGGACTTCCTGGCATAAAATGGTGACTAGGAATCTTTTCCTTTACGGTTTTGTCCTTTTTAAGAATACCTGGCTTGGTTTTAGAGTGAGATTTCTTGGATCCATGTTCATGACTCTTTTTCATGCTTTTAGTAGATAAAAGTACAGTTTTGCTGATTTTGGGTGTTGTGCCTCCATTGGGAACAGTTGCTATAGGTTGAAGAGAAATTTTGCTCTCCCGTTTCACTGTCACAGGGGCAGATGCCCCCAACGTTGGGCCTCGGATAATGGTAGAAATTGGAAGTGGCTGAACTTTCTCACTGTCACTTTCTGATCTGGATCGTTTTCTATTCAATTTTGCTACTTTCGGAGTTGCTGCTGTACATGATAACCCATGAAGTGCAGGACTGGTGGACATAAAAACATTATGGCTAAGAGACTGGGAAGAAAGCTGCAGAAAAGGTCCATTGGATACAGTGGCTTCCAAGTTGGGCTGCAAATTAGGGCAACAAACCTCTGTGTTTGAAACAGTTTCTAAGCTGCGGAGCACTTCCTCAACACTCAGTAATAGAGAGTCACCAGGTTTTATATCTTCGCTGAAACTGCAGATATCAATGCCTGTGGAGCATAAGTCAGTGGCTACTGTGTCACAGACAGGTGGCAAGCTGTCAGACAGATCCTCAGTTTTTATGTCAACAGTGTTACATACATCAATTGTGTTTGAATGTTCGGGTGAAGGAATATTTATACCAAATCTATCTATTGAAAGCCCATTATAAGTCGGCAAACCATTGATAACAGAACTGCCAATAGCAATGCTGAGGGTGCTTTCAGATATTGGAGATAAACTAGCTTGAGGATCAGCTGTGGGTTCTGAGGTTGAAGGTAAAGGGGAATGTGTTAAACACAAAGTAAAGGATGAATCTGAGGGTTTTTCTGTCTCCTCACAAAACAATGATCCATCATTAAGCAAAGCCAAAATATCAGAAGAACAGTCGACTGCTTCTATTATATCCCGTGCCAATGTAGTCTGTGTGATATATTCGCATAGTTTTTTGTAGCAGTTCACTAGGATGCTTAACTGCTTGTTTTCCTCGAATTGCTCATAGTCTTTGCACCAGCTACATGAAGGTTTCATCATCATTTTCTTGCCTTTACAAGGTTTGCAGACATAATGTTGGCAGGTGGAGTTGGTGGGTGCAATAGGATCTTGTAGCAAATGTCCTAAGAGGGGGGAAAAAGGAGGAAAGCAAAGATTTTAGTAAAACAAATTTACGATTTCATACACTGAAGTTAAGATGAGATTGTAAGTAATCTATTAAATTGAGATGGGTTAAACTCACTAGACCAGATAATAAACACCTTACAAGAAATGGAAAAATACTCAAAAGTGTGCTTCACTTCATGCCATATTCCCCATTCTTTTATCTCAAACCAGAATCTTCCTTGATTCTGTATTTCTCTCCAAACAGTATGTTCTAGTCCACTTTCTTATCCTCTTCTCCAAAGGCTATAGAGAGGTGAAGATCAGTCACCAAAAGCACAAACTTGGCTTAAAACTCTTAGAACCTCAACCTAACACAACATGGTAATGCTACAATGTACTGGGCAAAATCATACTGTTTACTTTGTATTAAACCCTGGGAAAAAGATATGAGCAAGAGTCACTTAGTCTCTACCCTCATTAAACATAGTTTAAGGGTATTAATCACTACAAAGGCATCTTGACCAAAAAAAAGTATAATTCCAACCATTTTATTATATATACTAATCTAAAACTGAAAAGATTGAAATGTTATGATGAAAAAGAACTATGTTCATTTATCAAAAGAATAAAACTCAAATTAGAGTTTAAATTCAAACTCAAATTCTCCTACAGAAAGTCAAAATGCAATGACAAAAAAGAATTATGTTTAAATGTATCAGAAAAAAAAAAAAAAGGCACACTACCAGACTCCAATTTTTCTGACAAAATACAAAATGACCCTAGTCATAAACCACAAGTATCCTAAGTAGAGCAGTATCATATAAAACTCAAAGTGGTCTCCCGAATTATAAATGACTTATGTAGATTAGGTACCAGAAAAAGAGAAATCAACTAGGTCCAGTCGCTATTTCCACCGTAATCCACAAAGCAGCAACTGTTCTTGGTTCCGAGTTCAGGACAAACAGTTAGTAATAAACTCAAAGTAGCACCTGTTTCTCATACAGAATTATGTAATTAATAAGACTCAGGCATGGGAAAGAAGATACCTCAGGGTACAGCCAAGTGAAATCAGCAAACCCTCTCCCTTAAAAGCAACTATACACCTGAAAACTTCTGAGAAAACGAGTCATTTTCATAACAAAGACAAAACCATTTGAGAAGCATTTATATGTTTGAAAAACTGCTCAATTTCAGGTAACAATAGTGGGACTGCCCAGTTCTCCCCTTCCATTCAGTTATTTCAGTGTTACCCAGAAGACCAGAAGCTGCTGTGATGGAAGGGGGCTCACTCCATTTAGTGCAGAAGATGATGCAGAGCCCCAGAAACATGATCACTGAGAGTAACTTCTCAGAGACTAGCCAACTGGAGAAGGCAAAAAACTCAGTTCTTACTAGCCTATGGTTACATAAGCCCAGGTTAAAAAAGCCACAAACAAGATGACAATTTACCCCAAGTTGATTTATAAACTCAATGCAATATTTATGAACATGCCAGGTGTCTTTTTAATGAAACTGATTCTAAAATTCTTATGCAATCAGAGGACCTAGTATAGCCAGTACAATTTTTTTTAAAGATTTCATTTATTTATTTATTTGACAGAGAGCTCACAAGTAGGCGGGGGAGGGGAGGGAGCAGGCTCCCCGCTGAGCAGAGAGCCCAATGCGAGGCTTGAACCCGGGACCCTGAGATCATGACCTGAACCGAAGGCAGAGGCTTTAACCCACTGAGCACCCAGGCGCTCCGCCAGTACAATTTTTTAAAAGAACAAATTTGGAGGACTTCCACTACCAAATTTCAAAATCTTCTTTAAAGCTATAGTAATCAAAACAATGTGGCAATGGCAAAAGGATAAACATATAAATCAATGGAAACAGTGAGTCCAGAAAGAAATTCTTACATTTACGGTCTACTGATTTGTGTGACAAGTGCCCAGATAATTCAACAGGGAGAGTATTTTCCACACGTGATGTTGGACAATTTGATATCGAAGTGCCAAAAAAACAAAAAACCAACAACTACTTAGATCCTTATCTCACAACATGCACAAGCATTAACTCGAAATGGATCGCAGACACCTAAATGTAAGACCTAAAATTCTAGAAGAAACACAGAGGAGAAAATCATATGACACTGGGCCGGGCAAAGTCTTAGATGTGACATCAATGCACAATCTACAAAAGGGAAAAAATTATAAGATGGATTTCCACAAAATTAAAAATGTGTGCTTCAAAGACACCTTTAAGAAAACAAAAAGATAAGGGTGCCTGGGTGGCTCAGTCAGTTAAGCATCTGCCTTCAGCTCAGGTCATGATCCCAGGACCAAGTCAGGCTCTCTGCTCAATGGGGAGTCTACTTCTCCCTCTCCCCGACCTGCTCCTCTGCCTGCTTGTGCGTGCTATCAAATAAATAAAATCTTAAAAAAAAAAAAGGAAAGAAAAGGAAAAAGATAATCCACAGTATGAGAAAAGATATTTGCAAATCATTTATCTGATAAAGGGCTTGTAACATGACATATTAAAAACACTTCCTACAAATCAATAAAAAGACAACTCAATTTTTAAAGTGGGCAAAAAAATCAATCAGTGTAATAGAACACATCAAGAGAAGAGGTAAGAACCATATGGTCCTCTCAATTAATGCAGAGAAAGCATTTAACAAAATACAGCATCCTTTCCTGATTAAAACTCTTCAGAGTAAAACCCTTCAGAGTATAGGGATGGAGGGAAATTCATAAAAACCATCTACAAAAAGCCCACAATGGGGAAAAGCTGAGAGCCTTTCTCTTATGATCAGGAACACAACAAGGATGCCCAATCGCGCCACTATTGTTCAATATAGTACTAGAAGTCCTGGAAACAGCAATCAGACAACAAAAAGAAATAAAAGGTATTCAAATTGGCAAAGAAGAAGTCAAACTCTCTTCATAGATGACATGATACTTTATGTGGAAAACCCAAAAGGCTCCACCCCCAAATTACCAGAACTCATACAGCAACTGGGGTGCCTGGGTGGCTCAGTGGGTTAAAGCCGCCTCTGCCTTAGGCTCAGGTCATGATTTCAGGGTCCTGGGATCGAGCCCCACAACAGGCTCTCTGCTCAGCAGGGAGCCTGCTTCCCCCTCTCTCTGCCTGCCTCTCTCCCTACTTGTGATCTCTGTCAAATAAATAAATCAAATCTTTAAATAAAAAAAGCAATTCAGTAATGTGGCAGGAGACAAAATCAACGCACAGAAATCAGTTGTCTTCCTATACACTAACAATGTAACTGTAGAAAGAAATTAGGGAATCAATTCCATTTACAATAGCACCAAAAACCTTAAGATACTTTGGCATAAACCTAATAACCAAAGGGATAAAGGATCTATATACTCTAGAAACTACAGACCACTTATGAAAGACATTGAAGAAGACACAATAAGATGGAAAAACATCCCATGCTCATGGATCAGAAGAATAAACACTGTTAAAATGTCTATGCTGCCCAGAGCAATCTATACTTTAAATGCATCCCGATCAAAATATCAATGGCATTTTTCAAAGTGCTGGAACAAACAATCCTAAAATTTGTATGGAACCAGAAAAGACCCTGAATCGCCAGAGAAATGCTGAAAAAGAGAAACAAAGATGGGGGTATCAAGTTGCCTTATTTCAAGCTATATTACAAAGCTGTGATCACCAAGACAGCATGGTAGTGGCACAAAAACAGACACACAGCTCAACAGAACAGAATAGAGAGCCCATATGGACCCTCAACTCTGTGGTCAACTGTATCTTCGATAAAGCAGGAAAAAATACCCAGTGGAAAAAAGTCTCTTCAATAAATGGTGCTGGGAAAACTGTACAGCTATATACAGAAGAATGAAACTCGACCATTCTCTTAAACCGTACACAGAGATAAACTCTAAATGGATGAAAGACCTCAATGTGAGACAGGAATCATCACAATCCTAGAGGAGAACATAGGCAGTAACCTCTTCAACACTGGCCACAGCAACTTCTTTCAAGACACGTCTCCAAAGGCAAAGGAAACAAAAGCAAAAATGAACTTTTGGGACTTCATTAAGATAAAAAGCTTTTGCACAGCAAAAACAGACAACAAAACAAAGCGGCAACCCACGGAATGGGAGATGACATTTGCAAATGACACTACAGATAAAGGGCTGGTATCCAAGATCTACAAAAAAACTTGTGAAATTCAACACCCAGAAAACAGATAATCAAGTCAAAAAACGGGCAGAAGACATGATCAGACACTTCTCCAAAGATATACGAATGGGCTAACAGATACAAGAAAAAGTGTTCAACATCATTAGCCATCAGGGAAATTCAAATCAAAACCACATTGAGATATCACCTTAGACCAGTTAGAATGGCAAAAAAACACAAGGCAAGAAACAAGGGTTAGAGAGATTGTGGAGAAAGGGGAACCCTCTTACACTGTTGATAAGAATGCAAGTTAGTACAGCCACTTTGGAAAACAGTGTGGAGGTTCTTCAGAAAGTTAAAAACAGGGGTGCGTGGGTGGCTCAGTGGGTTGAAGCCTCTGCCTTCGGCTCAGGTCATGATCTTGGGGTTCTGGGATTGAGCCCCACATGGGGCTCTCTGTTCAGTGGGGAACCTGCTTCCCCTTCTCTCTCTGCCTACTTGTGGTCTCTATCAGATGAGTAAATAAAATCTTTAAAAAAAAAAAAAATTCAAAACAGAACTCCCCTATGATCCAGCAACTGCACTACTGGATATTTATCCCAAAATACAGATGTAGTGAAAAGAAGGGGCACATGCACCCCAATGTTTATAGCAGCAATGTTCACAACAGCCAAACTGTGGAAAGAGCTGAGATGTCCTTCAACAGACAAATGGACAAAGATGTGGTCCATATACACAATGGAATATTACTCAGCCATCAGAAAGGATGAATACTCAATATTTGCATTAACATGGATGGAACTGGAGGAGATTACGCTAAGTGAAATAAGCAGAGAAACAATTATCATATGGTTTCACTTATTTATGTAACAGAAGGAATAGCATGCAGGACATTAGGAGAAGGAAGGGAAAAATGAAGGGGGGTGGGAATCAGAGGGGGAGACAAACCATGAGAGACTATGGATTCCGGGAAACAAACTGAGGGTTTTAGAGGGGAGAGGGGGGAGGAGGATGGGTGAGCCCGGTGATGGTTATTAAGGAGGGCACATATTGCACGGAGCCCTGGGTGTTATATGCAAACAATGAATCATGGAACATTTCATCAAAAACTAATGATGTACTGTATGGTGACTAATGTAACATTATAAGAAAAAAAATTTAAAAAAAGAAAGTAGTCCTAAAAGTACATATAAATTGGCTTAATATAGAGCTTATGTACTTTCAAGGGATTGAAAGTATGTATTTTACCCACTAAAAGCACTGGAAATATCTGAGAACCATCTAATCAGTTGGGTTTTATCATATTTTTTAGAATCCCTAATATGAATTATGATTTACAATATGATATATCTGAAAAAAATATTTTAAAAGTAAAAAAAAGGGGTGGGACGCCTGGGTGGCTCAGTGAGTTAAGCCTCTGCCTTTGGCTCAGGTCATGATCTCAGGGTCCTGGGATGGAGCCCCACATTGGGCTCTGCTCAGGAGGAAGCCTGCTTCTCCCTCTCTCTCTCCCTGCCTCTCTGCCTACTTGTGATCTCTTTGTCAAATAAATAAAATCTTTAAAAAAAAAAAAAAAGTAAAAAAAAATCTTTATGATAAAAAAAGTGGGCAAAAGATTTGAATAAACATTTCACCAAAAAAATGGGTGTCTAATAAGCATGTAAAAATATGATCAATATCATTAAGGAAAGTAAAACCTTACCACACAGCTTACACACCTATTAGAATGGATAAATTCAAAATGGACAGATAGTATACCAACAGTTGGCAAAGATGTGGAGAAATTGGAACCCTTCTGTATTACTGGTGAGACTGTAAAGGCATAGATCAGGTTGGAAAACAATTTGGTAGTTTCTTAAAAAGTTAAACACACATTTACCATACAAACCAGAAATTCTGCTCCTAGGAACAGGAGCTTTCACTCTCAAAGAGAAATGAAAATATATGTCCATATAAATGTATGTGAAATATGCACTGCTGCATTATTCACAAAAGACAAAAAAATGAAAATCCAAAAGTCCATCAACCAGTGAGAAGATAAACAAAATGTAGTATATTCATACAACAGAATACTGTTCAGCTGTCAAAAGAACTGTTGGTACATGCTACAATATGATTAACTTCAAAAGCATGCTAAGTGAAAGAAGCCAAATACAAAAGAGTACATTATTGGATGATTTCATTTATATAAAATGTCTAAAAATGACAGAAAAGTCGAACTAGTTGTTGCCTATGACTGGGACCAGGAGCAAGGATGAACTCTAAGTGGGCACAATGGAACTTTTAGCAGTGATGAAAATGTTCTAATATCATATCAGGATGATGGTTGCACAACTCTAAAATCTTTTAAAAAAAAAAAAAAGAAAAGAATACCTTAAGCACCAGTAGTTATATGAAATCCAACCTTCTATCTAATATAGGAATTCTTAAGAGTACCCTTAACTTTATTTAAGGCAGGATGTAGGGGATATGAGTATATAGATACATATGTATGCACTTAAAAGAATAAAACGTAAGGTTAAAAAAATACTTTACCTATTGGGAAAGAGAGACTGGAAAAAAGTAAAAAAGGAATGAACTAGGCTGACTATTCTGGGTTTAACTTGTTTTGTAGCTTTTAACTCTCAAACCATGTAAATATTTTACATAATTATATAACAAACTAAAATTTTAAAACAAACCCCTAGGAGCACCTGGGTGGCTCAGTTGGTTGGACATCTGCCTTCGGCTTGGGTCATGGTCTCAGGGTCCTGGGATCAAGCCCCAGGAAGCCCACTTCTCCCTCTGCCCCTCCCTCTCCTCTGTTCCTGTTCTCCTCCCTCTCTCTCTCTCTCTCAAATAAGTAAATAAAATCTTAAAAATAAATAAAAGAAACCCCTAAAAATGACAAGCAAAGCAAGTAACTTTAATTTTATATCAAACTGATGGTATAACCATTCAGAGATTAGCTATTTTAAATGACTTTATAACACAGAAAATTGACTGATCCTAGCATCCTAGTTTTGTTTTTCAGTAATCACATTGGTGGCTGTAATGTTGACAGCTACTACGAAGGTGTTGATGTTTACTGCGGAATAAAGTAAATGCTGATGTCGTTAAGATTCTGGATTTTTTTTTAATAGGAACAAAGAAGTCATAAGATAGAAAATATTAAGCAAAAAATCCTGTAGTTCTGAATTTCAACTGGATTTATCAGTATGAATTCATGTTTTCATCTTAAGTATGCGTATTTCCTAGCACAACACACTGAAAAAAGCCTGAAAGCAAGGGACTAACCCCAGCAGCAATGAACTCAGATAATGGTACTGAAAAACAATGTTCCTGTTCAAAGGAATCACAGCTTCTTAGACAAATAACTGATACCAGATCTGTGACATAAATTAGACAAGATGAGTTTTAATTACCTTGTTATACCAGAAAGCAAGCAAGGAAACTATCAAAGATCAGGAGTGTGTTACAGGGACTTAGGAGCTAGCCAGAAGAGGTTCCTGTTGGCCAAACCTAAGAAAATCTGAGCATGCATAAATGCGATGGAATGAAGTAGATCAAAAAAGTTCAAATCTCTGAGTTCATGGATGGATGTAAGGGAGGAAGGGAAGAAGAAAGGGATGGAAGGAAGGAAGGAAGGAAAATCCATTTCAGGATGCCAGTGAATCAGCCCATTAGTTTGAAAAGTGGTAAATTAAGAGCAAGCATCAAGGGTTTATTCTGATTTAACTATATATAAACAATACCAAGTAACCCATAGATGAAAAGTCTCTCTTTACAGAAATACAGCTAAATAAATATAACAATTTGTCATTTTATAATCCCTAATGATTTGCAAATTGTACATGCTAAGTGATAAGGATTGCCTTCATTCTGTCACTGATCTTTTTTTCACCAGTCACTCCAACCAAAACTTCCCCCAAACTACCAAGCATCTTAAAGAATTTACACTGTACACATCTTTGTATTTCTCTTTGAGGTATTAGGAGAGTATGCCTAATACGGAGAACTGAAGAAACTACAAAACACATCAAAAACTCTCACTTACTGATTCAAGACTTCACCACTACTGAGTTCTTAAGAATTTCCATCACCTGGCCTCATTACCTATTGTACTGCCCAACCATTCCCCAACACAAATTGAAACTTTAATCCACCATTAGAGATGCCTGTACCAAACTTGTTTTATGCACTCAGCTAACCATCTTAATCCTCAAAGCCTTCCCAAGGGGTTCTCTTAACACTACACGACAAAGGCAGCTCCAGTGATAGGAGGGAGAAAGTAAAAGATTCAGGGGTTTCTTGGAGCTGGCTGTCAGCCATGTATCTACTGTATGTCTGTCCCTAAGGAAACTCCTCCCTTCAAAATTAAGAAATGTTACATAACACTTTTAGAATTGTAAAAATACATCTTACCCTAGAAAATAAAATGGATGGGCAATCTGAGTCAAGTGGAAATGTGTCACTCATTCATAGACTGTACTGTAAAAACTGGGGAGTATATGGGGAGAAGTTTAATTTTACCTTATATCATATTCCATATAATTTCACATTCAAGTACAAAAAAAGGGGGCGCCTGGGTGGCTCAGTGGTTGGAGCCTCTGCCTTCGGCTTAGGTCATGATCTCAGGGTCCTAGGATCAAGCCCCATATCGGGCTCTCTGCTCAGCAGGGGGCCTGCTTCTCCCTCTCTCTACCTATTTGTGATCTCTGTCAAGTAAATAAATAAAATGTTAAAAAAAAAAAAAGTACCAAAAAACTTCTTAAAAAAAAAAAAAAAAAACACACATCTTGGGGCACCTGAGTGGCTGAGTCAACTGGGCAAATAGCTCTTAATTTCTGCTGGGGTCATGACCTCGGGATTCTGGGATCCTGCGAGGGGCTCCACACTGGGCACCGAAACTATTTGGAATTCTCTCCCTCTATCCAACAATACTGCCCCACCCCCCACCCTGCACACAGCCTCACTCTCCCTCAAAAAAAGAAGAAAAAAATCTCAGACTTCAGACTTTAAAAATGTATCATTTGAGGGGCACCTGAGTGACTCAGTCAGTTCAGCGTCTGCCTTTGGCTCAGATGGAGCTCAGGGTTCAGGGATCAAGCCCTACATCAGGCTCTCTGCTCAAAAGGGAGTCTGCTTCTCACTCTTCCTCTGTGCTCTCCCCCAAATAATAAAATCTTTAAAATAAATAAATAATTAAAATATATAATTTATAACAAAGTAATTTCTCACTGCATTGCCTTGAATCCTTAGCCTGCAATGTATCACAGGAATTTCTTCCTTTACATAACACAAGTTGTCTTGTAACTAAATAAGTTAGATATTATGTGCCTTAAACAATATTAAATGATGCTATATTGACAAAGACTAAAAACTAAATATTCATTTTTATTCACCTAAAAAAAGTTACTAATTCCTTGTCTGTTCTCCCTCTTATTAACTTTTCCCATCCCCAATCAGTCAATTATAATTTGAGATTACCACAATGGCAATTCTGGGAATATGTAATTTACTAAGATACTTAATATCAAATTTTTTTAATGTTAAGTTTGTGAAAATTTTATTATAATAAAATTATAATATATAAAATTATTATAATAAAATTTCAGACAAAATGAGAAAATAGCGTAATTACCCTCCATATAGATCACCCAGATTCAATAATTATCAAGATTATGCTACATTTGCTTCATCTACCCTTTTATTAAGTATTTTAAGTATTAAGTATTTTATTAAGTAAATTAAATATTTATTATTAAGTAGTAAGTTCCAGACATCATTAATTCACCTCAATACATACATCAGTATAAATCATTACAAAGTACATTTTCTTCTGTAACCCACATGCCATTATCACACCTAAATCAATTTAAATAAGTTTTAAACCATATTTAGCTTTAACTTTTAAAGCACTAGAAAAGAGCTTTAATTCAGGCAACAAAAACACATTTTATAAATGATACTCTTCTGAATAAACATGCTTTTTAAGAATTTCCCCATTATTAAATGGATTTAATATAGATCAAATAATTACAGTATTAGTATACCAAATCTTGGGCACTTGGACTGGCTGCTATGCATTTTATCCCTACCACTGACTGCAAGATTTACAGAGCAGCTTAAGTTTGAGAGAAAGACCCACAGCGCCAAAATAAATAAGCAAACAAACTGTAACTAGTCTCAAATCAGCTTGCCCCTTCTCCATTCAAGGAAAACCCAATTCTCCCCAGCATAAGCAAACAAGAGTATCATTACTCTCTTAGCAAACTCTAAAACACATAACTGATCCCAATTTTTTAAAAAGCAACTGGCAATCCGTTCACTTCAAAATACCAATGGTAAAGTGGACATACATAAAGCTTATGTTGACATGTAGACTACCAAGTAAATTACATCTTATGTCCAAAGAAAGATCTTTCTGCTTCTCCATTTTAACTGTGACAGTATTTAACTCCACTAATATCTTCACCACATTGGAGGAAATTAGGTAAAGGGGGTGTGAAGGGGGGCAAAAGAGAAAGTAAAACTGGTAAGGACTCAAATGTTTAGCAAAATTTGTTAATGACTAAAAAACGATCCTGTGAATACTGGTACTGGCAGTAATAACAATCATAAAATAAAATCTACAATGGCAAAAGCTACAATTGGTTAAAATGTAACATAGACAAGTCAGATGAGTAACAACAAAGGAACTGAAGAATCATTAATCCTCATTTTAGAGTTTCTATGGAAAAGAAACAATCCCAATGAAAGTAATGGAAAATGGGTTAAGAAATTAAACTATCTCAATAGCTTAATTTTGGCATTTGACAAAAATGGATCTTATAATTCTAAGTAAAACGGCATATGCACATAAAGAGCATTTATCAGAACCAAAACATTCTGTATTTACCGCCATCCCCTCTCCAGAATTCCCACTCCTGGAAAAGCTTCTATTATAATAACAAAGACTGCCTAATCAATAACCTGAAATAATGCAAGTAATTTTACATAAATCTTACTTGTAGCTGAGATGACACTTGAGGATCAGGAAAAATTAGCCAAGACTCACATGAACAACATCCTGAAATACCACTATCAGAAAGTAAAAAATGCAAACAGGCAGGCCATAGTTACTGATTAAAACCATTGTAGCAGTTCTCTAAGAAGCATTCTTGGAAATTAAAATATTTAAACACTCAAGGAATCCACAAGGACACACAAATCTCACAAATACTTGGATACATACATATAGACATATATAGAAATATATCTGGGGGGAGACCAACCTTTGTAATAATCTCTCAACTAGTTTTACCAAAATAATGAAAGAGAAAAATAAAAATAGTACAGATCCCATAAGACATAAAATATGTGGCATCCTACAAAAGACAGGACGTAGTTTTCTGCTTTTGCCGATAATGCAAGCAACATAAAACAGAAATGATATCATAAAAGATACATTTCTCTATATTAAATGTTTCTACTACAACCTAAATTTCTTCCCCAACAAATGGACCTATATCAAAACTAATCAGAAAATAAAAAGCAAACAGAAAATCATACTAAAGTTCTAAGGAAAAGGAAGAAAAGTATAAATGACAAAACTTTACTCGCTAAAATGGAATCATTACATTCCATGAGAGTTTCTTAAAATCATTACTGAAGAAACTTAAGAAAACAGTACTAACTCATTATCTCAAATACTCAAAAAAAAAAAAAAAAAAAAAGGGAGAGCTCTTCGGTAGGAAGTTTTCTAGGTTCACTTTATGTTACTGACTCTAAAGCCTATCCTCAAGCAATCACTTTTGAATACGATGACGTACTTTTCATCAGCTATTCCTTTCCAAATGGCTCCGGTAACTTCATTGATCACCTTAAGCATGTCTACAATTACAGATACAGAAAGAAATACTGACAAAGCGAGGAGGAGAGGGAAGCTTTATTAAAAGCAGTAAGAGGGATGCCTGGGTGGCTCAGTCGGTTAAGCATCTGCCTTCAGCTCTGGTCATGATTCCCACATTCCTGGGATGAGTCCCACATCAGGCTCCCTTGCTCTGTGGAGAGCCTGCTTCTCTCTTCGCCTGCACCCCCCCCCCCACCGCCCCGTTGTGCGCTCTCTCCCTCCCGAGAAATAAATAAATCAGACCTTTTCTTTTTTTTTTTTTTTTTAAGACGGGGAGGAGAGAGAGAGAGAAAGACACATGCAGGGGGAGCAGCAGAGGGAGAGGAAGAAGCAAGGCTCCCCTCAGAGCAGAGAGCCTGATGTGGGGCTTGATCCCAGGACCCTGGGATCATGACTCAAGCCAAACACAGATACTTAACCGAATAAGCCACTGCGGTGCCCCAATAAACAGACTCTTTAATAAATAAATAACATAAAAGCAGTAAGAATATTTTTGCCAGCCAAAACACATTGCTCTGAAGCTCTTGGATCCAAAACAGGATGGTAACTTAGAGCAATGACAGAACATCTGACTGATGACAGGTGGCACACTTGATCTTGAAAAGGCATTCTCAAATGTTGCAGACAGAAAATCAAATATTCTGTTAGGAATGCAGTCCTGGATTCTGCTGGGCACATCTTTCCTGAACCATAAGGGCAAGACTTTTGTATGAAGACTCAATCCAGGGGCGCCTGGGTGGCTCAGTTGTTAAGCCTATGCCTTCGGCTCAGGTCATAATCCCAGGGTCCTGGGACTGAGCCCCACATCGGGCCCTGCTCAGCAGGAATCCTGCTTCTCCCTCTCCCACTCCCCCTGCTTGTGTTCCCTCTCTCGCTGTGTCTGTCAAATAAATAAATCTTTTAAAAAATCATTATTAAAAAAAAGACTCAATCCAACCATATTTATTTCAAATACACTTTATATTTGTATAGTCCATTCTCTACAGCATGACCAAAAAAGAAAAAAAATGTGGCCATAAAATATTCTCAAGAAAAAAATCAATGAAAACATGAGTTTGATCTTGAGTGGGGGGGGGGGGGTCAACTTATTGCCTAATTTACAAAAGGCAATAAAAACAAGACAGCAGAAACACTAGCAATGAATGCTAAGGGGTAGAGGGAAGGAAGCTAATCAAATGCCAAGATTGTTCAACATGTTTAAAAAAGTATTCATTCCTATTTTTGCTACATCCTAAAACATGTCCCAATGATCAATTTTTTTTCTGTAGGTTTGGCACTATAAAATTAAATTTCTTTTCTCATATTATTATATGATTCTATCAACATTTGCCTGGGTATGTCTCAGAAAAATGAAAAACTAGTAGATGTTAATCCTTTAAGGTGTAGGAAATCCATTACAAATCAAAAGAATTTTTTTTTAAGATTTTGTTTTTGCTGAGAGAGAGAGGATGTGCGGACGAGCAGGGAGGAGGCCTAAGGGAGAAGCAGGAAGCCCCATGAGGAACACGATCCCAGTGGGATCATAACCTGAGGTAAAGGCAGAGGCTTAACTGACTGAGCCACCCAGGCCTTGCCCTCAAAAGAAATTTTAAAGTTCATCAGTATTGCAAGTTAGGTTCCACGGCACTCAAACTCTTCTTAGGAGAGAGCTTGATGTCCCAGAAGTTTAGGACTTAGGGGCACGCTTAGGACTATTCACAAGCAGAGAAAGGAAGTAGCAGAGGAAGAACAAGTTAGGCTGGGATATAATCACAACAAAGGCTTCAGATGACCCCACTGGAAGCTGTGAGTGAAGCTAGGAACTAGGATGGCGCTGCAGAGATGTCCTATGTTGGGGCAAGGGAGCCAGGTCTTTAATGGACTAGTCTTTAGATGCAGGCTACTCCCCCAGAAGATCATGTGAGCTTGGCTTGGCTCTCTTCAAGCCAAGGAAGGTCTGACAGCCCCAGCAACACTCCCAATTATTAAGAGAAGGAAGTACTTCAATCCTGAAGTGGGGATTGGGGGAATGCATACATGGCATCCACTCTAATTAGTTAATTCTGTAACTGTCCGAACCTCATCAATTTTGAGTTATATATATATGTGTGTGTGTATACACACACACAATGAATAATAATGAAGTGCCATTAAAAGTGACTTGGTTCTCCATTTCTTAAAGCTATAAACTAAGTATCTAGGTTCCTTCCAGCTCTAAAATTTGATGATCCTAAGATTTTATAGCAAGATCTATAAAGAGTACATCAAAAGTCTTACAGTTGGATATCATTAATTGTTGAGATAAGTATATTAAAGTTCTATTTTGTACACTGAAATTTTCTATATAAGTCACAAAATAAAATCCAATAAATACTTGCATGTTTCCACTTCCCCTCATATTTCATGTTTTCAAATTACCAAAGGCTATACATATTCTCCCTCTTTCTCTACCTCCTGTTCTCCCCACATCCACTCCCCTCCGACACACACACACACACACACACTTACACCCTTTTCTTCTTTCTTCTTCCATCCTCTACTGCCTCTGCCAATCCTCCTTCCAGTTACCCACCTAACTTACTCATCATACCCTCTCACTTCCACCTTCAGCCTTCCTTCCTTGTAACAATTTACCCTCCAGTTATTCATATACTAAAGTATTTCCCTAGATTCAGTCTTCTAATAGAAGGTAAAAACTGCTAATCCTAAACCGTGCATTTCTGATTGATCATTCTTCCTTAAAATGCTCTTCTCTCTCTTTCCCTAACACTTGTCTCCTCCACCTCTTTTACATCTTCTTCCTGTCTTCTCCTTAATTTCAGTATTCCCCATGTTTCTGTATTAAGATTGATCCTTCTTACTCCATTTCAGTATTCCACAGTAATCTTGGGCCACAGACCCCTTCGAGAATCTGATTATACACATATCCAAAGACACAAACTATTGCATAGAATCTTATGGGATCATGAACCTTTTTGAAAAGATATGACACTCCACGTTAAAATTTGCTCCACACATTCCTTCCAGAGTCATATGCACATAAATTGGTTCATTACCACTTATAAAATAGTGACTGACCTGCAGCTCTAATCTCTGCTGACCCCAGACCCACATATCTAACTGCCCACTAGGAATTTCATGTCTCCTTTGATCACACACAGACAACTCAAACTTAACATAAGCAAATATAAACATATTTCCCCTAAACCTTCACCTAAAAATCTACTCCTCCTCCTGCATCCCTTATTCTCTTAGATGCTCACATAATTCACCCAGAAATTAAACTAGATAAGCTTGATACCATCTAGGTACTTCACCAGAATTCCACATCCAACCTCCAGAGTCTCACTGCATATACACTCTAAGTCATCCATGACTACTGCCTTAGTTGAACCCTCATCCTTCCTCACCCCAAATACTGCAAGTTTTCTAACTTACCTTCCTGCCTCGACTTCACCTGCTCCAATCAGTTCACCCTCCACGCTATCACCAAATAATCTTTCTAAAACACAAATCTAATTATATCTTTCCTCTTTTCAAAACTCCTCATAAAGGCATAAAAACTGCCAAACACACACACACACACACACACACACACACACACACACACACCCCTTCAAGGAGCCTTTAAAATCCAAAATCAGGGGCGCCTGGGTGGCTCAGTCATTAAGCGCATCTGCCTTCGGTCATGATCTACCTGAGCGGTCATGATCCCAGGGTCCTGGGATGGAGCCACGCATCCGGCTCCCTGCTCAGCGGGAAGCCTGCTTCTCCCACTACCACTCCCTCTGCTTGTGTTCCCTCTCTCGCTGTGTTTCTCTCTGTCAAATAAATAAAATCTTTTAAATAAATAAAATAAAATAGAATAAAATAGAATAAAATAAAATAAAATAAAATCCAAAATCTTTGGAATGACAGATAAGGCCTTTCAGAATCTGGCCTACACCCAACCTCCCCATCCAAAACTTCATACCATTAAACTTTCTCCATATTCCATTCCATTCCATTCCATACAAACTACATACTCTATCTATTCTCAGATACACTTCTACCAGTATCAAAAGTCTGACATAAAGCCTCAACAATAATCCTTCCATAATTCAACCCACTGATTTAAATATCTTAAATATCTCCATTCTCCACCTTGTCCAAACGAAGATTTAATTTTTTAGGCTATCTTCACTCAAGAAAGCATTTCCCTTTCCTCAATCATTTAAGCAAATAATTTCTGAGGCCCAGCTATATTGCCAAGCACTGTGCTAGAGCCTATCACTCCCATTTAAAAAAGGATTCTCAGACCTTTTTTACATCTCTGAATTACAGCACCAAAACTACACCCAAAATTAAAGATGTAAAATATGTTTTCAAACAACTAGGAAGATATCTCCTAGACATATACAAGAAAATAATCTCTGAATTCAGTTAAGAACAAAAATGACAACACCAGGGGTGCCTGGGTGGCTCAGTGGGTTAAAGCCTCTGCCTTCAGCTCAGGTCATGATCTCAGGGTCCTGGGATCAAACCCCACATCAGGCTCTCTGCTCGGTGGGGAGCCTGCTTCCCAACCCCTCTCTGCCTGCCTCTCTGCCTACTTGGGATCTCTGTCAAATAAATAAATAAAATCTTTAAAAAAAATGACACCACATAAAGATCATATTATCACTTAGCAATGAGCACAAAAGAATTAACTATTTTGGACAATTACAACTTTTTTTTTTTAAGAGTTTTCCTATTTTTATTTTTTTACAGATTTTATTTATATATTTATCAGAGAGAGTGCACAAGCAGTGGGAGCGGCAGGCAGAGACAGAAGCAGGCTCTCTCTCTGCTGAGCAAGGAGTCTGATGCCGGACTCGATCCCAGAAAGCTGGGATCATAACCTGAGAGAAAGGCATGTACTCTAACTGACTGAGGCACCAGGCGTCCCTACAACTGTTCTTCTTAAAAAGCCTGTTTTTAGTCTTGCAAAAAACCTGTAGCAAATAAAGTTTTTGCAGGCATATGAGGAAGTCTAAACCTCTTAAAAATCTTTTCATTAGGCAAAATTCATGAGCATGAGTGCTACTATAAAGAAAAATGAGCTCAAGTCAAAGAGAAATGAATTTGAGATCAGAGAACAGCTAAGAAGCTGTTGGTGGTGCTAAGAAGATAGCACCATTTTCCTCGTAGTACAGATTCTTAATTCACGTCTTTAAATTTTTGATTGAACACTTAAAAATGTTCCCTTTAACTTCCACATATTTATTTTAGTAGTAAACCAAAAAGCAAATATATGCCCCAAAATAGCAACAAGTTCAACTGACAAATGAAGGTTTCTAAGAAATTTGTAGTTCTCTCAGTATTTAAGCTGCTACACTCTAGACCACCATTAGCCCCCTAGTAGGACAGAAAAATATGTATTTTAATTAAAAATAAAGAAGGAAATAAAGACAGATATGCATAAGTCACTAAAAAACGGTGATACAGAATGGAGTATCTCGGCCACTTGACCAAGTAATTGTTAAAAAATTCATTGTATCAATTATATCATTTTAAGTAACTAAAGTACTACTACAATGATACCAATGACAGCTAAACATGAATGCCAAGGAAATGGTGGGGTGAAAAAACACAAATTCTGTCTTTCCAGTTTGGGAAAAGGAATATAACCAGTTTCCTGTGAAATGAAAATTAACAGTTAAACACTGCAATTTTAAAAGTATGAATGTTACTCAAGCCATGCTGTTTACCAAACTTGTGAGTGATTAAACTTCAATTTCTTTAACTTTTATGTCTTTGGTTGACCTAAAACTATGAAAAATACTTCCTGATGCTCTTGGTGATGTCATAGTTTATACAAGGTAAGCTTTACAAGTCAACTACTATTAAATTAAAAAAACCAAACACACCATAGATTATTAAATGGATGATGTATGACCACGCAGAACCACACCACAGTCATAAACTCAAGTCATACCTCATTTCATATTCTAATAAGAATTAAAAGAGAAAGTCAGAAGTCATTTATCTTAATAATTACTCAGGGGAGACTTATAGTGTCTTGTGGCTACAGAGCACTTTTGTAATATTCCATTATTTTCATATTTTAGCAAAGCAGTACTGGTCTCATATTAAATTATTACCAGTAAGATAATACAGGCTGGTCACAATTAAGTTGAACAACCAAACATTAATCAAATTAATCAATACAAATTCAGTTCCAAATTTCCCAAACTAGTGTTCCATTTAATCAGAAGGCATAAACCAGTTTGTCTTCATATTCTCTTGGAAAGTCATCTCAGAATACATTAGTGTCTTAAAACTGAATACTGTCAAGAAACTTGCTTATTAAAATAGCATTGCTTACATTTATTGGCATGCATTCTTTTTTAAAGTACACCTATTAACCTGGCATGAGGAGTATTCCAAGACATCACTACTGTCATCCCAGGGTTAATACTGAATCACCTATGTGGCCTCCTCCAGAATTTCTGAAGAAACTTCCCAGGAATGTACATTTTTAAAAACCTTCTCATGTAATTCTGATGTATGAACAGAATTAGAATTAGGAACCACTAAAGACACTCTTCACCTTTTTGCCTTGATGCCATCTTTCATAGTAACAAAAACACCTGGGTATTTTTATAATCATTTAAATGGGAAATGTGATGAAACAATTTTAAGAAAAAAATTAATCAGCATTTTATTAAAGATTATACTATAAAGTTCATTTTAATAAAGCCTACAAATTATGACTTCTAACTAACAAGGGCTATACATCTTATTTTATTTTATTTAAATTATGTTAAAACATGTATTTTGGTGACTACTCTAAAATGATGTATCTTATTTGTAAACTCATGAATGTTAAAATAGATTAAAAAACAGAGAATGTAACTTAGTGTTTGGAATTCTTGTATTTTTGAGTTTAGAAGACAGAGCTGGGAGGCCAAGACAGCTTGAGTTCTCCAGAGTACAGGGAAAGAGGGCTAGTACTAGTATATAGGTCTCTCTCTCCCTTTTTTTTTTCTAAATTCCAGTTAGTTAACATACAATGTAGTATTAGCCTCAGGTGTATAATACAATGATTCAAAACTTTCATATATTACCTAACGGTGCTCAGAGTAAGTGCACTCCTTAATCCGCATCACCTATTTAACCCATCCTCCCACCCACCTCCATGGCGGTAACCACCACTTTATTCTCTATAGTTAAGAGTTACACATCTCTTTCAAGTCTTCCTTTGAGGAGTAATTAACAAATGTGTATGAGGAAACTACCTCAGGCTGGAGAAAGAACTCCCAGAAAGGAGCAAAGAGAACAATCCCTATAACTCAGAGGCAGCACCTATTCCCACCATTAAGAGTAAGAAAACTCCTAATTCACAAGAGATAAATCAAATAGAGTAATCAGAAGGTTCTTGCCTTAGTAGTATAAAAAAATTAGCCCCTAAAGGCAGCTCTGGTCCCACCTAACAAGCTTATAAACAAGCTTCAAGAGGGTCAAACTCTTTCCAAGTAATTTAACCTCATCCCAAAAACAAAGAATACTTACATTACAAAAATATCCATCAACAAGATAAAATATTAACAAGGTAAAATTTACAATATCTGGTTTTCAATCAAAATTAACTAGGCATGCAAAAAAGCAGGAAAATATGACCCAAATGAGCAGAAAAATCAGTGAACAGCAAACACAGACGTGACAGAAGACAGAATTAGTGGAGAACATTAAAAATTAAACTTATTTTAACCATATTCCATATATTCAAAATTGTTGTATGCACCTAATAAGAGCTTCAAAACACCTGAAATAGAAACTGATAAAACTCCAAAGACAAACTGACAAATCCATAAGAGATTTCAACACTTCTCAAAAATTGACAAAAGACAAAATCAGCAAGAACAGATAAGATTTGGGGCGCCTGGGTGGCTCAGTCAGTTGAGTGTCTCCCTTTGGCTCGGGTTGTGATCCCGGAATCCTGGGATTGAGCCCGTGTCTGGCTCCCTACTCAATGGAGAGCCTGCTTTTACCTCTCCCTCCCCCTTGCTTTTGGCTAGCTCTCTCTCCCTCTCTTTCTGTCAAATAAATAAATAAAATCTTAAAAAAAAAAAAGAAAGAAAGAATAGAGAAGATTTGGACAACACTATCAACCAACTTGTGAAAATGTTTTAATTGCCAAGAAATACCACGAACCAACAAATGTTCTCTGACTGCCTAACAAGATAAAGCAATTTTGGGGCACCTGGGTGGCTCAGTCATTAAGCCTCTGCTTTAAGCTCAGGTCATGATCCCAGGGTCCTGGGATGGAGCCCTGCATAGGGCTCTCTGCTCAGCGAGGAGTCTGCTTCTCCCTCACCCACTCCCCCTGCTTGTGTTCCCTCTCTCTGTCTCTCTTTGTTAAATCAATCAATCAATCAATCAATCCTTAAAAAAAAAAAAGATAAAGCAATCTTGACTTTGATCCGGGGCAAGTTTTAAAAAATAATTCAAAATCCAAACAACGTTAGAATTCTATGGCTCAAGACAGTGTCTAGGACATAAGAGACCTCATAAAATCTTCTATTCCTGAGGATTACACATCCAATGCCTACAGGAGGAGCAAGCATGCTTAAAAATAAGTAAGTGTGACAAAGGTTAGGTGGGAACAAGGGTAATCTGGAGGGCATACCTCTACTCCTAAAACAAACCTCCTCTCAACTACAGCCAGTGATGCCGTGCCACAAGGGAACATAGATACACTGTTGTCAGACCTTCCAATTTTCCAGGAGGTACCCAAAATTTGGATTTTTACATGAACTCTAGATTTTAAAACATTGACCACCAACAATAAATTTTTAACCAAGCAAAAAAAGATCTCTGGGAGCCAAATTCACAAATATCTGCTCTAGTCCAACACCTTCATCTTACAAATGAAACAAAAAGAAATTAAATAATTTATATAAATTGAGAAAGTAGATAATCCCGTCCGACCATATTGGACATGAACACAGAAGTCCACACTTTTAGAAGAAACTGAAACCAGGATGCTTCCAGGACAGGTAACTTAGTGATGCTTATCTTCTCAGGAAAGACATGAAAACTGTCTTCGAAACAGTTGAAGTTTAAAATTTTATCAAAGGCTTCCTGAATTGTTCCAGAGAACAAAAAAAAAAAAAAAAAAAAAAAAAATCAGTGGGAGACAATTACAGAAGAGACTGGGGCAAAATGGAAAAAAAAAAGTTGTCAAGGATATGGTTATTTTATAGAGTAAAATTTAATTCAGCACCCTACCCTAAAGGTATTCCAGAAAAGGCTTGGATGAACTTTCAAGAATATTATAGAAAAGATTATTTGATGTGAAGAAATGGCTGTTTGATTTATGGTCCTTTCTGCCTAAAGCTTTATAAATTCTCATCATAAAGAACTTAGTAATATCTTCATTGTAAGACCTCTGTAAAAATTGAGCTGGCAAGCTCAATGACACCATAAAGGGATACCTGACACAGCCTCAGCTTTTGATGGACAGAACTATGTTCAGTGACAGGCCAGACAGCCAAGTGATTAATTGTAGAGGGTATTCAGAAATTACAAGGATGCCCAAATTAGAATGCTCGCTTCTGATCCTGGATTTCTGTATTAAATCTGACCAGACTCCCAAATTTCAAAACATCAGATAGATATTTAAACTTCAAAGAAATGACATTTAGCAGGATTGACAGAATTTCAAAAGCCCTTAGGTTATACACAGGACCTCCCACCCCCACTTTAGGTATGCCACTAATTGTTACATAAGAATTTCAGAACTACTTAACTTTGCCAGAAAATTTCCAAATTTGAGACCAGACAGCATTTTAAGTGCACATTTTCTATGGGTTATATCCATAAAGAAAACAGACAAATGCTGACAGAAACTAAAGTCAGCAAACAAAATACACTAGCTAAAAAACTAGATTAAAACAACCTAAGGGTGCCTGGGTGGCTCAGTGGGTTAAGCCTCTGCCTTCAACTCAGGTCATGATCTCAGGGTCCTGGGATGGAGCCCCGCATCGGGCTCTCCGCTCAGCGGGGAGCCTGATTCCCCCCCCCACTTGCCTCTCTGCCTACTTGTGATCTGTCAAATAAATAAATAAAATCTTTAAAAAAAAAAACCCTGAGAAAACAGGATATTGTAACTGCAAAGATTCGAAGTTTCTAGAATACAAAGGCAATGAATGAAAATAATTCTGCTAAGCAATCTCTTTGACCTCAGCCACAGCAACTTCTTCCTAGACACATCACCAAAGGCAAGGGCAAGGGCAAAAATGAACTATGGGGACTTCGTCAAGATAAAGTTTTTGCACAGAAAAGGAAACGGTCGACAAAATCAAAAAACAACCAACAGAATGGGAGAAGTTACTTGCAAATGACTTATCAGATAAAGGACTAGTATCCAAAATCTATAAAGAATTTATCAAACTCAACACCCAAAAAACAAATAATCCAATCAAGAAATGGGCAGAAGACATGAACAGACATTTCTGCAAAGAAGACATCCAAATAGCCAACAGATAGATGAAAAAGCACTCAACATCACTCCGCATCAGGGAAATATAAATCAAAATCTCAATAAGCTACCACTTCATACCAGTCAGAATGGATAAAATAACAAATCAGGACACAGATGTTGGCAAAGATGTGGGGAAAGGGGAACCCTCCTACACTGTTGGATGGGAATGCAAGCTGGTGCAGTCACTCTGGAAAACAGTATGGAGGTTGCTCAAAAAGTTGAAAATAGAGCTACCCTAGGACCCAGCAATTGCACTACTATTTATCCCAAAGATACAAATGCAGTGATCCAAAGGGGAACGTGCACCCCAATGTTTATAGCAGCAATGTCCACAATAGCCAAAATACGGAAAGAGCCTAGATGTCCATCAACAGATGAATTCAAAGATGTGGTGTATATACACACACAATGGAATATTATGCGTCAATCAAAAAATGGAAATCTTGCCAATTGCAATGACATGGATAGAACCAGAGGATATTATGCTAGCTAAGCAAAGTCAGTCAGAGAAAGACAATTATTATATGATCACACTGATATGTGGAATTTGAAAAACAAGACAGAGGATCATAGAGGAAGAGAGGAAAAAAATGAAATCAGATGAAACCAGAGAGGGAGACAGACAACAGACTCTTAATCTCAGGAAACAAACTGAGGGTTGCTGGAGTGGAGGGGGTGGGAGGGATGGGGTCGCTGGGTGATGGACACTGGGAAGGGTATGTGCTATGGTGAGCACTGTTAATTGTGTAAGACTGATGACTCACAGACCTGTACCCCTGAAACAAATACATTATATGTTAATTTAGAAAAAGAAAATAATTCTGCTAAAATATTACAGACGGAATCAGGGCAAGAAAAAGATAAAGATGGCCAGATATACAGTAATTAATGTGAAAATTTATCTAAGTTAATTTACTGATAAGGGAACAAAAAAATTAATCTTGAAAAGTGAGAATGACAGAAATCAAATGGTAAGAAGTCAAAGGTCACTACTGGACACAGGGAAAAATATGAGAAATCAGAATAAAATTTTGAAATATCACTTTTTAAAATAAAAAATAAAATATAAAAAGTACATTAAAACTCACAAAACCTCAAATTATATATAAAAGTGTGTGTGTGTGTGTGTATAATATATAATATATAAAAGTAGCCAAGTAGACTCTTGAGAGAAGCCAATATAATAGTCATTAGCCAATTACTGATGGCAAGCTATGCATGCAGAAAGCAAACAAGGAATACAAAGAAAGGAGGTCTGGATGTTACAGCTAATTTGAGAATGAAAACCATAACACCAAGGTACAAAAGGTATGTTGTTTTACTACACCAAATAGTATATAAAATTATTATAAAATCAAAGTTTCCAGGGAAGGGCATAAAACAAAGGCTTATAAAATAAATAGATTATATTTTTTATCATTTTCTAATTTCCAATATTTCTCTATAACCCTAATCTCTATGGACCATCACATTATTCAAAATTGTCTCAGTCTTCTCAGGCCCACACCTGATCCACCTCTAATTCCAATCTTAGTGCTTGCTTCGGCAGCACATATACTAAAATAATTCCAATCTTACCTGCAACCTCTCCCAAGCACATGACCTCTCCCAAAATCCAATAACAAATTGCTGAATCCCTGAAGAGTATTTTAATTGGACTGTCCTTAAATTATTTCAAACCTGCCTATTTAAACAGTTCCAAAATCAACGTCCTTCCTGACTTCACTACTGATATGTAACTAGGTTCTTTGACTCTTTCAATCTTTTCCTAGCAGTATCTGTATTAAACTGCCAGGTTTTTTGTCAGTTCTTCAGTAAAATTCAGTACATGGGGGGGCGTAAAATGCAGATTACAAGAACCTACTCACAGATATTCCAATTCAATCAGTCTGCTGTGATAACTGGGAATCTGAATTTGAATGAGCCCCTTAGGTGATTTTGATTTAAGTGGCCCACAGAGCATATTTCAGGGGGAAAAAAAAATCCTATAGGGTAAATGTCAAATTCCTTAGCCCTGCATCAGGGCTCACCACACAAAAGAGCCCTGACACTCAACTTACAGCGCAAGGGATCTACAAGGACTATTCACTACAGATAAACTTGATTTTCACAGCCAACTGTTCTCTCCCTCCAATCTTGCTGAAAATGTCCACTAACCTCACCATTCTTCTTGGCCCATCTTAAGCACCATACTTTCTAGATCTCACCAGATACAATTTCTCCTGCGTAGTTCTACAGCACTGTACTACTTGACTTGAACCATTATTTTTTTTTAATTTGAGAGAGCACAAGGGTGGAGGGGGGCATGGTCCTCAAGTAGATGCCCCACTGAGCACCAAGCCCGATATGGAGCTCAATTCCAGGAACATGAGATCATGACCTGGTCAGAAATCAAGAGTTGGACACTTAAGCAACTGAGCCACCCAGGCGCCCCTTGAACCATTATTTATACTAGTATTATTAACTTTTCAGGTGGTTATATCACCTGACAGCTAACTGTGGATCAAATCTCTTTTCATCTCTTTCAACATCCAGAACAATACACTTTGGAAGTCCTTTCCCTAAGGCAATTTGTTTGCATAAGCATAACTAAATAGGAATGAGTAAGTGAACTAATTTTTAGAATATGAAAAGGGAAAACTATAGAAAGGAGATTTTTATTAGGAAAAGAAACCAGTTAAATATATTTGGAATGGAAATTTATCTGCCAAGACAAATTACTACATATTGTTCTTCCTCACCAGCCTACCAAATAAATGCTCCCTGAAGAATTCTTCCCAGAGAGAAGAGGTGAACTTAAGTCCCAAGGAAAAAAACTGGTAAACCGAACTCTGCTTAACACCAATCAGGTTTGCTTAAACTTGAGCTAAACAGCTATTCAAAAGCAAGTTACATGGAGGGGAAAACTCATTTATGATTAATTTCTAAAACTTCTACACATGCAATAAACTTAAAATTGTTCTATTACGATGCTTCAGATTTTGGTATAACATAAATGCCTCTAACACAGCAATTCCCCAATAACTGCTGATCTACTTATCCGTCTTCTCCATAAGACTGAACAACATATGGATGGTGACCGTGTCTTGTTCATCTTTCTAGTCCAGCACTCAGAACAAGTGATTAACAAAGACATAATGAGTAAATTTTTAAGATAAAAAATGATGATTCTCCAAAAATAACACAATGGCCTGCAAGCATATGAAGATAATCAACATCACTATTACAGAAATGCATATCAAAACCAAAATGACAAAAAAGAAAAAAATGACATCACCTCATGCCCATTAGAATGGCTACCATTAAAAAAAAGTGTTGGCGAGGATATGGAGAAATTGGAACCCTTGTATTGGTGGGACAGTAAAATGGTATAACCACTGTGGAAAACAGTAAGGAGATTCCTCAAAAAATTAAAAATGGAAATACCATACACAATTCCAGCAATTCCATTTCCAAGTATATACCCAAAAGAACTGAAAGCAGGGTCTTTAGTTATCTGCACACCCATGTTCACAACGGCATATTTACAATAGCCAAAAGGTAGAAACAACCCAAAAGTTCACTAACTGATGAATGGATAAATAATTGTGGTACACACACACGATGGAATATTATTCAGCCTTAAAAAGGAACAAAACCCTTACACATGCTATAACATGGATGAACCTTCAGGACATTATGCTAAATTAAATAAACCAATCACAGAAAGACAAATACTGTATGATTCCACTTATATGAAGTATCTAGAATAGTCAAATTCAGACAGACAGAAAGTAGAATGGTGGTTACCAGGGGCTGCAGAAGAGGGTAGTTAGCAAATGGATATGGAGTTTCAGATTTGCAAGATGAAAAAGTTGTGAAAATTGGTTTTACAACAATGTATATGTACTTATTATAGAACTATATACTTCAGAGCGGTTAAGATGATAAATTTACTGTGTTCACTGCAATGAAAAATTAATCACAGTGATTTTAAGTACAAAAAAATAAATTCTTAAGTATCAATAAATGCTTGAAAAAAATGTAGGTATAAAACATTTATGTACAATTATTCAAATGGCCTTTTCAGGGCACACAGGTGGCTCAGTCTGTTAAGTGTCTACCTCAGCTCAGGTCATGATCTCGGGATCCTGGGATGGAGCCGGGCGCCAGGCTCCCTGCTCAGCAGGGGTCTGCTTCTCCTTCTCCCTCTGACCACTTCCCTCACCACTCCTGCTCACTCTTGCAATCTCTACTAAATAAAACCTTTAAAAAGTTCAAATGGCCTTTTAATTTAGCTTCCATCTAAAAAATTAATTTAAAAAATAAAATAAAAAGGCTAAGTAGTTTAAAATAAGTCACTCCCAAACTGTACGTTCGCATTTCATTGTAGAAGATTCTTGCTAATTATAAACTGCTCAATCAAAAAGTATTTCTACTAAAAGAAGAGAATTAGAATTCTAGAACTGAAAAAGATGATTAAGATTACACACTCCACTAATTTCCAATGTGGGTCCATAAACAATGGGAAATAAAAAAAGGAAAATGCAGGGGCGCCTGGGTGGCTCAGCAGGTTAAAGCCTCTGCCTTCGGCTCAGGTCATGATCTCAGGATCAATCCTGGGATCGAGCCCCGAATCAGGCTCTCTGCTCAGCAGGGAGCCTGCTTCCCCCTCCCCCCTGTCTGCCTCTCTCCCTACTTGTGATCTCTGTCAAATAAATAAAATCTTTAAAAAAAAAAAAAAAAAGGAAAATGTAATTTTTCATAGAGCTAAGTCAATTTAAAGTTAAGGCATATACTTTATTCTGAGAATAAATCTCCAACTTAAACTTTCTCTTTTTAATTACTAATTTCCTCCATTCAACAAATACTTGTTAAGCCACTCTTGCACGGTGCAAGACTATAGTAGTGAACAAGAGAACCAAGGCTCTCACCCTCACGAAACTACCTCCTTTCTAGTGGAAAATAAAAATACAAAAAGTAAGAAAAGATAGGGTTTTGTTGTTAAGTCCTTAACATTCAAAACAAAAACCTGATGAGCCTACGCAACCCTAGTTCAGTGGGAAATATTAATCTACAGCCCCTTCTCATTTCATTACTTTTTAAGATTTTATTTATTTAGGGGCGCCTGGGTGGCTCAGTCGTTAAGCGTCTGCCTTTGGCTCAGGTCATGATCCCAGGGTCCTGGGATCGAGCCCCGCATCGGGCTCCTTGCTCAGCAGGAAGCCTGCTTCTCCCGCTACCATTCCCTCTGCTTGTGTTCCCTCTCTCGCTGTGTTTCTCTGTCAAATAAATAAAATCTTTAAAAAAAAAAAAAGATTTTATTTATTTATTTGAGAGACAGAGAGAGAGAGCACTTGTGCACAAGCAGGGGAAATAGCAGGCAGAGGGAGAAGCAGGCTCCCCACTGAGCAGGGAGCAGAACATGGTGCTCAATCCCAGGACCACAAGATCACAACCTGAGCCTAAGGCAGATTCTTAACCTACTGAGCCGCCCAAGCACCCACCCCCTTCCCATGTTATGAGAAAGTGGATGTCCAAAAGGTTCCACAACAATTCAATAAATCCCAAGTCAAAACCACCTTGTTTCTAAAACACCAAGAAAATATCTACATGCCTTAGTAGAGATTCAAACATGATAAATTTACAGGACTCCAAATATCTCAAAGACTAATATTTTTCCACTTAACATGTCCTTCCAGTTCTTTTTTTTTTTTTTTTTTAAGATTTTTATTTTTTATGTATTTGACAAAGAGAGAGAGAGAGACAGAGATAACAAGTAGCCAGCGGCGGGGGAGCAGGCCTCCGGCTGAGCAGGGAGTCCTATACCAGGGTTCGAATCAGGACCCTGAGATCCTGACCTGGGCTAAAAAGGCAGACACTTAACCATCTGAGCTACCCAGGCACCCCCGTCCTTCCAGTTCTAACAGGATTTGATTCTATACACCAAACTTCTTGTATCATTTGAAGACTTAAAAATTTAACGAGAACCTTAAAATCCCTAGGCAGACTTTATCAAATCTCATGCTAGCAAAAGAAATTCTACTTTTCTGATAAATGATAAAACAAATCCAACATTTAGAATAAGGGGAAGGATATAAAAATAGTACCCACAGTCATACTATCTTGGTCACTGTTTCTGTGGCCTAGAAAGTACAGTAATTCTCTGGAGCACTGCCATCCCATTCACTAAAAGTTTCAGACAGTTTAAATATACAAAGGAACTGAAAAACAAACAAAGATAATCAACTAATTAACATTTCAAAGAATCAAGATAGAAAACCTGTAGTATTCTAGGTTTGACAATAATTGACCTGACAGTATAGTCTCTTCCCTCACCTCCTTCTACCTTTCTCTACTTCTGTGCAAGGGTGGGATATTAAGCACATGGTATGTGCCAGATACCACATCCTATTATGTGCCAAACAAGTCCATAGACTTAATCTCATGGGTTCAACAGGTTTTTCCTCACTTAAAAAATAAACCCTCGTATAATACAAATATGGAGAAACAAACTTGAAGATATAATTATCCCCTTTCGTAGGTAAAGGAAACTAAGCCAAAAAGTTAGAGAGACAAGATTTGAACTTAACTGCAAAGTTTGTAGAAGTCTCATTTTCTTCCTCTGAGTCTGTCACAAACACCAACATGCAAGTGACTGGATAGGAGAGGGTAGATGAAGGCAGGAGGAACACAAAAATGTACCAAAAAATATTATTTTCCCCTAAGATATCAGAAGAATTAGATATGAAAGCTGCACCCAAAGAGCTGTTAAATGCCTATGACTAGAACAGGGTTAGAGGCTCAAAGGACAAAATGGAACTTTTTGCTGCACTGAGCAAGGAAGAATTCACTGAGGAGGGAAGACATTGATGAGTTACACCACAAAAAAAAAGAAGTATTTTTAGGCAGAAGAGACTTCAGAGAATAGAGAAGGGGAAAAGAGAAGAAAGGCACAGGGCATGTATGTTTGAAAAGGCAAAAACATCAACCTGGCTGAACCACAGAATTATATAAGAGGGCAGTTAAATGTAAGGCTGAAAAGGCAGGACACGGTCAGACTTCAGAGGACCTGATGAAACAAACTCCCTATTTACAGCACCAAGATAGAATTAAACTTTACATATTTATCATCTTCATGAAAGATTGCACATGCCCTATTAACTTGAATGTATTTATGCTTTTCAGCCAGGACAAGAGCTGATACAAAGATGATTAAATGCTGGATCTAAATTCAAATAACTGATTTTTCCCATCTCCTGATAACCACAGACTTATGTACAAAGACAGGGACGGTAGTCAGAGAAGATAGGCCTGAACCTACATCCAGACTGCTAAAATTTATGCCACTACTCAATTATAATCAGGAAAAAATAGAACCCACAAAATCTTTTCCACAGGATAGAGTAGCTTGAACAAGAAAGGAATAATGGCAAACCTCACTATCAGAAAAATTTCCCATGTGTTGCCAAGACTGACTTAAAAAAAAAAAAGGGTAAAGCTACAACTGGATTTTTTTAAATGTAGCTTTATCTTTGATTTCATTTTTTAAAACCCAGGTTAGAATTTGGGAAAATGTTCTATTAGACCACAACTATCCTGAAGCTATTGATAAGAACTTAAAATTCCAAACTACACAATTCAAAACAATTTCACCCTTAAATTAGGCAGTTAACTCCCATCCCCCTAGTAAAAAGGAAACTTAGCAGATCTTTGAGTGTTACCGGATAATGATATCACTCTCTACTGCTTTTCTAGTATGCTAGGATGTGCTGCCCTTTGCCCTCTTTCCCATACATCAAAGAGTAGTAATCCCCCCAAAAGAAAGGTTTGTAGAAAAGGAAGTTATAGCAGCTCTATCTCCTCGGTTCAAAAACTATCAAAAGTTGTTAAAACATAAAAAGAAGCACTCCATAAAAAGTGGAAGTGGGGTGGGGGAATACACTGAAACCAAGCAAATTCATATCTATAAAATTTTAAGCTGAAATGAAACTTGGAATCTAGCCCAAATCTCATTTTACAGATTAAGAAACTGAGGCCCAGGGCAGTGGTGATTTGCCCAGGGCAAACGCTTCCCTATAAAGGTGTTAAGTGTCTGTTACCAGTCGCAGTAGCACTTAATCACATTCTAACAGTTACTTAAATGTTTATGAGATTAAGTACCTGCAAAGTATGCAAAAAACACAAAATTTCTTTTATCTAAAGTAAAGTGAAAACCTGAAATGCCTCAATTTCTCAAGTTCTAACTAAACAAGTGGATCAGTGAAACCTCAAACTTTGGGGCAGAATAAGAATATGAAATGCAGTATAATACTGTTTTAGTTTTCTTTTGACAGTTGCCATTTCCTTCCTATTAATGTTTTCAGTGCAGGTTTTCTGAAAAAAGGTGCAAAGTTAAAAAGTAGGTACAAAGTTAGACCAAATTATTACCACTTTTGAGACACTTCCATTAGAGAAGTTGGCATATCTTCACCTCTCAAAAATAACGTGAAAGTAACCTACCCTGAAGAAAGTATTTTTGAGGGAGGGGGAAACAACCACCTAAAATAACCACCTACCAGACCACAACATTAAAACCACAAAATAAGGAACAACAATTTCGTAAAAATCCCACCAGATAAAAAACAAAGAGTACCATCAAGTCTTTTCCTGGTCCACTGTTTACCGTCAAGCTGTCAAAGCATTTGTTGAAGAACGCGGAGAAAAGTTCTGCACCGAGTTCACAGGCTGAGGCTGCATCAGATTATACCACTACCCACACATAACACCAGTTTGGGGAAATGCAAACTCGCCACATGTACATTTTTAACCAGGCTTAACCACGTTTAACCAAGGTAAGTGTTGTCAGCTCTTGTATCAAAGGTTTAAAAAAAAAAAAAGCAACCATATGCAAGCATACGTCACTCATTTATAAAACCAACAGAAATGGCAAGAAACTGACACGAGGCGAATTAAACAGTTCTGAACGTTAAGGCCGCCGTACAAAACGGTTTAGAAGGACTCCTTCTGAACTGTCGGGCAAAAGTCCTTTGCCGAATCTCAAAACTAATGACCATATACTAATGCACAAATAACAAAAGCTTAATACAAACTACCACACCGCCAAACCGTTCCTGATACCAATGCCCAGATTTTTTTTTAAATAAGCATTGAAAGGGAACAATAAAAAGCGTCTCACCGCAAACACAGCAAGAGAGGGACTGTCGGAAGTAAGGCAAGAGCCTGTTAATCTCTGTAAACGCCTTGGGGTCTCCGGGGTCGTAGTTGAGCACTAGGCGGCTCGCGGAAATGTAGAGAGCAGTAGCATTCACCGGGTTCATTGCAGACACTTCGACACCGTTGGCTCCCGGTTGAAAAGAAATTCCGGATCCAACTTTGTAAGCAGCCAGGGAACAATGGCGAATTTGCAACAAATCGGAGGAAATTGGAGAAGAACCACTGGCCAAAGTAGTAACCAAAATCCGTGCAAGTTTGTGGAGCTGAAGCAATCCTCCCACACATGGGGCCTAGGCGCCCCTCCTCCGTCCCTGAGACTTGCAGACAAAAAAAAAAAAAAAAAGAGAGAGAGAGAGAGAGAGAAACCAGCGTTCGAGTTTGTCCCAGGCAGCCTCGGGGCGAAGAACGCGGGGGCTTCGGCGCTCGGGCCCGGACTCGGCGCTCAGTCTAGCCCCGCGGCTCCGCGGGCGGCCTTCGCTGCATCTCCCGACGCGGAGGAACCTCCTCAGGGCGAGCTGGGCGGGCGCGGGAGCAGGCCCCGGCCCGGTCCGAGGGGCGCGCACGCTTCTCACGGGCCGCAGAGCCCTTTACTCCATCACAGCGCCCGGCGCAGAGGTAGCGGCGACGGCAAGGAGGACGGCTCGGGCGTCGACTTCCTCAATCTAGTGCACCAAGCCGCGACGGCGGCGAATGTTGCAGTTGCGGCTGGCGGAGGCCGCCGCCGCTCTCTCCATATCGGACGCGGGGCCCAGACTACGCCTGGCTCTCCGCCCTGGCGGTTACAACCCCGCCGTTCCCTGAGGTGGCGAAGCGGGCAGGAGAGGCCCCCACCCGACAGGGTAGGGCTGGGGAGGAAGTGCGCGGGCCGGCGGCGGCGGCGGCGGGAGGGGGCGGGGAACAGGCCCGGCTGGGCCGCGGCGGCGCCCCTCGCTCCTCAGTCGCTCACTCCGAGGTCACCAGGCGCAAGCACCGCCCCCTTACTGCCCGGCCATCTTCTCCGCGCCGCACACACGGAGACCTCCTCAGCCAAGCACGACGGCCGCCGCCGCCCACGGTTCCCGCCCGGCCGCTGCTGAGGCGAGGGCTCACACCGCCAGGCCCCGCCGCCGCCCAGAGCACACAGCAAGGCCCCGCCGCAGGCCCCTCCCCCCGTGCCTCGCCGCCCTCACCCTGACTCCACGCGCCACTCTAACTCGGTAGGGCCTGGGCTGCTGCGGCCTTAATGAATCCCGCGGACTGTGCGGCGCCTCAGGCCCTGCCGGCGACGACGACCGTTACCCCAACGGGCAAAGCCACTGTCATCCCCGAGACTCCCCCGCCGCCGTCGTCGCTAGCGCCCGCACGCATGCGCAGAGCACACTCTCACCCCTCCCCCCGCCCTTTCCTTTCCCTTCGCTTCCCTTTTCCCCTGCTTCTCCTCTAAGAGCCCCTTCCACACCCTCCCAGAGCTACCGGAGGGCTCCGCGCATGCGCATTCCAATATCAAGCTCCACCGCCTTTCGCCCTTACGCGTGCGCCTTGACCGCCCACCCAGAAAACCGGATAAACACAGCAGCCCGCTCACGCCAGCCCCTCCCTGCAGCCAACCCACCCCGGCCTCACTGCGCATGCCTGGCTCTCCACTTACGGCTCTTAGAACAGAGCATGCTCTCTGCGAGCTGCCTGTTCTCTCCGCCCCTCCCCCATGCACCCTCAAATTCCCTCTTAGGCGTGTGGGCTGTAGCGAAACATTCGTTAGTTGACCCATCCTTCCACGGTGTGAGCTTTAGGCTTCTCGCACTACACAGCCTTCTCGGTGCCCGCCAACGCTGAGGCCCGGCGGGGTCGCGCCATGTGGCACTCCGCCCTGGCGGCCTCTCCTCGCCCTGACTGACCACGGCGTGAGGAAATAGTCTTGTACGGCCTCAAGCCCCGCCCTCGCGGCCTTTCTGCAGGAACGGCGCTTTTCCAGCCGCGAAAGGGCGCAGCCGAGGCCTGCTTGCGCAGCCGGAGCCGGGAAGGTCGACAGCAATCAGTGTGGCCGCGCGCCCAGACGGCGTGCGGGCGCTGTTGGCTAGGTTAGGGTCGCGGTCAGCGTCGATGGCAGCTTGAGGTCACTAAGACCCTGGCAGCTTGAGGTCTGTAAGCGTTGGGGCTCGGACCCACCTCCCCTCTCCCGCCCATCAGAGCTGGGCTCTTTCCGAGACCTCTGGTTCTAGGGGTCGAACCGACGCGAGCCGCCCACCCTTTTGGGGCGCCGACCAGTACCTCACCGAGCTCGTAGAGAAAAACTGTCCAATTTAAAAGCAAAACGTACCCCTTTTCGGCTCCTTTGACAGACCTAGCCATTCTTTGTGAACAGAGCTCTTTAGGAATCCACGGTCCTGCTTTAGAACGGACCCAAATCCTTGAAAGTACATCTCTTCTTTTAAACAAGCTTTCGCCTTCTTTTTGCAGGAGACCAGGGACACTGAAATATAAACAAACAAAAGCCTAACTTAACATTTGGTTCCCCTCATCTCTAGAAGTACAAAACTTTTTTGAGGATCACAAATAGAAACAGCATAGGAACCATTTTTATCTCTGCATACACCAAAGCTCTTCAGCTTGGTTTTTTGCACAAAATAAATGATCTACACGTGTTTGCAAAGTGAAATTTGTGACATGTATATCTTTTGGGGGCACAAATACAGTTAGTTTTAGGGACTTTCTATTTAGAGTAGAAATTAATAAGGTAACAAGGGAATCCAGTAACTTCTGGTATATATAATTTCTAGTGCCATATGATAACAGGTTTATTTTCTTTACAAGGGCTAGCATATTATCAGCACTTACGTATAAAGCAGTAAGAATCTAGCTTCCTAATTTTGTTAGGCAGCAAAGCAGAAATTAGACAAAGTTGTGCAAAGTATATTTGGCCATCTTGTATCTGGAAAATGACAAGTATTCTCAAACCATTCTCTTGTTTAAAAGCCCATCTTCCTTGGGTCTGTTTGTTTGGTAAGTGATCTTTTCTAAGCTCACCTTCAAATAAAACTGTTATACATTTCTGTTTTTATTCCAGACTCTAAGTTCTTGTTCCACAAACCACAAGTTGTTTTCCTCCAGAGGAGCAACACGGAGAGTAAAATAATCAGTTCTGTTTTCCATTCAGGCAACATAAATTAGCAATCACCCTAAGCAAGTGATTACTTTCACTTATCCTTGCTGATGTTCTCATAACTGGATTTTTTTTTTATTTGAGATGTGTGTTACCTGAATTAAGACTAACTTTATTGATGGTCTGTGTGTGAAAGAGAAAGAAACTTAAACCAATTTTTTTTAGCCTCTGAAATCGCTTGCAACTAGTGATAAGTTTATGGCATTTAAAAGCAAAGCACCTCCATATTGAAGTTTATTGTCTGTAATTACTTTGGTTGCTAGAGGCTTGCCTTAAAAGAAAACAATGAACTCTTCATAGAAAATGAAGTGTTTGGGGGCCCCTGGGTGGCTCAGTGGGTAAAAGCCTCTGCCTTTGGCTCAGGTCATGATCGCAGGATCCTGGGATCAGGCCCCGCACCGGGCTCTCTGCTCAGCGGGGAGCCTGCTTTCTCCCTCTCTCTCTGCCTGCCTCTCTGCCTACTTGTGATCGCTCTCTCTGTCAAATAAATAAATAAAATCTTTAAAAAAAAAAAAAAGAAAATGAAGTGTTTGGATCAAATATTTAGGAGAAATCATATATAACTCAAATCTCAACGATCAATGTAATTTTTTTCGTATTTTATATTATTTGGAAGTAAAAGTGTTAGGGTTGCCAGATCTAACAAAAATACAAGATGCCAGTTAAAAAATTGTGATAAGCTTTTTATTTGAGAACAGTTTTGAGTTTTCAGAATTATTGCACAGATAGTACAGACAGTTCTCATATATTCTACTTCCCCTATTATTAACATCTTACATTAGTATAGTACATTTGCTACAATTAATTAACCAATAGTAATACATTTTTATTAAGTAAAATCCATATTTTACTCATATTTCTGCAGTTTTTTTTTCTAATGTCCTTTTTCTGATCCAGGATCCCATCCAGGATATCACATTACATTTAATCATGTCTCCTCAGGCTCCTCTTGACACCCACTTAAATTTTCATTTCAGACAAACAACACATACCTGTTTTCTTTTTATTATCCACATTTCCGATCCATTTTGAGTTAAAGCTCCCCTTTTTTGTGTTCCAAAAATGGCAACTGCTTGCCTCTTTCATTGCACTTATCAAAGTACATGGCAATTATTGGTTTAGCCCTGCTTTCTCCCTGTTGTACTATAACTGCTAAAAGGTCAGAGTTTCTCCTTCTTTGACTTTTATCATCATTGTCTACCATAAGGCTTGACATATAATGGGTACTCAGTAATTATTAATGATGAATTATTAGAAATGCAATAATATAAGTAAACTCCCCAGTACAGTGTATGGTGCAAAACAGACATGGGCAAGTGTTTGCTTTTCCTTAAGGAGAAACACAAAATGTCTTGTAAATTTAAAGACAGTTCTTATCTCAGCTTGATCAATGTCAATTCTGAGATCCTTAATAAAACCAGATGCATGGATTGATTTGAAACACTCAGAATAATCAATCAACAAGTATTTTATTGATTATACTCAAGCACTTTGGGGACAATAAAGAAAATGCATAAGTAGTTATACTTTCAAAGAACAAGGATCAGGCTGGCATTACGTGAGAGGGACTTCCTGAGTGGTTAGGCCCTTTATAAAACTATGAAATAGTTGTTTGCCTCCCTTTACCCATCTCTCACCCTCCTTTCTCTGTCACCACCCCGCACTTTTTCTTTCTCCACCAAAAACTATCCAGAGGTAATGTTAGCTCTCCTGCCTTCCCAGATTGCATTCTCCCTGACTGCCTAGTATCTCCATTCCACTGCCTTCAGCATTATACTCATCTGTTACGGAGTGAATGTTTGTGCACCCTCATCTGCTCCCCAAATTCATGTACTGAAATCCCAACCCCTACATGATGGTATCAGAAGGTGGAGACCTTTGGGAGATAATTAGGTCATGAGAAAAAAGCCCTCATTAATCGGATTAGTACCCTTACAAAAGAGACTCCAGAGACCTCCCTCACTCTGTGCTACGTGAGGATACAATGGGCAATCAGCCTCATCTTCAATCCAGAAGAGAACCTTCACTAAGCAACCATGCTGGCACCTTGATCTCACATTTCCAGCGTCCACAACTGTGAGAAATAATTGTTTGCTATTTAAGCCACCCAGTTTATAGTATTGTGTTACAGCAGCCCAAACTAAGACACCATCCCTACCAAATTTTAACAAGCACTTACTGTCACCGTGGAAAGAAATCAATCTGACTAACGTCAATTTATGGGAGAGTGATAATAATTCAATCTAAACTAACAACAAATCAGAGACTGGCCAAAGAAATACCTCTTTACAGGGAGCAATAAACTAGGTGAAATTAAAATAGAGCGTTGGAGCATCAGCCTTCTGCTCAGGTCATGATCACAGGGTCCTGGAATCAAGCCCCGCATTGGGCTCCCTGCTCAGTGGGAAACCTGCTTCTTCCTCTCCCATGGCCCCTGCTTGTGTTCCCTCCCTCACTGTCCCTCTCTGCATCAAATAATAAATAAAATCTTATTTTAAAAAATAGGCCCTAACCCAAACCGATCCTTCTATTCTTCCTTGACCACTGCTCTCTGACTGTTACCAAACCTTATCGTCCATCTTCTGCTTCTTAGCTGTGGCCATACCTCTCCCCTCCTTGCTCAGTCTTAGAGCCTTCCAAAAGAAATGCTTCCCTTTGGATATATCAACTCCTGGTGATATTTTTTTCTGTGACTTTTTTCAAATCAGTACATCTATCCATTTGTATTATCCAAAAATGTTTATTTAGCAAGTCTGGCACCCATTTATTTTATATCTCATATACTAAATTGCCTTCAGCTTCTTTATCCCTACCTCTAGCCCAAACAAAACAGTTTGTTTTATTGGTCACTGCCTAGTACAGTGCCAGACACATATGAAGGTAGCCACTAAATGTTAAATGTTACTGTTTTTATTCCCTTACACACTTTCAACTCTATTCAAATGCCCATTAAATTTGTTCATTCATTTATGCAACCAACATTTATTGTCAGTTATATGCCAGGCATTCAGAATACAAAAATGAATAATTCAACAGTTTCCAGCCCTCAAAGAGTTCACAGTCTAGTTGAAGTGGCAGCTATGTACGTAGCTAATTTATAATTCAGAGTGGTAAGGATTTAAGGGATGCACTCAGTGTAAATCCAAAATGTCTTAGCAGATATTTCTGCAACATTATGGGTTAAACAAGCTGGTGTGGACTTTCCTGGGAAAATAACTGCAATTATTCATAGCATTGTGTCTAAGGGAAAATGTGTTCTGCATTCCAAACAGTCAATTTAAAATTGAATTTTTGGAACACAGCCCATTTGTCCCTGGGGGCTGTCTCTTTCTCCATTATCTAAGATCCCTATCTGTCTTAAGACAATGTATATCTTTTTACAAATCCCACCTGTTCCCTATGGCCTATGGGGCTAGCTGAGGGTTGCTAATCACCAACTTACCTTACTGGGCTCAGCATTACACAACAGATAGTCCTCTGGTCAAGCAAGTTCAGTCAAGCAGGTAGGACTAAAAGAGACTCAAACCTAAATTTGTTCCACATTTTACTATTAGGGAAGGTAGTAGGAAAAGTTCATCAAGTGAGTGATGAGAGTTTGGAGTTGCTGCTATATAAAATGAGAAAGGGAGCTGCTTAGGGATAGGGAAAGGGGTTGCAGGAACAATGTCAAAAAGGGTATATCTCTTGGGTAGAATAGGATCCCTAAAAATATCTAAATATACATGCCTGGACAATAAAGATATTCAAAATGGTCGTTACAACTCACAGACAGACTAGGGACTAGGAATGAAGATTTCTAATCTGATGTTGAGAAAACTAGACTTTATGAGGCAATTATCTTTCTTGTTATTCTTGAACTTTGGAGGTAGCATGGGGTAGTGGAATGAGTATGAACAGATATTTATTCCAATATCTACAGTGTAGGCTTGGGAAAAAATATTCAAGTTCTCTGAGCTTTAGCTTTCTCATCTATAAAATAGGGACAATAATACTTTCCTTGAAGGATTACCACAGGGAGTCTTATCTTCACCAAATGTGTTTCTAACACAGGCAGTATGGATATACAGGTGAAAAAGACAGTCTCAGTTCCAGTCTACAGGTTAAGACAAAAATGAATACACTATTATAATGCAATGAGCCACTATTTCAATATGGTCCTGTATAAACATGAGAAGGGACACCTAATCAGACGTGGAAGCTCAGGAAAATATGAAAGAAGTGATATATAAAATGGGACCTGAAGCACCAACGGGAGAAACAGAAGGTTAGGAAGAGTCTCTAAACAGAAAGAAGAGCATACAAAAAGGCCTAGAAGAAGTTTGCATATTTGGGAAACTTCATGTAGTTGAGTAGCAAGTACAGTAAATACAGAACAGAAGGTGTAGTGTTGAAAAATGAGTTGGAATAATAAACAGAGACCGTATTACAAAGAACTTATGGACATTATAAGGGTCATCCTCAGGTTGATAGAGCATCAGAAAGAATTGACTTGGTGTGCAGGGGTAAGATTAGAAGCTGAGAGACCAATTAAGAAACTACTGCAGTATTTTACCAAAAGATGATCTTATCTTGCCCAGAGGTTGGCAAATTATAGTCCAAAGGCCAAATCTGGCACCTTGCCTATTTTTGTCTGGTGCACAAGAATGCTTTCTTTAAAGTATTTTAATGCATTTTAATTTAATGCATTTAATTTAATGCAAAATAATAAAGCATTTAATGCATTTCAAAATGGCTTTTATTTCATTTTTTAAAATATTTTTATGCAGTTATTTAGTTATTTATTTATTTGACAGAGAGAGAGACCACAAAGAGGCAGAGAGGCAGGCAGAGAGAGAGGGGGAAGCAGGCTCTCTGCTGAGCAGAAAGACCGACAAGGGGCTCCATCCCAGGACCCTGAGATCATGACCTGAGCCAAAGGCAGAGGCCTTAGCCCACTGAGCCACCCAGGCCCCCCTAAAATGGTTTTTAAAAATGAAAATAAGAACATTTTATGACACATGAAAATTATATGAAATTCAATTTTCAGTTTTACTGAAACACAGCCATGCTCAACCATTTATGAATTGTCTAGAGTATCTTTTGCACAACTACAACAGATTTGAGTAGTTGTGACATGCAAAGCCTAAAATATTTGCTATCTGGGGTTTTACGTAAAAAAAAATTGCTGATCATTGATCTTGAACATCAAATAAGGTGGTGGCAGTGAAGGATGAGAGATAACAATGAAACTGAATCAATAGGAATTGGGGTATGTTGGGATGTGAGAATAAGAAACAAAGATGATATGATGTCCAAGTTCTCTAACCGTGGCAATGATAATGAACACTTCCATGGCCATAAAAATTTTATTTATTTATTTGTTTGTTTATTTATTTATTTATTTGACAGAGGAGAGAGATCATAAGTAGGCAGAGAGGCAGCACAGAGAGAGGGGGAAGCAGGCTCCCTGCTGAGCAGAGAGCCCAATGCGGGGCTCGATCCCAGGACCCCGAGATCATGACCTGAGCCGAAGGCAGAGGCTTTAACCCACTGAGCCACCCAGGCACCCCTAGAATCCCTACTCTTAAAACTATTTCAAAAATTCACAGAGGGAGAACTCCGCAGGAAAAATACATTTGGAGGGAAATGATGAAAGCAGGTCTGGACATATATAGTTAAAAGTGGTCTGGGACGTCCAAGTGAATGTCCAGTAGGCAGTTGGATAAATTAGTCTGGTGCTGTGTGCTTAGGGGACAGGCGCCTAGCTTTGAAATATAGACATGCTAGTCAGCAGCATACACATGGCAATGGAAATCATGAGAGAGATACAGGTTACCCAGTGGGAATAAGGGAAGACTAAGAATGAAGTCCTGATGACCACCAGTATTTAACAAACAGCACAAAAGAGACTAAGAAGGAACAGTAACAGCGGTAGGTAGCAAACTGAGATTTTTCATTTTTAGTGATATAATGTGTATAAAGTATCTAGCATAATAATCAGCATTGGCATCATAAACGACAGTAGCTCTTTTACTATTAAAATTATATATGAAAGGTCTAATCCTTTCTTAGCTGTAGTATGGGGCTATTCCAAATCTTTTCCACATTCTCATGTCTTAAACACCCATCTCACCCTGCCTTCCAATTCTTTGCAGAGGACCTTATCTTTATTTTAAGGGGAAAATCAAGATCTACTTCTCTACATAAATATTCCATAATTCCCAATCTCTCATTCTTCCCTTCCATTTCTGGCTTCCTCCAGGACTTTCCTTAACGGTTTTCCCAAATTTTTCTTCTTCAGCCTGCCACCTCTCTTGCTATATTCCCTAGTTCTGTCTAGCTATGCCATATACTTAAAAACCATCTTTCACATCATTTCTCTCTTCTTCTAATTTGTCAAACTTTTGGTAGAATTCAACCTTATTTCCTTTGTTGTTAACAATTAATTTCTTGACCTCTTAAAATAAGATTTCCTTCTCTATCAACCACTCTGATGAAACTATATTCTTCAAAACCACAAGTGGCCCCCACTGTTAAACTTATTGTCCAAGCATTACTTTCAATAATGTTATATTAAAATGTCCTTTCCCTTATTTGTATTACATTTTGGGTAGATTCCTTAGCTTTCTGGTTAATCAAGTCCAGTCTAGTTTAAAACTGAATCTGGCATAAGTCTGGCTAAAATCACAGAAAACCTGAAGTAACACTGCTTAAACAAAACAAAAATTTACTTCTTTCATGTTAAAAAAAAAAAAGGTCTGGAGGTAGGTAGGACAGGCACAGCTAGCATGACAGTTTCACTGTCATCAAGGACCCAGGTTCTGTCTTTGTGGCCCACTATCTGAATACATCTACCTTCAAATTCATTTTACAGGGGCGCCTGGGTGGCTCAGTCGTTAAGCGTCTGCCTTTGGCTCAGGTCATGATCCCAGAGTCCTGGGATTGAGCCCCGCATCAGGCTTCCTGCTCGGCGGGAAGCCTGCTTCTCCCGCTACCATTCCCTCTGCTTGTGTTCCCTCTCTCGCTGTGTTTCTCTCTGTCAAATAAATAAAATCTTTAAAAAAAAATTCATTTTACAATCCAACACAGCTACTGAAGCTTCAGCATTTCAGACAATAGGAAAGAGGAAGGGAGAACAAAAGGAGCCACTTCCCAGCTGAGTCAGTGATTTTTAAGCAGACTCCAATTTTTAGCATCGCACATAAAACTTAACATTTCTTTGCCCATAACTTAGGCACTTTGCCATGCCAGATTGGAAGGGAGTGGGAAAATATAGCCCTTTCATGGGTGCATGGACATCCTGGATAAAATGAAGTTCTAGTATTAAGGAAGAAGGAGAGAATAGAATCTGGATGATCACTTGCAATTTTGGTCACAAACTACAATTTCAAATGTTTCAAATTCTCATCTTTTCCTCTCTCTTTTCTCTTCAAGATATAACTTCTCTGACCCATTGGTGTAAATAGGAAAGGAAAAAGGACAGTGCAGTACCACTCTTAGGCCAAGGCTAGAAGGAGTAGCTCTGGCAATGCCTCTCCTCCTGTCAGGTTAAGGGTTTCACAGAGAAAAGGAGATTTGCCCAAGAGCTGAGAAGTGGTCAAGAGACAGCAATTGATAATACAGATTGGATGTTTGGGTTGAGCTGAGCCAGTTAGGATCCTTGAAAAATGGGAAAGAATCAGAGTAGAAAGAGAAAGGAGATGAGCCAGGATTTATGGTTAGGAGACAAATTCTGCCACATTCTGGTGTGAAATTCCAAGGATTTCAAAAATTCGAAATTCAAACCTGACCTTTCATGTTGTTTTGAAAATATATTTGTCAGAGTAGGAGGAAGAAACATATTTTATTTAAAAGTTTGTTAGTTTCATTTATAACTTGTAAAGTTGGAGACATATGGTATGTGGGCCTGCAGACTGCCATTTGTACTCTTGCCCTGGGCTCTGCAAATGATCAGGTGGACCTGTACCACAGTCTGCGCAAATGAGAAGGACTACAGCTCTCACTAATGGTTGTCACTGCTTCTCTCGTTAACATTAACCAGCAACTGAAGTTCGGAGAGGCAGGCATCCAAGTGCAGGATGTCTCTTTGGGTATGCATCTGCATTTTTCTAGAACTACTTCTGAGTGTTCACTCACATGTGCCCTCACATGGGTGAATACCTCTGCCTTGGCCAGAGCCTCCTCTGTTCCCATTCACAGCACTCTATCCCATAGCCTCTTGATGCTCGGTCCCCCTAGATGGTGACAGCTCCCTTAAGTGGGGTATTGCCAAAATGGTTCAATCTCATTTACTTTCCTCAGGGCCCATCTAACAGGAAATACTCATATCTGCTATGAGAAAATAGTGGGACTTTAGGCTATTCCATAGCATCACCCCAGTCCCTGCTTGATAACTCTCTCCAGTTTCTTTCCCTTTGCTCAGATTGAGTCCCCTGCCCAAGAATACATTCAACCCAGAAATCAGCTTCCCCTTCCCACCCACCCCCACTCCAGCCTTACTTGATTTTGAGAATAGAGGAAAAGCACTGCTTCCCTGTGATAGGAACACACAACCACAAGGCTGGACTCTGGCTCTCCATTCCCTCCCTCTTTTCCTGTGAATTAGGAAGACAGAGAGGGTTGGGGCAGTGGCTAGTGGTGGCAGGGCTACTGTTGTTTTCTCTTGGTCCTGAGGAAGATGGTTGCAACAATTGAGGTCCTCAGTTTCATTGTCCCTATCTGTGGGTGGTAAGCTCCAATCCTGGAACAAAAGATAGGTAGCATTCAATAACATCAACCTAATACCAAACCTTGACCCTTGTTTTCCTTCACTGCTCTGTCTGAAAAAATTTTATCATTATTACATCTCTCTTCCGAAAACATTCTCCATTGTTTTGCAATTTGTGCTGAGTTTTCCTACTTCTATGTATTTTCTTTCTCCTTCGAAGATTATTTCTTCTTATTTCAGCTGGACATTTAAGATACCCCTAAATTGAAATCAGCCACTTACATCTTACAGTCTCACTTATTAGACTGTTTGTTTTTTGAGAGCCCAAAGTATTAATTCATTTATTTTTGAGTGAATGAATGAGTAGTCGAATGAATGAATTCAGGACACAGTCATTAACCCTTCTTATTTCATACTCTCACTCTGGCAATTCATTCACTCAAATGATTCAAGCTATCCCTTTTCCTAAAATATTATATCAATATCTCTACTTCGATGTCTCCTCTGAGCTTCAGATTTGCTCTAGCTTCTTGCTTCCATTTTCACCTAGATGTTCTACAGTCACCTTAAAATTTCTATATCCAAAACCAAACTTATGATCATTTTTCCATATTCAGATCTTACTTTACTCTTGTCCATGTCTTTGTCACTCTCTCTCTATAGTGTATAACCTTGGAGTTACCACTTTGACCACTCCCCTCCAAGTCTTATCAATTTTTTTTAAACAATAACACATCACTTGGAGCTTCTGGGTGGCTCAGTTGGTTAAGCATCTAACTCTTGATTTCAGCTCAGGTCATGATCTCAGGGTTGTGAGATCAAGCCCCATGTTGGGCTCCTCGCTGGGCATGGAACCTGCTTAAGATTCTTTCTCTTCCTGTCTCTCTGCCCCTCTCCCACCTTCCTCTCTAAATAACAAAGCAAAACAAAAACCTAAAAAAAAGAAACCCACAACAAATCACCTTATCACAATAATTATGATTCTACTTAAATGGGGTACTTATAGGAGTCAAACTCATAAAGACTGAAAGTATAATAGTGGTTGAGGGGGGATCAGAGAGTTATTGTCTAATGGGTATAGAGTTTCAGTTTTACAAGATAAAGAATTATAGGGATGGATGGTGGTGGTGGTCGCACAAAAGTGTGAATATACTTAATACCACTTAACTGTACACTCAAAAATGGTTAAGATGGTAACTATAATGTATATTTTATCAAATAAAAAAAGTGAAACCAACAAGCTACAAAAAAGACCATCTATAAATAAATCTGCTAACAGTTTGTCTTAAGAGACTTCTATTGATGTGTACATTAATACATATATTTTTCAACCAAAATGAGATCACAGATATAATTCTATTTTGGAGTCTGCTTTTTTCAGTTGACCGTATGCCATAAGCATTTTTCCATGTTGTTAAATTTCTTCCTACAACAGTGGTTCTCAAATTGGGGTCCCTGGCAGAATCAGCATCACCTAAGCACTTGTAAATGCAAATTCTTGCTCACTGCTCCAGACCTACTGAATCGGAAACTCTGGGGTGAGCTCAGTAGGCTGTTTTAACAGGCATTTCAGGTAATCCTGACATACTCAGAAGTGTGATAGTCCCCGTTCTACAATTGCGACTTTTGGCAGGGGGCTTGGTTTTTTGTTTTAGAAGGATATCACCTAGCGTTCAAGTATTTGGAGATTTTTCTAGGAATCTTTTTATTATTTATTTGAACTTAATTCCACTGTAGTTGGAAAATTTTTAAATATTTTCTTATTATGTTACATTAGTCATGTACAGTACATCATTAGTTTTTGATGTAGGGATCCATGGTTCATTGTTTGTGTATAACACCGAGTTCTCTATGCAATATGTGCCCTCCTTAATACTCATCACTGGGCTCATCCATTCCCCCCACCCCAAAACCCTCAGTTTGATTCCTGGAGTCCATAGTCTCTCATGGTTCATCTTCTCCTCTGATTTGCACCCCTTCATTTTTTTCCTTCCTTCTCCTAATGTCCTCCATGCTATTCATTATGTTCCACAAATAAGTAAAACCATATGATAATTGTCTTTCTCTATTTGACTTATTTCATTTAGCATAATCTCCTCCAGTTCCCTCCATGTTGATGCAAATATTGGGTATTCATCCTTTCTGATGGCTGAGGAGTATTCCATTGTGACATTTTAATGGGTGATGCTATTCCATTGAATAGCAATGACACAATCTACTTATGGGCAGGTCTAAATCTACTACTTAGTTACTGGTATTATTGGATATTGAGGTTATTAATTATCACTATTTAAATAATACTCTAGTGCATATTGTTGCAGGTAAATTCTTAAGACATCCATGAGAGGAAAATAGACCTTTACTTAATTTAAGCCATTATATTTAGTTCTTTTATATAGCAACTTAGCTTATACCCTAATATACCACCTTTACCTCTTACAGCTGACTTCTAGCCATACTCTGTAGTCTAAGTCTCTCAGATCTATGATTCATCTTAGCCAGTATTTTCTTATTAAGCTATCTGAAATTGTATTTTGCACAAACATCACCACCCTTCCCTGCTCAGGAACTACTGTACATTCATTCATGCATTCAGTACTATGCCAAGTATGTTTCAGTTATTAGTCTGAAGTGATATATAAAGAATAAATACATAGACACAGCTCTTACCTTCATGTGCCTTTGCAGGATAGTTAAAGGGATTGACAAGACTGAAATTAATCAAACATTCACACAAATAATATAAAATGACAACTGTGATAATTACAAATAAAAGGAGAATGATACTAGGAGACATAATAGAAGGATTTAATTTAGATAATGAAGTCAGGGAAGACTTCTCTAACAAGTGTCAAACTGAAATACGAGGATGAGTGAGATTAACTACTATAAAGGGAGAGATGAACCTTCCACCCAGTGAAGGAAAAGACATAGCAGAAGGAGAAACATGGTCGTTTTGAAGAGTTGACAGAAGACTAGTGTGGCTGGAGCAGAGATTGTGGGATGGTACTCGATGAGTCAGAGAGATCAGTAGGATCTAGGTTGTACAGGATCTTATAGGTTATAGGCCATGTTAAGAATGTTTGTCTTGGTTGTATGAACATTGAGAAGCCATTAAAGAGCTCAGGTTTGAGAGTGGCATAATCATGAAATATGTGCCTGAATGGATTAATTAACTAAATAACTAATTAATTCTACCTGTAGACTTTTGCTCTACTCCATTCACATTCTTGCTTGGACAAATCACTCACTTTCAAGCCATGAAGGACTGCACAAAGGAGACTGAGAATGAGTGGCCAATGATATAGAAGGAAAACTAGGAGTTTGTTACACCAAAGAAACCAGGAAAATTTTTTTGGAAAGGAGAAGTAAAACAGGACAGAATGATCATTAGTATTCAATGTTACCAAGAGGTTAGATAAAATGTAGATTTAATATCTATGACTTCCCAATAGCTATAGGATAGAGTCTAAATTTCTTAACCTGGTATTCAAGGTATTCTGTCATTACATACCTTTCTAAAACCTTTTCCCATGACACTGCTAAAATGAGCCTTTTAGATAAGATGCCCATCAGATAAGATGCCCTATTTATTTTATCTAGAACACAATAACACACTCTGCTGACCTATCATCATAGGATGTATCTTCTGCCCATCACCACTTAGCTAAATCCTACCTATTCCCTAGGCCCTGATCCTATTCTGTCTCCTCCATGAAGATTAATGTGGTGGCCATGAGAATATACTTCTCAGATCTCTGACTGTAGTGAGCATAGTTGACTGAAGATCCTAGCTACTACCTTCTGAAATTCGTCACTGTGTTTGCATCAAGGCTCTCCTTCCCATGGCTGCTCCTAGCCAATGACTGAGCATGGCAGAGATACTAAGGCAGTCCCATTCCTGGGAGATATGAGAGTCCTCTGACAAATGATTGAAAAACCCCAAACAGCCTTGTCAAACTTGCCCTAGAACTACATGGGGGCATAAGATGCTTCCATCCAAACCTACTTCCTTTCCTCTTCCCTTCTTTCCTGCCTTCCTCCTTTCACTCAGGGTCAGACTTGCATTGTAGTCACTTGGCTCTCCCTGCCTCCTTTATTTGCTTCCCCAATTTCTCTTATTGGTATTTCCTCTAATAAATTTCTTACATCATTAATCTTGTCTGGCGTCCGTTTCTTAGGGACCCAGAAAAACACAGGTGGTACTGGAAGTGGCCCAAGAAAAAAAGCAGTAAGATAGGAATTTGGACGGGCTCATCTACTGCCCATCAGGCAAAGGGGATGCCCCCCTGGTTAGTAGATGAGACATAGAGAGTTCCTGGCACAAGGTGGTAGCTCAACTGCTAAAAATTTCACTAGTGTTAACCTGGGAATATGTCCCAGTGGAGAGGAATGCTGTAGCAGATGGGATGATATAGGCAGTTGAAAAACATGGGGCAGGGGGGAGGAACAATCCCTACAAAGACAGTAAAATTGGGTGATCACTACTAAGTTGTATTGATGTCCTGCAGAGAAATCATGAGGGACTGAGGGCCATTAATAATCAGTTTTTGGTTAAGTGAGAGAGCCATAGGGCCTTTGGGATAGCTTACAAAGAGACCTTTATCTCTGTCAGGGGAAGGGAATGCACAGCTGAGTCCAAGATGAAGACCTAATTGTTAGAGCAGCAGAGCCCCAGAGACATTAAAATGCTCAGTCAAGGCAGGTCTAAAATGACCTAACAGCACTGAAGTACAGCACGGAGGCAGCAGTCTGGAGGGAGGAGCAGGTCCCTTCCGGATACAGTGTATGTTTTAAATCACAGACCTCTATATTGTGCTTAGTCCTCAACAGTAAGAATACATGGGTCTGGGAACCAAGAGATAGAAGCAGGAGTGACTCCACTTACAATCATACCAGATGTCCTACTGATGGATTCTTTGCTTCCTGTCCCCACAACTCTTGACTCTGAAGGATTAGAGGTCCTAGTCCCCAAAGAGAGCATACTTTTGCCAGGGGATAAAGCAAGGATCCCATTGAATTACAAGCCACAGCTGCTGCCAGGACACTTTGAACACCAAGTGTCCAGGAACCAACAGGCGAGAATTACTATCCAGCAAGGGTAGTTGACCCTGATCAGCAGGAGGGCTGCTTTTGCGCAATGGGGACAAGGTGGTACATGTATGGAAGCCAGACACTCCACTTTGGTGCCTTCTGGTATTCTCTTGCTTTGTTGTAACCGTGAATGGACATAGGAAGCAACTCTGGAAGCAACTCTAGGAAGCCCAAGATAGGTATGATTACCAATAGCTCAGATACTTCCATAGTGATAGTTTGGGTCACATCACGAGGTAAGTCACCAAGACCTGCCAAGGTGAGGGGATTTGAGAACAGATAATGAGGGAGGGAGAGAATGAGTACCAGTTATGGCCCTAAAATCAACTGCAGCAAGAAAAGCTATGGTTCATTCCAGTAAAAATCCTCTTTTGAATTTCCTCTCAGGAAGAAAGGCCCACAGGAAGAATGGAGGACAAAGAGGTACAGGTGTACAAAAAACCTATACCAAGAGGTAGACCTGGGTGGGGCAAAGGGTAGGCTATGGTGGCTATGAGAATGTACCTCTCAGATCTCCACTTGCAAAGAGTGTAATTGACTAAGAGGCCCAGCTGCTGTCCTCTGAAATTCATGGCTGGGCTTGCTCTGAGGCTACACATGTTGCAGGCTGCTCGGAGTCCTTGCATGAGTGTGGCAGGGAAATGGCAGCGAGTCGTTCTTGAGAGATGTGGGACTCATCTAACTTGACTTTGCTCAAGGAGTCCCTGATGGTCTTGCTCCACTTTCCTTAGCCTGCTTGACAGTGTAAGATGCTTCCACTCAGCCTGCCTTCCATTCTTTCCTCTCTCCTCCACTCAGGGTCAGATTTACCTTATGTTTGCAGTCTAAAGTTTGTCCCAGACTCTCTTGGCTCTCTCCCCATTTTCTCTCACAGGCATTTACCCTAATACATTTCTCACACATTCAATCCTATCTTGGCATCAGCTTCTTGGAGAACCGGACTAAACACATGCCCTAAGCTCCCAGCTGTCAGTGATAAGTTCTCACTTTGAATTCATAGTATTTCCCTCTACCACCTACCTGACATTTCCCTAATGCTACTGACTGAGAAATCAAAATTTATGTTTCTATGTATACATCTTCCCAATTAGTTTAGAAATGTCCTGGAGATAGTTACCATTATGTCACCTTTGCTAACCTCTGCACTTTACTAAGTGCCCTGTACATAGAAGGAGCTCAGTTCAACCATCATAGGAAAAGAGTGGTCAAGGGTGTTGAGTTGTTTAGACAATACTGCACTCCAGAATTAATGTTCCCCACCTACTTCAACTTCTCAGTATACTATCTCATTTCCCACTCCCCCGTCACCGGTTCTCCATCTTTTCAGGGTACTTTAATCCCCAGTTCCCTGCCCCACTCCCCATATATTTTATCACATACCTTGACCCAGCAGAGGCTGTGTAGACAGCTACCCTTCAAACCAAAGTTTGTGGATTCCATCCACCCACCCACACACCTTCTATAGTGTGAAGTCTCTGACTGGTCAGCCAGAGACTACATTCCCAAGCTTGACTCCATATCCACAGTAGCTGGGGTCTTTAAGAAACTGAACTCTTCCTCTACCAGTCTCCTTCACATTCTCCAGTTGAATACAGAGGACTCTAGGGATGCTGAGGCCACAATATGGGAAAAGCCTGTGACCCTGAACCACTGCACTGAGGAAAGCTGCCCACCATACAAAGAAGCACCTACACTGGAATGTTTCATGAGTGAATAGTAAGCTTCTATTATGTTAGGTCACAGTACTTTGGGGGTTTGTTTGTTACAGTTGCTAACATTATTCTAAATAATACAGAAATCATTGTCCCTTTTTTTGGCTACTTCCATCTTAACTCCCTTTTATTTAGAAGGAGTCTCCTATTATGGGACTCGTGATGTCAAATGGGTTAGATCTTTCTCAGGCTACACTTGGGCTTGTTACTTAGTTTCTAAAAATCTGATGTATTCCCACTCAAGACTATGAATATGGGAGTAATGCAAAGATACAAGACACTATAGAAACTATTCACAGTGGTGGTATGGCCTTGAGAATCTAGGGTAGGTGGCAGCAAGGCCTGGCAACAGTTGTCTTAGGTCAATGTCCTCAACAGATTGTTCTTGTGGTATGACCTTGGCTGTTTCCCTGCTTCTACATTTACTTGCTTTTTGACTTTTTTTTTCTAGCTTTCTTGACAATTTCCTCTTTCCAATAGTTAAGTTTCTTCTTTATATAATCCAGAAACAATTTCCATCTATCCTATCCTTCCCATCTCTATTGGACTCTCCTCCCAAACTCAAGTCAGTAGGATTACTATTTATTAAGCGCCTGATGCACACTGGGCACTGTGATAGACACTTTACATATGCCATCATACTTAAATTTTTCTAAGTATTCTATAGGGTTGGTACTACTATTGCCATTTATCAATACGACAACCATAGCTCAGAGATGAACTGATTTTCCCAGTTACACTGCTTGTAAGTATAACTTGGAGTTCAGTTTTGAAGGCATCAAAGTATGTTTTTACATTGCACAAGAAATGCTTCACCTACTTTTAATTATGGCAGCTTTTCTTCTAGGGCTTCTTCTAGCCTATGACCATTTGCTTCTATATGGGAAGACTACATCAACACATACTTAGTCCTTTCCGTTTCCTCCTTCCTTGCTTTTTTTCTTTCTCTCTTACCCTCCCTCCTTCTCTCTCTCCTTCCTTCTTTCCCAACTTCTTGACAAAATAAACCATGTGCAATAGCAGAGTACACAGTGGCAATCAGTTCTCTTGCTGACCTTCCTTAGACTGCACTGCAATCTAAGATGCTTCTTCCCAACCTGCTTTACTTCTTTCTGTCATTTACTCAGGGTCACACTTGCATTGGTTATGAGGTTGGAATATGGGGAAAGAAGGGTGGTATGAACTATACCTTGATGATCTTCATTACTTTTGATGTTCCCCAGTAAGTATGCCTCAAATGTCCACAATATCTTCAGGAAACTAGGTTTCCTAAGCTCCATGAGAAAGAAGCTGCCTCTAATGATGGAGGTGAGAGTCAGATAATTTCATTTTTCCAGAGAAACTGTTTAGGGAGAAACAAAATTCATTCAGTGATCGAATATCTTTCATGTATCAGGACCCACGGGGCAATGGAAACATAAAAATATATATTATAAAATCCTTACTCTATACAAGCTTATAATCCAATAGAGAGTCATAGTCAATTTTTCCAGTTTCTAGATGTTAATCTTAACTGCTTTAAAATAGCACAGTTCATACCAAATGATTAAAATCATTCACTGTAATAGAAATAATTGTGAAATTAGCATAATCCATACAATTTTAGAATTGTAGCAAGGATTATAAAAGAAAAAGCAGTTAGGAGGAGAAGCCACTAATTAAAAGAAACATTTTTTTTTTAAGATTTATTTATTTATTTATTTGACAGCGAGAAACACAGCGAGAGAGGGAACACAAGCGGAGGGAATGGTAGCGGGAGAAGCAGGCTTCCTGCCGAGCAGAGCCCGATGCGGGGCTCGATCCCAGGACTCTGGGATCATGACCTGGGCCGAAGGCAGACGCTTACCGACTGAGCCACCCTGGCGCCCCAAGAAACATTTTTTAAAAAGATTTTATTTATTTATTTGAGACACAGAGAGAGAGAATGAGAGAAAGCATGAGAGAGGAGAAGGTCAGAGGGAGAAGCAGACTCGCTGTGGAGCCGGGAGCTGGATGCGGGATGTGAGACTTGACCCCAGGATTCCGGAAATCATAACCTGAACGGAAGGCAGTGGCTTAACCAACTGAGCCACCCAGAAGCCCCGAAACTTTTTTTTTGAGAGGGCCCATGCACATGAGCAGTGGGGGAGGGGCAAAGGAGGGAGAAAGAGAATCCTAAGCAGGCTCCATGCCCAGTGCTGAGCCCTTTAAGAGGCTTGATCTTAGGACCTTGAGATCGTGACCTGAGCCAAAATCAAGAGTCAGGTGTTCAACTAACTGAGCCACTCACACACCCCTAAAGAAATATTTCTTGATCTAGTACCATGACTCTTAGAATTTCTAAGCAGTTGGAAGAGGGCTAGGAAGGAGGAGGGTTAGAGAAAAAGAAAGAGTACTTGTATTATAGCTGCATTTTAGCTTAAATGCAATATACAGTATCCAGAATGCAAAACCCGGTACCCAGAAATGAAGAGATGATCTCTTATAGTTTGAAGTGTACAGGTCACTTTTCTCGGTTAAATTTATTTTCAGGGGTGCCTGGCTGACACAGTGGCAGAGCACACAACTCTCAATCTCACATTGGGTATGGAGCACTTGAAAAAAAAATCATTTTCAGATATTTTATTTTTTTTTAAGATTTTATTTATTTATTTGAGAGAGAGAGAGAGCACGTAAGTGGGGAAGGAGGAGCAGAGGGAGAGGGACAAGCAGACTTCCCACTGAGCAGGGAGCCCCAAGAGGGGATTGATCCCAGGACCCTGAGATCATGACCTGAGCTAAAGGCTGCTTAACCGACTTAGCCACCCAGGTGCCCCTCTGATATTTTATTCTTTTTGATGCAATTATAAATGGGTTTGTTTTCTTAATTTCTGATAGTTCATTATTAGTATATAGAAACAGCAGATTTTTTGTACATCGATTTTATTCTGCAACTTTGTGGAGTTTATTAGTTCTAATGTTTTTCAGTGGAGTCTTTAGGCTTTTCTCTTTACTTTCATGTCATCTGCAAATAGTGACAGTTTTATTTCTTCCCGATTTGGATGCCTCTTACATATCTATTTTTTTCTTGGCTACTTGTTCTGGTCCATCTTGCAGATAGCGGATTGTGGGACTTCTCCTCAATAACCACATAAGTCAATTCTTGTAATAAATCTATATATATCTACATATATCCTAATGGTTGTTTTTCTCTGGAGAACCCTGAATAATACAGCAGGGAAAAGTAGGAAAGTGAGCCTGATGTGAAAATCACAGGAGAAGGGGGAGGAGGGTGTGTTGTGGAGGTCAGAGTATGCTGAAAGGTGGTACCAACAGATGACCAAAGCTTCAAAGGAAGAGCAGCTCAGCAAGGGTAGAAGAAAGTTCTAGAAGTGCCTCTGGAAAAAGGTACAGAAGAGTTCTGCTCATTTACCACAGAGCCCAAGGAATCAGAAAAGATGAGGATTTTCCAAGAGGGCTTGGAAAATGTGTGTGGTGTGGGGAAAACCAGGTTGCAGTTCTTAATAACAGTTTTAACTGAAATTTAGGACAGGGTTCTTTTTTTTTTTGTTTTGTTTTTTAAGGACAGGGTTCTTATAACCCAATGTTAGCAGTCAAAGAGACACAGTCCAGAAAAAAAGAAGTAAATTTAAAGTACTTAATTTTTTTATTAAAAAAATAAATCCATAACACATAAGAAACATCTTAAATATCCTCTCTTCCCATGTGGATGGCAGCTGTTCTCCAAAATTTCCTCTCTCTCACACCCCTTACTTCCAACCACCTCAAACTTGCTAAGGTGACCAAGACACCTGGGTTACATTAAGAGTAATTGACAGAGAGCCCCAGCTGTTCTGAAATTAATTGATGATTTTGTACTGAGGCCACACCTCTCATGGGCTGCTCCCTGCCAAACAGGGGCAGGAATATTTTGACTCTAGGACTCCTTAATGGCCTTGCTGAACTTTCCTTAAAAGTGCACAGTAGTCTAAGGAGCTCCCAGTCACCTTTCTTCCTTCCCTCTCTCCTTGAATGGGGTTCAGACTCACATTGCAATCTGATAGTTCTTCTAGCCTCTCCCAGCTGCTGCCCCACTTTCTCACAGGTTGTTCCCGTAATTGATTTCTTGCACACTTAATTCCTCTCATGGCAGTTGCTTCTCAGAAGATCCAAATAACATACTCTCCCAAATATGTGTGACCTCTTCCAAATTTACTCCTTCCTTCCATTTCATCCAGCTTTGCTGACAGTGATTGCTGATTGGGATAGAAAGGCCAGATCAGGGTGGCTCCTGTCTCAACATGGAGAAATAACTCAAGTATAGTAATCCAGCAAGGAGAACTAGGGGCAGGAAAATATCCTGGAGCATGCTAGGATTCCAGAGGGAAGTTACTGGGTAGTTCAACCCTCCTCCTAACCCACCTCCACCCATCCTAGACTGGGACTTGCACCCAGTAACAGTATAGATCTATAGGACTATATATGATACCCATGGTAGGGCACTGGAACAGTGAGGAGGAAGAATGAGAGGAAGGGAGAGAGCAAGTAGAGAAAGAGAACTACTTGGAAGAAACCCTTACGTTCAGTCTAACAGTTGTTTATGGATCCCTCCTGGGCTTTCTGCTAAGCACTGTTTACGGAAAGTTAAAAAAAAACAAAAACAAAAACAAAAAACCAACTACCTTGCTTCCCTGAGGGACTGATACTTTCCCTAAACCAGGCAGGAGGAGGATCGGAGTAGACTGCCTTGAGGAAATGATACCTGAGCAGAGCCTGGAAGGATGCACAGGTGTAGGAGAAAACCTCATGAACCACAGGCAATTACCTATCTGCTAGCTCAATTCAGTTCCACAAATACATTCTGAAAGCTTCCTATGTATTGGGCCCTGTTCCAGGTGCAGGGGCCACAGTGGTGAGCAAGATGGCCATGGTCTCTGTCCTCTGGCTTGGGAATCTAGCTGAGAACAGAGCGAAACAATCTTACCACAGTATGACATATGCCACAGGAGAGGGATCTGCAAAGGTTCAAACACGAGTCTAAAGTCCCCAAGCCCATATGAAGCCCCAATTTTTGAACGTGGCAAAATTCTTCACATTCTAACTCCGTTATTGCTCTGCAGTCTCATTGACCACCATCCCCCAAAAGTTTGAAATACAACTGTGTGTGAATCTGAATATGCCACTACTTCTGGAATATAGTTAGTTACTTTTTCAGAGATACGCTTCTTGACAAATCCAGCCTTGCCCAAATTCTCCCCTGTGCTATCAGGCTAGTCTTTTGTCTCTCTAGGTTGATGAGATTCTTGAAGCAGGGACCCAAATGCAGGGCCAACAACATCTACCATGGAGTCAGGTGGGCTTTGTCCAGCCACATGACTTCAGGCTTTAGACCCTCAGCTTCCCTGTTTATCCAGGTGAACAACTCCTACACAAGGAAATGTAATAAACTCTGGTGGTTAGTTCCTGGCACATAGTAAGTGCTCAAAATTATTTACTGAATTGAACTGCATTAACATGAAAGTCCCAGGCCAGAATTTGGACTTTATGAAGGCTCTGGCTGTGTGACCAATATTAGCAGTTTTCTCTGTGGTGAAGAATGCAAAATACACACCTTGTTCTCTGCCTTGAAGACCCGCTTGTTAGCAGGAGAAACAGATGGACAACCTCCCAAGAGTTCGGTTTTAAATTCCTAGAGGAGTGGTTCTCAAACTCTAGCAAGCATCAAAATCACCTAGAGGTCATCTGATGAAACAGATTGCTGGCTACACCCCCAGAATTTAATTCAGTAGGTTTGGGGTGGAGTATGAGAATTTCAAAGTCTGCATTTCCCACTTGCTCTCAGGTGAGAATCAAACTGCCGGGCCCACATCTCGAGAGATTAGGAGCCCTGTGCTCAACACGTAGCACGAAGTGAGTCTCTGAATCTCGGCTCTTGATCAAATCACCCTACCTCTCTGTTTCATTTGCCTCATCTGTGAAAAAAGGATGAGGTAATGCAAATGAATGCTTAAAGCCACACCTGGCACAGTATTTAACAAATGTCGGTTAGTCGCTATTATCTATTCACTTTCTGGAGGTGGTGGGACGACCAAACTAGCGGTCTAGGTAGACAGAAGAGCACGAACTAAGTCCCTCTTCCGTATAGCAAGGAAGGCACTAGAGCTGAGGACCAGTACTATCCTCCTCAGAGTAACGCTCTTCTGGGGTCTGGGGTCTCAAATGCTGTGGTTTTTCTCCTCAGAGGACCCTGAGGTCCAACCCACAGATCTCTTACTTCCCACAGATGCTGCGCAGGCGCAAAACCTGCTGTGCCCACGCTTAACGCACATGCGTACTCAGGCGCAGCGGTTGGGGGCTGGCCGGCAGAGTAAAAATGGCGGCGGCTATACGCGTGGTGACGGCTGGAGCAAGACTCAGCGTTTTGGTGAGCGGTCTCCGCCCCGCAGTCCGCAATCTATGTAGCCGGCCCGTCTCCGTTAAGGAACGCATCGAGAACAAGCGCAACGCCGCGTTGGTGGGAGGAGGCCAGCGTCGCGTGGATGCGCAGCATAAGCGAGTGAGTGCTGCGGGGGTCTGGCCATCCCCTCGGCGTTCGCGACCTATCACAGCGTGCCCAGCTCGCGACGCCCCAGTCTTTTCAGCCAATCAACGCCATTCCGGGGAGGGGCGGGGGCGAAAAGATTCACCTTGAGTACCTGTTGGCTTTCACCAAGTGGTAGGTGAAAGGATAAGCACCGTTGTGCTTTTCTATTCTCTGCTTTGCTTCTGGATTTTTAGAGGGAGCTGGCCGAGTCCCACCTGGCTCACCGCTTAACATCTATAAACTTTTGGACTAGGTACTTAATCACTAGGAGTCAGTTTGTTGTAAGAAGAAGATAGTAATACTTCTCCCCTCACAATCTTATCGGTAGAGCTATGAGACGGGTGATAGGCACTTAATTAGGGAAAAAAAAAACTAACTTTATTCTCCTGCCCTATGAAAGTGTGGTAAATTCTTGCTCCATTATGGAAGCAGGAAAATCGGAGCATTTGTCAGGGGAATTAAAGTGGGCAAAATCTCACCTTAATCTGGGGTGGGGTGTGCACGGGGAACTTGTGGAACTTCTGACCCCAAAATGCTGGCAGAACGCCTTTAATGTCTTAGAATGCATCAACATGCTGGATAGGAAAGGTACATGTTGGAGGCAGGGAGGTTTTTGAGGCGAGACGGCTGGCCTTCAGGGATATGCTGGGTGGACCATTTAGCAGCAGGAGAAACTGAGGCCTAGATCAATGACCTGGGACTTGAAACTAGGCTCACGCAGTGCATCACTGACACTTGTGTGAATCTGGACTCATGTGCTGACTGAGTTAAATAACCAATCTGGAAGATGTAGAAGTGAAATTCTTAGAGGTGAAGGGCATTGAGGCACAACTGTCAAGTATGGGGGTGGTGAGTGGGGTGGAATGCTGAGATCTTCAGTGAGGAGATTTGAACTAGCTCTTTATTGAAGTCTAAATTGGTTGTTGGTTGATTTTTTAGTATTTATTTGACAGAGAAAGAGAGCAAGAGAGCACAGGCAAGGGGAATGGCAGGTAGAGGAAGAGGGAGAAGCAGACTCCCCACTGATCAGAGAGCCCAGTGCAGGGCTTGATCCCAGGACTCCAGGATCCTGACCTGGACTGAAGGCAGATGCTTAACTGAGCCACCCGGACGCCCCTTGAGTGTTGATTAAATATTATAAATTCTGATTTGACAACATGAAGGTGACTGTTTCTTTTCTACAAGTTACTTAATCCCTAAGAGTCAGTTTATTCTGAAGAGAAGATGTTAATAATTTTTGACCCTTGGGAGTGAGGTAGAAATTTGGTTGAGTATGGGTCCACCTAGGTGGTGCAGTCCTTAAGCCTCGGACTCTTGGTTTTGGCTCAGGTTTTGATTTTTTTTTTTAAGATTTATTTATTTATTTATTAGAGAGAGAGAGAGAGAGAGAGAGAGAGAGTGCACAGGTAGGCAGAGTGGCAGGCAGAGGGAGAGGGAGAAGCAGGCTCTCTGCTGAGCAGTGAGCCCGATGCGGGGCTCGATCCCAGGACCCCAGGATCATGACCTGAGCCAAAGGCAGCCGCTTAATCGACTGAGCTACCCAGGTGCCCCTCAGGTTGTGATCTTCAGTGGTGGGATCAAGCGCCAGGTTGGGCTCCAGGCTCTGTGGTGAGGCTGCTTGGGGCCCTCTCCCCCTCTCCCCCTCTCCCTCTGTCCCTCCCCTGCACCATCCCATGTGCGTTCTCTCTCTCAAATAAACAAATCTTTAAAAAAAAATTTTGGCTGAGTATGTGGTGCCAGGAATGCTTTCCCTCCCTCCTCTGGAATGGCTCTGTCTGGGTTGAAGGAACCTTTACATCATCCTCTGGAAAGGCCTTTCTAAAGGCCTTTCCTGTCCACTCTTTCTGTTGAGGCCCATTGCTGACTTCCTTCCTGGAACATCACCCCACTTCTTCCTGGGTAGACTCTACTAGGTTTAGATGCAGCCTCAAGAAGCAATTTTTCTTGGGGCGCCTGGGTGGCTCAGTGGGTTAAAGCCTCTGCCTTCGGCTCAGGTCATGATCTCAGGGTCCTGGGATCGAGCCCCGCATCGGGCTCTCTGCTCAGTGGGGAGCCTGCTTCCCTCCCTCTCTCTGCCTGCCTCTCTGCCTAGTTGTGATCTCTTTCTCTGTCAAATAAAAAGATAAAATCTTTAAAAAAAAAAAAAGCAATTTTTCTTTTGCCAGAACTAACTTAGGAGGCTGACTTGATTTAAATCCCTCTCTCCACCCCTTTTTAAACAATTTTTTGGACTCCTTCCATAGGACAGATTCCCAGAAATGGAATTACTGGGTCAAAAGATAGGAATATTTTTAACACTTTAATATATGTTGCCAAATTGCTTTCTGGAAAACTTAATTCTACTTTACACAACAGTGTATACGATTGCCTGTTTTAAAAAGACCTCACTGGCTTTGGCTACTTCCTTGGGGGAAAAAAGCTGGTTTGAGGTGGTTTTTTCCCCCAGGGTGGAGGGAGGTTGAAAGACAGTGGGCCTGGGTGTTTGGCTTGGTCTAAGTAAGGGCTTGAGAGTCCAAACAACAGAGGCTCTTGATAAATTGAAGGTTCCAACCTCACCCCTTCCAAGCAGCATTTATTTTCTTTTTCTCAAGTGAGCTCTTTACTGCTCTCTCTCACACTCCTTTTCTTCTCAGCCACTACCTGCTGTGGGTTTGACTCAGTATCATACTGTCACTGTCAGGTGTACGGTCCCTAAGCAGAGCCCTTAATGTAGGATAGTAGGAAAAGCCCATGGAGGAGGCAGGAGAAGAACCAGGAAGTAGTCCTGGAAGTGTCCATGGGGTTGAACACTGGTGAGGTGGGTTTGTGTGGGGTTCCCTAGAAGAAGCTTGTGAATCTGGGTGTGTGGCCTCAGACCCTTCACTAAGTCTACTTTTGTTTTCCACCTCCTACTTTTCCATTCTTTTTATTGCCCCTTAAGTCTCCAGTAAATGTTTGTGGAACTAGTTATCGTGTTCCACGGTCAGGCTCTCCTTACCCCCACTTCTCTTCACCTTTTCCTCCTCTCATTTCCTTTATTTGCATTCCGTAGTTGGCTCCTGAAGTACCTTGTCTGCCCTGATGTCCTTACTGGCTGAAATCTACTTGTAATACCTGTGTTTTGGGCAGGTTGATGGAATAGAAGCTTTCACGAGGGGTGAAGGGGCAAACCCTGTCTTCCTGGCCCTCTCATGAATGCTCCTTGCTTACTGACTTTGCCTATGATGACCTCACTAAATGGTTTTTGTTGCATTTTAGGGAAAACTAACCGCCAGAGAGCGGATCAGTGTTTTGCTGGACCCTGGCAGTTTTGTTGAGAGCGACATGTTTGTGGAACACAGATGTGCAGATTTTGGAATGGCTGCTGAGAAGAATAAGGTATCTTTTCACATGGTGGTGTAAGTCTCTAAGTTGCACTTTCTAGCTGTGGCCCTGCTGGCCTATCCACTAGATTTAATGAGGGCCTTTTGGAACTCAAAGTACATTTAATAGTTTTCACGTTTGGGGCCTGAAGTTGCAGGAGTGCTTCTGGAGAAGTATTAATTGGGCCTCCAGGTTCCCCTACTTATCTCTGTCTTCAGATTAAGGAATGTGGGTGGGACAGCCCATACCTTGGGCAGTGCGACTCTGGCCCAGTTTCCAGGGCTCTGCTTGTGGGTTCAGAGATCTCACAAGTATGGACTGACAAACTTGGAAGGAAAGATGAAAATGTCTTTTAGTTGTGTTCTAGTTTGTCTAGACACCAGAGACCCCTAAAGCAGGACCATTTGCCTGTTTGACCTTTCAAGTTTATGGAGTTTTTGAGGTCAGAGTTACCAATACTTCTTTTTTAATTGAGTGTTCTCCTCGGGTATGCAGAATTCTTTGGAATTACTTTTGATCAGTTTTCCTTGGTTCTGCATATATGCTGTTAGTGACCAAAGATTTGTGAACTTGGCACCAAATCAGCTGCCTCCATTTCAGTCATTATGAGCCACACAGTATTCCAGGATTCCAAGCAAAATGATGGGTTTGCCTTAAGGTTTAGGGGTGGGCTGTGTGGCTTTGTAGAGTTGCCATTCTATGCCTTTCTCCTTCCCATGGTATTTGATGGTGGCAGCTCTAGGGAGTCTTGATTATTTTGCTTTTAGGAAGGAAGAAGAGATCTAACTATAGTGCCCTTCACTTCTGTTGATGAAGCAGCAGCCTTAGTGCTTGCTGTTGCAGAGCTGAGCAGTAGAAGGGGAGATTCCATCATGTTCCTGATTCATAATGAATTTTTAAGAAATTTAGGGTGGGCATTTTTTTTTTTTTGGTCTTTCATTGCCAAATTCATTAAAAGACATATTTGAGTTTTTTAACTTTTCTTTTTCTATTTTTCTGGTAGTTTCCTGGAGACAGTGTGGTCACTGGACGGGGCCGAATCAATGGAAGATTGGTTTATGTCTTCAGTCAGGTATTTAATAACTCCAGTAGGCTGAGCTTTCCTGGAGGGCAGAGCCAGAAGCAAAAGACATGAGAAGAAAGCTGTTTTGGGAAATGAAAACTTGCTTGTAGTGGGGGCAGATGAGGGATTTACTTTCTATTACTCAGTGCATATGTCCGGAGTTTTATACTGTAGTATGTGTTTTTTCTTAGGGAGAAAGAATCGTTAGTCTTGAGTGATGATCACAGGGTGTTAATTACGTAAAAAGTCCCAAGCCAGGAGTTTAATCCAAGTGAGTAAGATTCCTCTTGGCAGGTTGGGTGTGTGCCCCGAGGGCATCTGTGTCTGGGCAACGTGTTGACTGAGAGAGTGCTGTGAATGCAGCCTGGGTGGAAGGGACTAGACTCCAGGAACCATAGGTTTTGGGCTTTCATGAAAGTGTTAGAACACTAACACTTTATGTTAGGCTGCATAAAGATAGATACAGTTTCTTCACACCGAGACTGTAGAAGAATATAGTATGAGGCAGAATAATGGCCCCCCAAAATGTCCAACTCCTAATTCCCGAAATTTATGACTATGTTACCTTACATGGCAAAGGGGAATTAAGCTGCAGATGGAATTAGTGTTGCTAATTAGCTAACCTTAAAGAAGCCTGGATTACCCAGGTGAGTGCAATATAATCACAGGGTCCTTAAAAGAAGGCGAGGCAGAGGTGGAGTTCTGAACCGTGTGCTGTGAGAAGGGCCTGCCACTGCTGGCCAAGAAGATGGAGGACGGAGGTCATGACTGAAGGAATACAGATAGTCTCCAGAAGCTGGAAAAGGCAGGAAAAAAGATTCTCCCTTGGACCCTCCAGAAAGGTGCCTAACCACGCGAACCTCGAGTGTAGCTTAGTGAGGCCCATGTAGGACTTCTAAATTACAGAACTGTGAGTGAGTAAATTTGTGTTGCTTTAAGCTGCTGAATTTGTGGTAATTGTTTGAGCCGCTAATAGTAAACTAACACTATACTATTTTGGGTTTGATTACCTCCCCTCCACCCCCCACCAGAGGTGGAAATATGCATATAATTCTAAATGTTTAGTTCCTTTTACAGATCTAAAATTATAAAGCTTGTTTAGTATTAAAATTATGGGTTTAATATTAAAAAAACTATGGGTAATTTTAAATGTATTATACTTACACAATACTCATTTACCTAATGAATTACCTTTGAAATATTTTAAAACTATTACAAATGGGTATACCAAATGCTTAACTAGAAGAAATGATCTCTTCTTTTTGTAATTCATGAGAGCTAGGCAAAAACTTGTACAGAAGGAAGCATTAATAAGATAGCTAGAACAAAGAAAGTTACTGTGCTTTCTGGGCTCAACCTTCTAATTCCTGAGCAGATACAAAAATTCACTGAATTGATACTTTTATCAGCCCATGGGGTAGGGTTGGGTGGGGATGGGGGAAAGGAAAGGGGAAAAAACTGAGCCTGAGTTTCTGCCCTGAAGATGCTAATAATTTTGTAGATAGAATGGGGCAGGATTGGAGGGTCTTTAGTACAGATAGGGTGAGAGAGATTCTGGGGAAGTGCTGTGGGATCAGGACAAGGGGTGATCGCATTCAGGCTTGAGGGGGTGTTTTAGGGAAAATGGGGCATTTGAAGTAGGTCCTGAAGGATATTAGGGTAGGGTGTGGTAAGCCAGCTTTTCTGTAGTGATCTGCAAAATGTTAACATCTGCAGTTGCTTTTTGTGGGGAACTTATTTCCAGAGAAGCAGCCTCAGTCTCTTGCTTGATAATTGGCCATAGGTATGTTCTGGAGAAACAAGTAGGGGGAAAGGAGAGGCCAGTGCTGGCTCTTCATTCAGTGTACACATTCCTGATCTCGTCTGTTTTTAGTGTCATTTTTGCTTTCTTTTGCTGCTGGTGATTGTGAATCCAGAGCCCCTCTGATTAAGTTGCTTTAGAGAATAAACCTTTCCCCTTTTCAAGATGAAGGAGAGGCCCTGTGGGGTCCAAGTGCTCCCAGCAGAGACTTTGTATCAGTCTTTTCACCCCTCCTCACTCCTACTTTCCTACTTTCCAAGGTTCCTGCTTTGTCCTCTGGTTGTGGTTACTCCCCCTGCAGTGTATAGGCTTCCATTTGTCTCCTCTAAGTCAGATATTCTTTCTGTGGCTTCATTTCCCCTCGGGTTTGTTCACTTTCTCCTCTGCGGATGTTTCCTCTTCCTTCTTTGTCTTCGTGGGGTGAATCTCTTTTTAATTCCCCGCTGTCTTTTTGAGATGGTTTTAGGAAAGCGGTCCTTCCTACTTCAAGAAGCCCTTTACATCAGAAGCTAATGAAACTCCCTAAGCCAGGGGAAGCAGTGAAGTCTCTGATTGACTTTTTTCATGTCCCTCATCAAAATGATAGATACTTTCTAGTAATAGAAATGCCTGACTGTTCGATATCCAGAATCTGATTTTTCAGGTTAATTCTGCATAAAAGTTTCCTTTCCTTAGAGCTGTGACTCATTTTTGTAGAGCAAAGACTAAGTCTTTTGCTCCTGAATACATGAACTCCCTTTAAAGATATAAATTATTTCATAGAATAGTGAATAAAAGAAGACTATTCCTAATTTTTTGAACTTCTAAAAATCCTTCAGAAACTTTTGGCTGAGAGTTTTTCATTTCCTCCTCCTCCTCCTCCTTGTGGCTCTTTGTCCCTGGCTAGTCACTATATTTTATTGATTTAATTGTTTTCTTTTTAGGATTTTACAGTTTTTGGAGGTAGTCTGTCCGGGGCACATGCCCAGAAGATCTGCAAAGTAAGTATTTGATATTGAAAACCCAGTACTTTCATCAGTCACGTGGTACATATTGGGTATTGGAGTGCAGGACTGTATGTGGGGTGGGTGCTGACTCAAGGTCCCTTCAGTCTAAGGCAGGAGTTTGTAACATTTTTTTGTATCATGGATCCCTTTGGCAGGCTGGTAATTATTTACATGCATAAAATATGTAGGATTACAAAGAATTAAAAATATTTTTAAAAATCACATTTGTAATATATGTGCTTTCTGATTCCTCACATAACAAGATTTAGTTGTGGACCCAAACTGCTATAATTTCACAGTAGGTATGAATAAAAATGCTATTTCAAGATATCTGCAACAACTTGATAGTGACATAAAAATATCCATGGTTTCTATTAATGACAAAGTCACAGGTATTTCTAATAGTTTTTTTTTTTTTTTTGCCTCATTATTAAAGGAAATGCTAAAGATCAACCAGAGTTTATAAAGATAAAGATGTAATTTTTTCCCATCCAAGGCATGGATGAAATCTATTTATAGACTGCTTGGGTTTCTGAAGACTCCAGGTAAAGAGCCCATGGTTCAGGTACTAAAAGATAAAGAGCCGTGTAAGGATTGAATACATGGTGGCATTTTAAAAACACTGCTAGTGACGAGATGCTCTGGAGATAAATAAAAGTATAGATAATAGTTGGAGAACTTTGGAATTAAAGATAAGAGTTGACTATTAGTAGCTGGGGAGAGCTTCCCTGTATAATGAAAAACCTGGATTCCAGACATGGTCTTGTCATGTATTTCTGAAACCTTGGACCAATCCCTTTACTTTTAAGCCTTCCTAACTTTTCTTTTTACTGCCTCTGTTATCGTGGTTAAATGGATAATATGGAAGTGAAAGTGTTTTGTGAACTGTCAAGAGCTATTAGGAATATTACTTATTAGGCTCTCAACCACTGATCCATGAGGAAAATATGACTCATTACGGATGGATCCACATGTACTTTCATGAAAATAAACTTTGCTATAGTGTCTACTGTCAGCTCTTTCAAAAGAGTAATGGGGTCGGGGAGGGGTTGGTGGTAACCACAGTGGTGCTGGTGGCACCTGGGTAGCTCAGTAGAGCATGTGATTCTTGATCTCAGGATCATGAGTTCAAGCCCTACGTTGGGCATGGAGCCTACTTAAAAAAAAAAAACAACTGGGAACAAAATTGCCTACTGGAAAATATTACAGCTAGGCCTGAGGCTCTAGAAATGGTTGTTATGAGCAGTCTTTCCCCCTGCTACTGGGAAGTGCTTTGGCTCTAGTATGCCTGAGGGGCTTTAATCTGCCCTTAAAATTTTGGTTCTCTGTCTTCCATGAAGGTACCCAATCATCCTGGGGAAAGAAGCCGATGTAAATGACTCCTGTTTTGAAAAGTGAACTTAGGACATTTTCTAGAAAACACCATGGTGCTTTATAAATTATGTTTTTGTTAACAGGATCAGTTGTCTCATAAAAGATTTCTTTGCTGTCTCAGATCATGGACCAGGCCATGACAGTGGGGGCTCCAGTGATTGGACTGAATGACTCCGGAGGAGCACGGATCCAAGAGGGAGTAGAGTCTTTGGCTGGCTATGCAGACATCTTTCTGGTGAGAAACCTGTTAATCTAGTATAGAGAGTAAAATAGTACAAGGCTCAGTTTTCAAAGTTGTGTCCTTGTTAGAGCTTCCCTATCCCTATTGTTCTCTGCTATATGTCTGTTTTGTGGCTTCTTCCTGTGTCACTGGGGAAGGTATGGAAGATGGACAGAAAGCAAGAGAGTAGGTGGAGCGGGTTTTCTTTTTTTCTCACAGAGAGCCACTCTTAGGGGAAAACTAAATTATAGATCACTTATAAGGGAAATATACCTGATTATTTTTTTCAAAAGCAAAGGACATGGAGTATAAAAGGTTAAAAATGAATTGAGATGCTAGAAATAGGAATTTTAAAAAATGCAGTGCTTTTTACTTTGGTTAAAACACAAGGTCATTGTATGAAGTTCAAGTTGTAGTACAAAGAAGAAAAATTAGCCAAATCCCACCATTCAGAAACATTCAATGAACATTATTTCAGACATCTTTCTGCTTACTTACCAAAATTACAGAGAAATAAATGAAAAACACAGAAGTAAATTAAATGTGTCATTTGAAGTAGGAAGTATATTATAAGAGAGTAAGGGAGATTGGGGTGAGGGAGAGAGATACTGCCAGATGGAAACTTGAGAAAAGGGACAGATCTACATTTCTGGAGAGGGAAGGAAAAAGAGAAGGCAGGAAAGAGGCAGACATTGTTTCTAATCAGGCCAGCTGTTGTTGTCATCCCTTGGACTGCAGGCTTATGAGCCTATTCTGTCCCTGTCTACTGCCCTTTAGGTTCCATCAGAAAAAATGTGTATTTTGTGTAAGATGCTCTGCTAGTTGTGGGAGTGCTTATGTTCATTGAGAAGCCACTTTGTAGATCTTAAACCTACTTTTTAATCTTTAATCTTGAGCTCTGGGCATAACCCCCTGGGGAGAATTAGCTCTTTGGGTGGCATAGTCAGATGATTTAGGCCTGAAAGGTCTCCTCTGGCCCTTATCCTGAAAGTCATGCCTGTATTGGAAATGAAGGAAAGGAAGCATGGCCCCAAGAGAAGTAGCAGTAAATCACCACGTTTTAGAGCTTGTCACTGTTTTAGAGTATTTCCTACTCTAATCTGCCTTTATGAGTACAGGCTGCAGGTGTTGGGTTTTATTTTGTTTTCAGGAGATAGGCTTCAGTGACTTTAATAAATTACTTACTGGGGTGCCTGGGTGGCTCAGTCACTTAAGTGTCTGACTCTTGATCTCCAGTTCAGGTCTTGGTCTTGATCTCGGGGTCGTGAGTTCAAGCCCTGTGTTGGGCTTGGAGCCTACTGAAAAAATTATTAATGCTGCTTGTTACTTCTAAACCTCTAGCCATTTCCTTCTGCCTGTACTGTTATTTAATTTTTTTTCTAACTTTATTTTGATAGAATTTCAAACTTTATATAAAAATGGCAAAAATAGTACAAGGAACTCCCATATGTCCTTTACCCAGATTCGTCACTTGTTTACATTTTGCCCATTTGCTCTATCATTTCTCTCCATATGTATGTATTTGCAGGTTATATTTATCTGAAACACTTGAGAATAAATTGGATGTTGTACCTCCTTTAGCTCTTAAATCCTTCATCATGTGTTTCCTAAGAACAGGGACATCCTGTAATAAAATGAGTACAATAATAGAAATTAGGAAACTTAACATTCACTTATTGATATTCTTATCAGTGGTACTTATTCATATTTCATCAAATAATCCTAAATAAAGCGCTCTATAACTGTTCCCCTACTCCTCTATGCCCCATCCAGTCCAGGATTAAATACTATCTGTAATTGGTTTATCTCTTTAATTTCCTTTAATTTGGAGCAGTTTCTCAGTTTTTCTTTGTCCTCCATGACCTTGACATTTTGGGGAACAGCTTTATAAGAGGTATAATTTACAAATCATAAAGTCCATCCATTATAAGCAAGTAATTCAATGATTTTTTTAAATTCTAGTAAAATTAACAACAGCGTTAGTTTCAGGTATACAATATAGTGATTTAATAATTCTATACATTAGTGTTCCTCGTGGTAAGTGAACTCTTAATCCTCTTCACCTATTTCACCCGTCTCCCCACTCACCTTTCCTCTGGTAACCATCAGTTCTGTATAATCAGAAGTCTGTTTTTTGTTTGTCTTTTTTTTTCCTTTGTTCGTTTATTTTGTTTCTTAAGCTCCACATATGAATGAAATCCTGTGGTATTTGTCTTTGACTGATTTCACTTAGCATTATACTTTAGCTCCATCCCTATTGTTGCGAATGGCAAGATTTTATTCTTCTTATGGCTGAGTAATGTTCTATTTATAGATGTGTATATGTGATATATATATATGTGTATGTAGAGGCATATATCACATCTTTATCCATTCATATATATATATCACATCTTTATCACATATATATATCACACCTTAATAAATGAATGCATTTATTGATGGACACTTGGGTTACTTCTATTTCTTGGCTATTGTAAATAATGGTGTCATAAACATATGGGTGCATATATCCCTTGGATTTAATGTTTTTGTATTTGGGTAAAAACTCACTAGTGTGATTACTGGATCACAAAGTAGTTCTAGTTTTAATTTTTTGAATAATCTCCATACTGTCTTCCACAGTGGCTGTATAAGTTTGCCTTCTCACCAGTGGTGCACAGGGGTTCTTTTTTCCTCCACATCCTTGCCAACACTTGTGTTTTTTATTTATTTATTTATTTTAAGATTTATTTGAGAGAGAGGGAGAGAGAGAGCGCGCGCGCACATGCACAAGCAGGAGGGGCAGAGGGAGAGGGAGAGAGAATCCCAAGCACACTCTCTGCTAGTTGCAGAGCTGGACATGGGGCTCAACCTCATGACTAGAAATTATGACCTGAGCTGAAATCAAGAGTCGATTGCCCAACTGACTGTGCCACCCAGGTGCCTCTGTTGTGTTCTTGATTTTTCACTACTGGACAGGTGTAAGGTGATATCTCCTTGTGGTTTTGATTTGCATTTCCCTGATGAGAGATATTGAGCATCTTTTCATGTGTCTGTTGGCGGTCTGGATGTCTTCTTTGGAGAAATGTCTGTTCATCTGCTCAGTTTTTGATTGGATTATTTGTTTTTAGGATGTTGAGTTATATCAGTTTTTTATATATTTTGGATACTAACACTTTCTCAGGTATGTCATTTGTAAATACCTTCTCTCATGCAATAGGTTGTCTTTGACTTTTGTTGGTTGTTTCCTTTGCTCTACAGAAGCTTTTTATTTATTTTTTTTTTTTATTTTTATTTTTTCTCTGTTTTAAAAGTTGAAGCTTTTTATTTTGATGAAGTCCCAATAGTTTATTTTTGCTTTTGTTTCCCTTGCTTCAGGAGACCTATCTGAAAATATGTTGCTATGGCCAATGTCAGAGAAATTAATGCCTGTGCTTTCTTCTAGGACTTGTATGGTTTCCTGTCTTATATTTAGGTCTTAATCCATTTTGAGTTTATTTGTATATATGATGAGAGAAAGTGGTCCAGTTTCATTCTTTTGCATGTTGCTGTCCAGTTTTTCCAACACCATTTGTTGAAGAGACGATCTTTTTCCCATTGCATATTCTTGCCTTCTTTATTAAAGATTAATTGACCATGTAATTCTGGGTTTATTTTTGGGCTTTTTTTTTTTAAAGATTTTTTTTATTTGACAGAGAGAAACACAGTGAGAGAGGGAACACAAGCAGAGGGAATGGCAGCGGGAGAAGCAGGCTTCCCGCCGAGCAGAGAGCCCAATGCGGGGCTTGATCCCAGGCCCCTGGGATCTGACCTGGGCCGAAGGCAGACGCCTAACGACTGAGCCACCCAGGCGCCCCTGGGCTTTCTCTTTTATTCCATAGATCTGTGTGTCTATTTTTGTGCCATTACCATACTGTTTTGATTACTACAGCTTTGTAATATAACTTGAAATCTGGGATTGTGATGCCTTGAGTTTTGTTTTTCTTTTTTTCAAGATTGCTTTGGCTACTCTGGATTTTTGTGGTTGTATACAAATTTTAGGATTATTTGTTTTAGTTCAGTGGAAAATGCTTTTGGTATTTTAATGAGGATTGCATTAAATCTGTAGATTGCTTTAGTAGTATGGACATTTGAATAGTATTTATTCTCCCAATCCATGAACATAGAATATCTTTCCATTTGTGTTTTCAATTTCTGTCATCAGTGTTTTATAGTGTTTACAGTACAAGTCTTTCACCTCCTTAGTTAAGGTTTTTCCTAGGTATTTTATTCTTTTGAGAGCAATTGTAAATGCACTATTTTCTTAATTTCTTTTTCTGCTACTTCCATCATTAGTGTATAGAAGTGCAGTGGATTTCTAATACCGATTTTGTATCCTGAGACCTTGCTAAATTCACTAATCAGTTCTAGTAGTTTTTTTGGTGGAGTCTTTTGCAAATAGTCTTTTTTTTTTTTTTTTTTTTTTTGCAAATCATGTCATTTGCAAATAGTGAATGTTTTACCTCTTATCAATTTGGATGCTTTTTATTTTTGTTGTCTGATTGCTGTGGCTAGAACACTTAGTACTGTATTGAATAAAAGTGTGAAAGTGGACATCCTTGTCTTGTTCCTGACCTTAGGGGAAAAGTTCTCAGTTTTTCACTATTGAGTATGTTAGCTGTGGGTTTTCACATACGTCCTTTATTATGTTGAGGTATGTTTTCTCTAACATTACTTTGTTGAGGGTTTTTATCATAAATGGATGTTATACTTTGTCAAATGCTTTTTCTGCATTGCTTGAAATGATCATATGGTGTTTATTCTTTCTCTTATAAGATGTATCACATAATTTTGCAAATATTGAACCACACTTGCAGTCCAGGAATAAATCCCATTGATGGTAGTGAACGATTTTATTAATATATTGATAGATTTGGTGTGCCACTATTTTGTGGAGGATTTTTGTATCTCTCTAGACCAGAAATACTGGTCGGTAGTGCTTTTTGGTTTTGGTATCAGGGTAATACCTCATAGAATGATTTTGGAAGCTTTCCTTTCTCGTCTATGTTTTTTGGAATGGTTTGGGAAGAATAGTTATTAACTTTTCTTTCAGTGTTTGGTAAAACTTGCCTGTGAAGCCATCTAGTCCTGGAGTGTTGTTTGTTGGGAGTTTTTTGTTTGTTTGCTTTTTTTAATTACTGATTCAGTTGTATTGCTGGTGATTGGTCTTTTCAAATTTTCTATTCCTGGTTCAGTTTTGGGTGGTTATGTTTCTTGGAATTTATCTACTTCTAGGTTGTCCAGTGGATTTCTAATACCGATTTTGTATCCTGAGACCTGTATAATTTTTTATAATATTTTGTTAAACTTTTTAAATATTTGGTGTTTGTTATTTCTCCTTCATTTCTGATTGAGTCCTCCTTTTTTTGGTAAGTCTGGCTGAGGGTTTATCAATTCTGTTGATTTTTTTTTCCCCCCCAAAGAACTGGTTCCTGGTTTTATTGATCTATTCTATTTTTTCACCCCATTTCTTTTATTTCTGCTCTAATCTTTATTTTCTTCTGCTGGTTTTGGGTTTGGTTTGTTCTTTTTCTAGCTCCTTAGGTGTATGGTATGGTTTATTTGAGATTTTTCTTGTTTCTTGAGATAGGTCTGTATTGCTGTAAACTTCCCACTTAGAACAGCTTTTGCTGCATCCCAAAGATTTTGGACTATTTTCATTTTCATTTGTTTCAATGTAGTTTTCAGATTTTCTCTTTGATTTCTTGGTTGACCCATTCATTATTTAGTAGCATGTTCTTTAATCCCCATGTATTTGTGTTCTTTCCAGATTTTTTCTTTTGGTTGATTTCTAGTTTGATAGTGTTGTGGTTAGAAAAGATGCATAGTCTGACTTCAACTATTCTAAATTTTTTGAGACTTGTTTTGTGGCCTAATATTTGATCTATTCATAGAATGTTCCACGTGTGCTTGGGAGCACTGAATCCTAACCACTAGGCCACAGGGATCCATGTGCACTTGAAAAGAATGTATATTCCCATTTTAGGATGGAATGTTCTGATTATATGTTATATCCATCTGCTTCAGTGTTTCATTCAAAGCCACTGTTTCTTGTTGATTTTCTGTTTGGATGATCTGTCCATTGATATGAGTGAGCTGTTAAAGCCTCTTACTATTATTGTTTAACTATAGATTACTTCCTTTATGTTTGTTACTAGCTGCTTCATGTATTTGGGTGCTCTCATGTTGGGTGTGTAAATATTTACAATTGTTACACCTTGTTGGAATGTTCTATTTATGATTATATAGTGTCTTTTTTTTCTTATAGTCTTTTATTTTAAAGTCTGTTTTGTCTGATTATAAGTATTGCCATGATGGCTTGCTTTTCACTTCCATTTGCATAATAAATGCCTTTCCATTCTTCACTTTCAGTCAGTATGTGTCTGTCTGGAATGTGTCTTTTGAAGGCAGCATATTGATTGGTCTTGCTTGATTATTCTATCACTGTATGTCTTTTCCTTGGAATGTTTAGACCATTTACATTTAAAGTAATTATTTATAGGTATGTATTTTTGGCTGTTTTGTTACTGCTTTTATAGTTGTTTTTGATTTCTTCCCTGTTTCTTTCTTCTTTTGTTCTTTCAGTTTGCTGACTGTGTTTAGTGATATACTTGGATTCCTTTCCTTTATTCTTTGCATATCTATTACTGGTTTTTGATTTGTGGTTACCATTAGGTTTGATAACATCTGCACGTAGCAGTTTACGTTAAGTTGATGGTTGTTTAAGTTTCAGTGCATTCTGGAGCACCTGGGTGGCTCAGTTGGTTAGGCATCTGCCTTTTGCTCAGGTCTTTTTTTTTTTTTTTTTTTTTAAAGATTTTATTTGACAGAGATCACAAGTAGGCAGAGAGAGGAGGAAGCAGGCTCCCTGCTGAGCAGAGAGCCCGATGCGGGGCTTGATCCTAGGACCCTGAAGTCATGACCTGAGCCAAATGCAGAGGCTTTAACCCGCTGAGCTACCCAGGCACCCCTTGGCTCAGGTCTTGATCCCAGGGTCCTGGAAATCAAGCCCCACATCTGGCTCCCTGCTCACAGGGAGCCTAATTCTCCCTCTCCTTCTTGCTGGTGCCCCTTCTTGCTATCTCTCTCAAATAAATATTAAAAAAAAAAAAGTTTGAACCCATTCTTTACCTCTCTTGCTCTCCATGTTTTAGGTATATGGTGTCATACTTTACAGCCTTTTGTTTTGTGAATACATCTACTTTTTTTTTTTTTATAGACATACTTAATTTTATTGCTTTCATGCTTCCCTTTCAGCAGGCTGCCTTTTCATTTTGTTGCAAGTTTCCTTTGCTCTGCAGAAGCCTTTTAGTTTGATGTAATCCCATTTGTTTGTTTTGCTTTTGTTGCTTTTGCTTTTGGTGTCAGATTAAGAAAAAACCATTGCTGGGGCACCTGGGCGGCTCAGCCAGTTGAGTGTCTGTCCACCTTTGGCTCAGGTCATGGTCCTAAGGTCCTGAGATCAAGCTCCACGTTGGGCTCCCTACTCATCAGGGAGCCTGCTTCTCCCTCTCCCTACCTTCTCCCTCTCTTAAGTCCCCTCCCCCAACTTGTGCTCTCTCTCTCTCTCTCAAATAAAATCTTAAAAAAAAAAAAAAACCCAAAAAACATTGCTAAGGCCTATGTCAGGGAACTGACTGCCTATGGCTTCCATGAGTTTTTCTGGTTTCTGGTTTTATATTCAAGTCTAATTCATCTTGAGTTGATTTTTTTGTGCATGGTGTGAGACAGCTATTCAGTTTCTTTGCATGTGGCTTTCCAATTTTTCACAACACTTCTTTCTTTCCTTTTTCCTTCTTTCCTTCCTTCCTTCTTCGTTCGTTCTTCCTTCCCTTCCTTCCTTCCTAGGAAAAGAGAGAGAGAGATAGAGATAGAGAGAGAGAGAGAGAGAGAGAGAGAGAGAGAGAGAGTGTGTGTGTGTGTGTGTGTGTGTGTGTGTGTGTGTGAGAGAGAGAAGGGCAGAGGGAGAGAGAGAATCCCAAGCAGATGCCACATTGAGCATGGATGCTGATGCGGGCTTGATCTCAAACCCTGAGATCATGACCTGAGCTGAAATCAAGAGTTGCATGCTTAACTGACTGAGCCACCCAGGCACACCTACAACACAACTTTCTGGAGAGGCTATCCTTTCCCCATTGTATATATTCTTGGCTCCTCTCTCAAAAATTAGTTGACCATATATGTGTGGTTTTATTTCTGGGTGCTCTATTCTATTCTGTTGGTTTATGTGTCTGTCTTAATTCCGTACCATATTGTTTTGACTATTACTGCTTTGTAATATAGTTTATACATAATATATAGTTTGAAATCAGGAGCGTGATACCTCCAGGTTTGTTCTTTCTTGAGATTGCTTTGGTTATTTGGGATCTTTTAAAGTTTCATACAAACTTTAGGATTCCTTTTTTTTATATCTGTGAAAAATGCCATTGGAATTTTGGTAGGGATTGTATTGAATCTACATATTGCTTTGGGGTAGTATGGACAATTCTTTCCATCTATGAGTATAGAATATTCTTCCATTTGTGTTATTTATCAGTTTCTTCTATTAATGTTTTAAGGTTTCAATATACAGATCCTTGGTTAAATTCTTTGGTATATTATTCTTTTGGATATAATTGTAAATGGGATTTTTAATTTCTTTTTTAATAATAGTGTATAGAGATGCAGATTTTTGTATATTGATTATATATCCAACTTTACTGAACTTATTCATTCTAAAATTTTTTTTTTTTTTGGAGTCTTTAGGTTTTAGGGTTCAGGGTGTGTGTGTGTGTATATATATATATACATATATGTGTGTGTATTATATATACATAATATATAACATTATATATATATAATGTGTCACCTGTAGATAGTGACAGTTGTACTTTATTTCCAATTAGGATGCCTTTTCTTTTTTGTGACTTCTGGTTAGGACTTCAATACTGTTCTGCATAAAAGTGGTGAGAATGGCCACTTTTTCTTGTTCCTGATCTAAGTGGAATCGCTTTCAGATTTTCACCGTTCAGTATGATATTAGTTGTGGGGTTATTATATGTGGCCTTTATTATGTTGAGGTACATTCTTTGTATAACCGCTTTGTTAAGAGATTTTATCATAAATGGATGTTGAACTTTGTCACATGTCAAATTTTCTCTGGTTCTCTTCAGATGATCATGATTTTTATCCTTCATTTTTTGTAAGGTGATATTCATAACAGTGACTGTATTATAGACATTGAACCAGCCTTACTATATTCCTTGACTAAATCCCACTTGATTATCAAATATGATATTTTTAATGTATTCTTGAGTTAGGTTCGCTAATATTTTGAGGATTTTGTATCTGTGTTCGTCAAGAATATTGTCTAATTCTTTATTTTTGGTTTTGATATCAGGATAATTCTGGTCTTGGAAAATGAGTTTGGAAGAGTTCACTCTCTTGGTTTTTTTTGGAGGAGTTTTAGAAGAATTGGTAAACCTATAAAGCTCTCCAGGGGAAAGGGGGCACACTGGAACCTGGTAGAGGGTGAGTGCAGATACTGCCCTCCCTCTGATGTCTCTGAAAAGGATTACAATTGGCTCCAAGATACATTCCTAGTAAAAACCAAAGTGTGCTTTCAGATTTCAGTCATGATGATCACCTAATAGGCCTCCTTTACAGAGATAGTTCCTGAGCCTGTTGCCCGTTACTATGCATTGTGTGTTATGGATGCTTCAGAACTTTTTCTCCTTCGTTACACTTCTGTGGATCCCAGCAGTGTCAGCCCTACTGGCTGCCAGAGGCAGGTGATACAGAGGTGTCCCTTGGCAGCAGTCACAAATATTGGATTACCAGATGGTGTGATCTTCTTTCTGGGTCACATCAATTATTGCAGTCCTGGGGAACCAGGAATGTAGTAAGGTCCTCTGACCTCCAGAATCAAGCAATCAAGAGATGTCCCCTAGATGGCACCTGCAAAAATTGGGGCACCAGGTCTGTGCAAAAGCTCCCTTCTAGGAGCTTGGAGATACTAGTGCTTTCGGGAGATGCTAGTGCTCTGCAAAATGGCAAAGAGAGCACAAAGATGGTGCCCCCCTTAGCCTCCATTCCTGTTGAATATTCAAGTAGGCTCCTAGATGTGTGTATATATGTCTTCCTCTTAGGCTGATGCTTTAATATAAGCATGTAAGCCTTCTTCACTTAAAGTCTGGGTGCAATTTGCTGCCTTTGAGCTGTGTTTTGGGCTGAATCCAAATGTGTGAGCCCTTAAAAGTGGTTTTCCAGATTGCTTCAATCTTGTGGGTCTCAGGATGTGAGCCCTGTTAGGTGATTTGAGGACGTATCTCTCAGGTGTTTACCTTAAAAGTTTGGGACTTTGAATTTGGGGCTCTAACTCTTTGCTTCTGAGGGAGAAAGTCCAGGTTTTATATTCCTTCCCATGCCAGGGGTGGGGTTCATGTGATACTATGTGCTCCAGTCTCTCATACCTGCCTTGATGTGGTTTTCTTCTGTGTAGTTGTCACTCATACAGCCTTTAGGGTTTTTATTTATTTTTAGAGGACATTGTTCAATATGTAGCTGTAGATGCGTTATGGCTATGGCCATATTACCATCAAAAACTGCATTTTTAGGGGCGCCTGGGTGGCTCAGTCGTTGAGCGGCTGCCTTCGGCCCTGGTCAGATCCCAGGGGCCTGGGATCGAGCCCCGCATCGGGCTCTCTGCTCTGCAGGGAGCCTGCTTCTTCCGCTACCATTCCCTCTGCTTGTGTTCCCTCTCTCGCTGTGTTTCTCTCTGTCAAATAAATAAAATCTTAAAAAAAAAAAAAAAACAAAAAAAAACTGCATTTTTAAATCTATATTAATAGAGGAATTTAACCCATTTGGATTTAATGTGATTACTAAGAAGGGATTTATTTCTGCTGTTTACCTATTTTCTGTTTTTTTGTTCCTTGGTTCCCCTATTAATGCTTTTTTAGTGTTATTATTTTTTTAAGTGTGCCATTTTGATTCATGTTTTTCATTCATTTTCATCATTTTTCCCCTAATGGTTTACAATTATTACCTAAAATTTACAGCAGTTTGTTTTGACTAATAACAACTTAGCTTCAGTGGTATACAGAGATTCTGCTTGTGTATATCTCGAGTCTTCCTCCATGTTATCATAGATTATATTTTTATACATTGTGTACTCATTAACAGATTTATAATTGTGCATTTGTTAAATACCGTAGGAAGAAGAGAGATGTTACAGACAAAACCAAAGTACTGTAATAATACTGTTTTTTATGTTTACTTAGGAAATTCAATTTATTAGTGTTTATTTTTTTCTCATGGCATCAAGGTACTTACTGTGGTCCTTTCATTTCAAGCTAAAGGATCTGTGACATTTCTTGAATGACATGTCTAGTGTAAACAATCTTCAGTTTTTGTCTGGAAATGTCTTAACTTTTCCTTTATTCTTGAAGGATAGTTTTGTTGGATATATTTGACACTTTTCTTTTTCCTTTCAAAACTTCAAAACTTTTTTTTTTTTTTAAAGATTTTATTTATTTATTTGACAGAGACAGAGAGATCACAAGTAGGAAGAGAGGCAGGCAGAGAGAGAGGGGAAGCAGGCTCCCTGCTGAGCAGAGAGCCCGATGTGGGGCTCGATCCCAGGACCCTGAGATCATGACCCGAGCTGAAGGCAGAGGCTTTAACCCACTGAGCCACCCAGGTGCCCCCCCCCTTTTTTTTTTTTTTTAAAAGATCTTATTTATTTGACAGAAAGAGAGTACAAGTAGGCAGAGCAGGAGGGAGAAGCAGACTCTGCTTAGCAGGGAGCCTGATGTTAGACTCAATCCCAGGACCCTGGGATCATGACCTGAGCTGAGGATAGACGCTTAACCAACGGAGCCACCCAGGTGCCCCTCCTTTCAAGACTCTTAAATATCCTGCTGGACTCCGATTTCTGGTGAGAAATCAGCTGTTAATTTTATTGAGGATCTCTTGTATGTGACAAGTTGCTTCTCTCTTGCTGCCCTCACATTCCTTTCCTTGTGTTTAAGTTTCAGTAGTTTTATTATAATGTGAGTTTGGTGTGAATCTGAGTTCATCCTGCCTGCATGGAATTCACTGAGATTCTTGGATGTGTATATTCACATCTTTCATCAAAATCTGGGAAGTTTTTAGTTATTATTATTATTATTTTTTTTTTAAAAGATTTTATTTATTTGACAGAAACACAGCGAAGAGAGGGAACACAAGCAGAGGGAACGGTAGCGGGAGAAGCAGACTTCCTGCCCAGCAAGGAGCCCGATGTGGGGCTCGATCCCAGGACTCTGGGATCATGACCTGAGCCGAAGGCAGCCGCTTAACGACTGAGCCACCCAGACGCCCCTAGTTATTATTTCTTGAAATACTTTAATCTGCCTCTTCCTCTTCTTTTTAAAAAAATTTTCTTTTTATTTCTTTTTTTAAAAATTTAAATTCAATTAACATAACGTATTATTAGTTTCAGAAGTAGAGTTTAGTGATTCATCAGTCTTCTATAACACTCAGTGCTCCTTACATCATGTGCCTTCCTTAATGTCCATCACTTAGTTACCCCTCCCCTAACCTCCTCCCCTTCATCAACTCTCAATTTGTCTCCTATGCTTATGAGTCTGTTGTGGTTTATTTCCCTCTCGGATTTTGTCTTGTTTTATTTTTCCCTCCTTTCCCCTATGATCATGTTTTGTTTCTTAATTTCCATTTGAGTGAAATCATGTAACTATCTTTCTCTGATTGACTTATTTCTCTTATAATACCCTCTAGTTCCATCCATATCATTGCAAATGACAAGATTTCTTTTTCTTTTTCTTTCTTTTTTTTTTTTAATGGCTGAATGGTCTTCCATTTTGTGTGTGTGTGTGTGTGTGTGTGTGTGTGTCTGGGCTTTTTCCATAGTTTGGCTATTATGGACATTGCTGCAATGAACATGGGGGTGCAGGTGCCCCTTGGGATCACTTCATTTGTATCTTTGGGGTAAATACCTAGTAGTGCAATTGCTAGCTTGTAGGGTGGCTCTATTTTCAACTTTTTAGAGAACCTCCATACTGTTTTCCAGAATGGCTGTACCAGTTTGTGTTCCCACCAACAGTGTAAGAGGGTTCCCCTTTCTCTGCATCCTTGCTAACATCTGTCCTAACATTCTAACATCCTAACTTGTTAATTTTAGCCATTCTGACTGGTGTGAGGTGGTGATATCTCATTGTGGTTTTGATTTGTATTTCCCTGATGCTGATTGATGTTGAGCATTTTTTCATGTCTGTTGGCCATTTGGATGTCTTCTTTGGAGAAATGTCTGTACAGGTCTTCTGTCCGTTTCTTGAATGGATTATTTGTTCCTTAGATGTTGAATTTGCTAAATTCTTTATGGATTTTTGGATATCAGCCCTTTATCTAATATGTCTTTTGCAAATATCTTCTCCCATTCTGTTGGTTGTCTTTTGGTTTTGTCAACTCCTTCCTTTCCTGTGCAAAAACTTTTTCTCTTGATGAAGTCCCAATAGTTCATTTTTGCCTTTGTTTCCCTTACTTTTGGAGTCCTGTCTAGTAAGAAGTTGCTGTAGCCAAGGTCATAGGGGTTGCTGCCTGTGTTCTTCTCTAAGATTTTGATGGATTTTCCAGTCTCACATTTAGGTCTTTCATCCATTTTGAGTCTATTTTTGGGTATAGTGTAAGGAAATGGTCCAGTTACATTCTTCTGCATGTGGCTGTCCAATTTTCCCAACACCATTTGTTGAAGAGACTGTCTTTTTTCCATTGGGTATTCTTTCCTGCTTTGTCAAAGACTAGTTGACCATAGAGTTGAGTGTCCTCTTCCTCTTCTTAGAGTACTATTATTTATATGTTGGTACATGTCTATTTCCTTAAAGGTTACTCAGGCTGTTTATTTTTTCTTTGTTTTCTTAGCTGCTCCTTAGACTGAATAGTTTCAGTTGTCTTATCTTAAGGTTCTTTGAATTTTTTCTTTTGCTTGAAATATGCTGATTGAAATCTGTTGAACCCCTCTAGTAAGCTTTTATTTCAGTTTTCTCTTCTCTTCTCTTCTTCTCTTTTTTGTCCTTTTCAACTCCAGAATTTCTGCTTAGTTTATATTTCTGACTCTTTATTGGCCTACTCATTTTGTTCATTGTTTTTCTGATTTCCTTTTCTTTCCCTTGATTCCTTTAGCTCATTGACTGTATTTAAGACTATTCCTGGGGCACCTGGTGGCTCAGTTGGTTGAGTGTCACTCTTGGTTTCAGCTCAGGTCATGGTCTCATGGATCATGAGATCAAGCTCTCTGTCATGCTTCCTTCTCTCCCTCTGCCCCTCCTGCAACTCACACACACATGTGGGTGTACTCTCTCTCTTTTTCTCTCTCTAAAATAAAATAAATCTTGAAGAAAAAGACCATTCCTATATCTTTGACAGTTCAAATGTCTGAGCTTCCTTAGTGATGGTTTCTGTCAAATTCTTTGTTTCCTATAAATGATCTGTAGTAGCCTGCTTCTTTACGTGTTTAGTAATTTCTTGTTTTTGTTGAGTACTGGGAATTATGTGTATTTCTGGTAATATTGGAAATCTAATACACTCACTTGTGAGAGATCGTGGAGTCTTTATTCTTAAAACGTGATGGGTTTATTTTTTTTTTATTTTTAAAGATTTTTTTTAAGTTTTTTTTTAAGTTTTTTTAAGTTAAGTATTTTTTTTTTTCCCAAGGTTTTTATCTATTTGACACAGAAGAGAGTACAAGGAGGCAGAGCAGCAGGCAAAAGTAGAGGGAGAAGCAGACTTTCCGCTGAGCAGGGAGCCCAATGTGGGGCTCTATCCCAGGACCCTGGGATCACAACCTGAGCCAAAGGCAGCCGCTTAACTGACTGAGCCACCCAGGTGCCCCTATTTTTAAAGATTTTATTTATTTGTCAGAGGGGGAGAGAGCACAAGCATGGGGAGCAGCAGGCAGAGGGAGAAGCAGGCTCACCGCTGAGCAAGGAGCCTGATGGGGGATTCAATCCTAGGCCCCTGGAATGACCTGAGCTGAAGGCAGATGTTTAACTGACTGAGCCACCCAGGTGTACCAAGAAACTGTCTCTTTAAATCCCACGTCAACTGTAGAGCTACTTGAACCTGTCAAGGTTGAAACAGTTGCCAGCCTCGGTACCGATCCTTTATTGATCAGAAGCCATGATCAGTAATCAGTACACATAACCCTGATTTTTGGAGGACGGGATCTTATCGCCTGCTTTGACATCAGCTAGCCACACTAGAAACATGAGCTGCCAGTCTCCATGGCTGCCTGCTTCAGGGTTGCCGAGTGTGGGATGATTCCAGTAGACCCCAGAGTTCCAAAATAGTTGCTTCAGACCTTTCCTGCGAACTCAATAGGTGTTTAGTTTGAGACATAAATTCTTAGAGCTTCTTGTTCCAGCATCTTCTGTATCACTCAATTCTTATGTTAAACACATATTTTTAATGTAGCTTTCTAATTTCTTTGACTTTTTAAGAAAACTGTTTATTGAGTTATTTGATAGTTGCTTTAAGGGTTACAAAATAATATGTCAGTTGATCACAGTCTACTTCAAATTAAAACTGACTTAAATCTGGTAAAGTATAGGATTTTTGATCCCATATAGCTCCATTTTATTCCCCTTCCTTTGTTATTGTTACATACTTTATAAGTTTAATAACAAAGTATTAAAATAATTGCTTTATGTAATCTTGTCTCAGAGTATTAAGAGAGCTATATACAGTATTGTGTATTTAATCACATATTTAACATTTTAATAAATGTTTAAATTTATTTAAATTTAAATAAATTTAATTTATTACTTATATATATTATATATACAATATATATATAACAATATATATATTTTATATATAACATATATTATATATTATTATATATAATATATATATTTATAATAATAATATATTATTATTATATAAAATAAGATTTTATTTATTTATTTGACAGAGAGGAGAGGGATCACAAGTCGGCAGAGAAGCAGGCAGAGAAGGGGAAGCAGGCTCCCTGCTGAGCAGAGAGCCTGATGCGGGGGCTCCATCCCAGGACGCTGAGATCATGACCTGAGCTAAAGGCAGAGGCTTTAATCACTGAGCCACCCAGGTGCCCCACATATTTAACATTTTTAGTGATGTTACTTGCTTCCTGTGGATTTTACTTACTGTTATTTTCCTTCACCCTGGAGGACATCCTGAGGTGTGGGCAATGATAGCAGCCTTAGTTAAGAATGTCACTGTTCTTATCTTGAGTTTAGCAGCTTTGTTTTTTTTTTTTTTTTAATCAATAAGCACTTCTCAATTTGTTAATATTTGGTGTGATTCCTAAGCCTCCAAATATTTGTTCTTGACAATTTTCTTCAGTTTTATAGTTGTTTCTTTCAGGGGAGAGTTTTTTCAACTCTTCCCTTTGCCATAGCTGGGAATTCACTCACACACCTTGATATTTTTTGCACAATATAGATAACTCTTTCAACGTTTTTATTGTTGTAAAATACACATGAAATTTACCAATCTAACCATTTTTAAGTGTGTATGCAGTGGTATTAAATACATCCATAATGTTGTGCGACCATAACCAGTATTCATCCATGTAACTCTGTTCATCTTGCAAAACTGGAACTCCTGGGGCACCTTGCTGGCTCGGTTGGAAGAGCATGTGACTGTTGATCTTGTGGTTGTGAGTTCAAGCTCTATTTTAGGCGTGGAGATTACTGAAATATATAAACTTAAAAAGTACTTAAAAAAAGAAAAGAAAAACTGGAACTCTATACCTATTAAACAGTTTCTCCCTGTTATTCCCTCCTCTCAGCCCCTGGCAATCACCATTCTATTTTGTGTGATTTTGACTAAGTACCTTATATAAGTGGAATCATATTTTATTTTTAAAATTCAGTTAATATACAGTGTATTATTAGTTTCAGAGGTAGCATTCAGTGATTCCTCATTTTTATATAACATCCAGTGCTCATTATATCACATGCCCTCCTTAATGCCCATCACCCTGTTACCCCAGCCCCCCACACACCTTCCCTCCAGCAATCCTCAGTTTGTTTCCCATGATTAAGAGTCTCTTATGGTTTGTCTCCCTCTCTGATTTCATCTTGTTTTATTTTTCCTCCCTTTCTCTATGCTCCTCAGTTTTTTTTTTTTTTCCTTAAATTCTACAAATGAGTGAAACCATACGATAACTATCTTTCTCTGATTGACTTATTTTCCCTTGGCCTAATACTGTCTAGTTCTATCCACATTGTTGCAAATGGCAAGATTCCATTCTTTTTGATTGATTTATTTATTTACCTATGTACCACATTATTTGTCTATGTACCACATCTTCTTTATTCATCTGTTGACAGACATCTGGGCTCTTTCCATACTCTAGCTATTATGGACATTGCTGCTGTAAACATTGGAGTACAGGTGCCCCCTTCAGATCACTACATTTGTATCTTTGAGGTACATACCTAGTAGTGTTATTGCTGGGTCATAGTGTAATTCTATTTTCAACTTTTTGAGGAACCCCCATTCTGTTTTCCAGAGTGGCTGTACTAGCTTGCTTGGAATCATATTAATTTGTGTTTTTGTGAATGGCTTATTTCACTTCACTTAATGTCCTCAAGATTTATCCATGTTGTAGCGTGTGACACGAAGTTTTCCTTTTTGAGGCTAAGTAATATTCCACTGTATGTACATGCCACATTTTGCTTATTCATTCATTCATTGATGGGCACTTGGGTTGCTTCTGTGTTTCAGTTATTGTGAGTAATGCTGCTCTGAATGTGGATGTACAGATAATCTCTTTGAGATCCTTGGTTCCATTCTTCTTGGTATATTGCCAGAAGTGGACTTTCTGGATCACATGATAATTTTTAATTTTTTGAGGAACCTCCATGCTGTTTTCCACAGTGGCTGTACCCAGTTTACATTCCCAGGAGTAGTGTGCAAAAGTTCCAATTTCTCCACATCCTCGCCAACAGTACTTGTTTTCTGTTTGGTAGTAGCCATCCCAATGTTTGTGTTGTGGTACCGCATTCTAGTTAAGACTTGTGTTTACCTAATGATTAGTGATACTGGGCTGGAGGGACAGAGGCTTGCAGCAATGGAGTAAGGAGGTACAACAGTGTCCACCTACCTCTCTAACTACATCTCTGTAACCAGAATCAGCAGTAGGTGATCCCTCATATTTGGAGGACAGAGTGCTTTTTGCCTACACTGACTCCTGCAAAGTGCTGTGTAAGCTGCTCCAGGAATCCAGGTAGAGCTGTCTGCCTTGTGGCTAGGGGGCAGCGGATGAGTAGCAGCTATTGTGCTAAGAGCTAAAATTGACTGAAATCAGCCACAGTTTATTCTCCAGATTTTCCACTGGGAGTTGGAAGCCTTCAATAGACTAGAGTTTCAGAACGTTTTATCAGATTATGTCAGTGCAGTTGTCCAGGTGAGGGCAGATTCCTGGTGCTTCCTACTCTGCCATCTTCCCAGAATGCTCTCTATAGATGGCTTTTGTACTGTCCTCAGCTATGTCCTATGATTTGTAGAAATTGGGTTCAGAGCCAAGAAATGGCTAGAAGTGGACATACTTCTCTTATGCTGATGGAACCCAGGGAAAGGAAAAACGTTGGGGGTTGGGCAGGGAGTCACTGGAGTTTATCATCTTGCCTGGGTTCGTCAGACCCCATTTTTTTTTTTTTTTCTTTCCCAGGAAGTGGCCTGAGGCTTGGCCCTTCACATACCTCTGTCCCCATGGAGACTTCCTGGCTCCTACTACCTTCCTTTCCCTATATGCTCTGCCTAGACATGGGCAGACTTTGAAGACTCAGAGTAAAGTAGCACCTGCCTCTTAGCCTTGCCTTGTAACTGCTGGGTACCCTCTGTGGCGGGTGTGAAGGGACTCTAAATAGAGGTCACAGCTCCAGGATAAGCATTATCCCTGTATATTCCGCTTAAGGGTTTCAATCTTTTTTTTTCAACCAGCTTTGTGCAGGTAGAGGTGCTGGGCCTGAGGTGTGTTTGGAACTGGGGTAAGTGTGAATGGGTCTCTCTGAGCTTATGTCTTGTTGGAGCTTTCCGGAAACTACTGGCAAGGAAGGGAAGAGAGGATATTTGCCACAGAAAGTAATAAGCCAACCATCCCACCTGTTATGGGGAGAAACTGAATATATAATTTTGGGAGACCCTGTACTGATTAGGTCTCTAGGCTCTACCATATAATTTGTGACTAAAAGCCAAAAGTAATTTTATAACTGCCTTTATCTTTCTGCAGGTAGTGCCTTAAACATCTCTGTAACCACATGCTTTGCATTTCTCTTTTGACAGAGGAATGTCCTGGCATCTGGAGTCATCCCTCAGATTTCTCTGATCATGGGCCCGTGTGCTGGTGGGGCTGTGTATTCCCCTGCTCTAACTGATTTCACCTTCATGGTTAAGGTAAGAAAGAAGGGCCTGCTTCTCCTGCCCTTTGAGAATTGTGTAGTAACTCACCTGCAATAAAAATAGTTCCTGACCTAGATCTGGGTTACCTGCATTATCACTGCTCTCAGCATAGTAATGATAAGGTTTTAGTGGAGAGATTTTGGCATGAAATCTGTAGCTTTTGGAACTTCTGTGACAGAATGTGCTTGTGTACTCCATTGGTGGGTGATATTACTTGTTGATTTGAATTGCAAATGACTTTTAAGTAATCAAAGGATCCTATCTTCTGCCTAGATGGATGATTGGTTGCTAAATCCTATTTAAAAAGTTCTTCATGGAAGCACCTGGGTGGCTCCGTGGGTCGAGCGTCCAACTCTTGATTTCAGCTCAGGTTTTGATCTCAGGGTTGTGGGATCGATCACTGTGTTGCACTCTGTGCCGGGCATGGAGCCTGCTTAGGATTCTCTCTCTCCCTCTCCCTCTGCCCTTCCCCTACTTCTTCCCCCACTTTTTCTCCTTGTCTTAAAAAGAAAGAAAACGTTTCTTATGGAAGTCTTCTCTGTAATCTACTTTATTGTGAAGTTGTTTCCTATGTCTCACCTTTATTTCTTCGGCTGTTTGCCATTTCATTAGATATTGTCTGTAACGATAAATCTGATCTCTAACTTCATTTTGAGAGATGCTTTATCTTTAGAACATAATTTTGATAGAATGAGATTTCTAATTTTAAATGAGGCCTACTTGCACTTATACATGGGTAATTAACTTGATATCTTTTTAAAAAATTAGTCTTTTCCTCATAAAATATATTTAATAATAATGAGCAACAAAAGCCAAGACAGCTTTGAGGAGGGGAGGTAAAGCTAGTTCTCCAATATGAGGAGAACACCATAAATAGAAGGAGTGTAAATATGGAACACCTTTTTTTGCAAGGGTAGTTTGGCAGTAGGAATTGAGAAATTACTAAAAGTGCTTACCTTTGATCCAGATATTCTCTTCTTAGTGACAGACTGAAAGCAACCTGCCTGTTCGACAGGGATGGATTTTAAAAATTCAGATGACCACATCTCCTCCAGAACAAAGAATTCCCTCCATCTTGCCTACGCAATTGGTATCTCCCTGAGCTCACCCAGTCCTCTTCTTCCTGCCGGGAACGGAGGTGGCAGTTCCTTTGGCTAAGCCCCTTTTCTCCCCTCTTCCTACGTTTGTGCATATCATGTACCGCAACTCTTCATACCTCTCAGACCAGCCTCCTCCAGTCCGTTCTGTTCAATCCATCATCTTCAGCCTCTCCCTTGGTACTGGGTCCTCCCATCAGAACTGACCCCTGTTCAGTTATTTCCTATCTTCAAAACAACCACAAAAGCCCTCCCCTACCCTGCATCTCCCTGTGGCTATTGCCCTATTCTTATCTTCCCATCCTCTCCTTAACACATTCCAATTTGGCTCTGCCCCTTTACTAAAACCGGTTTTTTTAAGGTCATCAGTGATTTCTGTTTTACGGTCAATGATCTTTACTATACATTTTCCTGAGTATTAGCAAAATTTGTTTCCCTTTGCTTCCACTCTGTCATCTCTGGTGTTTCTTCTCACCTCTCCAGCCTTCTTGGTGTCCATTGCTAATCCTCGTGTTAGCCGGCACCTTTGACATTTCAAATGATTACCACTTCTTTTTTGCGGTGAGAACATTTAAGATCTACTCTCCTAGCAATTGTCAAGTATATAACACACCATTAACAGTAGGAATCACTGTGCTGTACGTGAGATCCCCAGAACTTACTCATCTTATAACTGAAGTTTACACCTTTCACCAGCACTTCCCCGTTTCCTCCAGTCTCTAGCCCCTAGTAACCACCATTCTACTCTGTTTTTATGAGTTCAGCTTTTTCGATTCCACACGAGTGAGATCATACATGACCTGTCATTCTCTTTCTAATTTTATTAGAAACACATGCATTTATACATTGGTAATAATTGGCCATTAGTGAAATGTTCTCAAGGTCCGTCCATGTTGTTGCAAACAGCAGGATTTCCTTCTCTGTCATGACTGAATTATGTCTGTGTATTGCATTTTCTTTATCCATTCATCCGTTGTTGGACACTTAGGTTGTTTTTGTATCTTGGCTACTGTAAATAATGGTGCAGGGAACATGGGAGTACAAATATCTCTTTGAAATCTTTATTTCATTTCCTTTTTAAAAAATAGTAATTCTGATGCAGTTAACATACAGTGTTATCTTAGTTTCAGGGGTACAATATAGTGATCCAACAATTCCATATATTATTCAGTGCTCTTAAAGATAAGTGCACTCTTAATCCTCTTCACCTATTTCACCCATCCCCCCTACCTCCCTTCTGGTAACCACCTGTTCTTTATAGTTTAGAGCCTGTTTTCGTTTTTTTTTCCCCCCTTTGTTCATTTGTTTTGTTTAAGTTCCACATATGAATGAAATCATATGGTATTTGTCTTTCTCTGACTGACTTACTCCACTTAGCCTTGTATGCTGACTCTACCCATGTCTTGCAAATGGCAATTTTTCATTCTTTTTTATGGCTGAATAATATACCTTTGTGTATGTGTGTGCGCGTGTGTGTGCGCGCACACGCACGTGTGTGTGTGTGTGTGTGTGTGTACGTATCACATCTTTTTTGTCCATTCATCAATCATCGATATTTAGGGGTAGTTTCCATATTTAGCTATTGTAAGTAACGATGCAATAAACAGTGGTGCATGTATCCCTTTGAATTAGTGTTTTTGTATTCTTTGGTAGACTGATTATTGGATCATAGGGTAGTTTTTAAAAAATTTTTTGAGGAACCTCCCTACTGTTATCCACAGTGGCTGGACCAGTTTGGATTTCCACCAACGGTGCACAAGAGTACCTTTTTCTCCACATCCTCACCAACACTCGTTTCTTGTGTTTTTTATTTTAGCCATTCTGACTGGTGTGAGGTGCTCTCATTGTGGTTTTTTTTTTTTTTTAAAGATTTTATTTATTTGACAGAAACACAGCGAGAGAGGGAACACAAGCAGAGAGAATGGTAATGGTAGTGGGAGAAGCAGGCTTCCTGCCAAGCAGGGAGCCTGATGCGGGGCTCGATCCCAGGACCCCAGGATTATGACCTGAGCTGAAGGCAGACGCTTAACGACTGAGCCACTCAGGCGCCCCCTCATTGTGGTTTTGATTTGCATTTCCCTGAAGATGAGTGATGTTGAGCATCTTTTCATGTGTCTGTTAGCCATCTGTATGTCATCTTTGGAGAAATGTCTGTTCGTGTCTTCTCGTTTTTTTTTGTTTTTTTGTTTTTGTTTTTGTTTTGGGGATGTTGAGTTGTATCAGTTCTTTATATGTTGTAGATACTAACCCTTTATCAGATATGTCATTTTCAAATATCTTTTTCCATTTAGTAGGCTGTCTTTTAGCTTTGTTGATGGTTTCCTTTGGATATACATCCAAAAGTATAATTGTTGTTAATTCTATTTTTAACTTTTTGAGGAACTTCCCTACTGTTTTCCATAGTGGCTGTATCAATTTACATTCCTGTCAGTGGTGCACAAGAGTTCCCTTTCCTCCACATTCTTGCCAACACTTAGTTCTTGTCTTTTTGATAATAGCTATTCTAATAGTTTGAGGTGGTGTCTCCTTTTGATTTTGATTTACATTTCCCTGATGATTAGTGATGTTGACCATTTGTATGTCTTCCTTGGAAAAATATCTATTGAGATCCTCTGTTCATTAAAAATCTTTTTTTCTAACTGGTGTAAGGTGGTATCTCAGTGTGGTTTGATTTGAATCTCCCTGATGGCTAAAGATGATGAACATTTTTTTCATGTGTCTGTTAGCCATTTGTATGTCATCTTTGGAGAAGTGCCTGTTCATGTCTTCTGCCCATTTTTGGTTGGGTGAGCCTGGTGGTGGGTATTTTTTGAGGAGGGCACGTATTGCATGGAGCACTGGATGTGGTGCATGAACAATAAATCTTGTAACACTGAAAAAATAAACACTTTTGGAAAAAAATTTTTTTGTAGCTTTATTGATGCAACTGTCATAATGTGTAAATTTAAAGTGTACAATGTGATGGCTTTATACATATATTGTGAAATGTTTATCACAATAAGGTTAGTTAATACATTTTTCACTTCATGTAATTACCATTTTGGATTTTTGCTGTAGTTGTTACTGAGTTGTAGGTATTCTTAACTTTTATATTAACCCCTTTTCAGATATGATTTGCAGATATTTTCTCTTATTCATCAGTAAGCCCTTTACATTTTGTTGATTTTTCTTTTGCCATGCAGAAGCTTTTTAGTTTGTCCTATTTGTTAATTTTTACTTTTGTTGCTTATTCTTTTGGTGTCATATCCATAAAATTGTTCCCTATGTTTTCTTTTTTTTTAAATTAAAAAAATTTTTTTTCCATTCTGACTGGTGTGAGGTGGTATCTCACTGTGGTTTTGATTTGTATTTCTCTGATGCCGAGTGATGCGGAGCACTTTTTCATGTGTCTGTTGGCCATTTGGATGTCCTCTTTGCAGAAATGTCTGTTCATATCTTCTGCCCATTTCTTGATTGGATTATTTGTTCTTTGGGTGTTGAGTCAGAATGGCTAAAATTAACAAGACAGGAAATGACAGATGTTGGCGTGGATGTGGAGAAAGGGGAACCCTCCTATACTGTTGGTGGGAATGCAAGCTGGTACAGCCACTCTGGAGAACAGTATGGAGGTTCCTCAAAAAGTTGAAAATAGAGCTACCCTACGATCCA
>CM053603.1:76444625-76564015 GCA_028646535.1 Procyon lotor
CCCCCCCCCCTCCCCTCCCCCCTCCCCTCCCCCCTCCCCTCCTCCCCCCTCCTCTTTTCTTCTCTCTTCTTTTTTCAGCTTTATTGAAAGCTAAGTGATCTATAACTAGGTATAATTTTGGATGTGGGACTACAGTGGCTAAGACGGGCCAGGCCTCTCCCCTGTTAGAACTGATATTCTAGGTGAGTTGTCATGCAGGAAACGGGGAAATGGACAGAGAGGTGTTGCAGGGGAGGGTGTGAAGAAAACACCTGCCCAGGGTGGGGATGGCACATGAGGGCTGTGGGGAATAAAGAAAGTTGTGACCCTGCCGAGGAGTGCATGCAGAGCAGAGGGAATAGGCTGCACAAACTGCAGGTCAGTTTGTGAAGGTGTGTGGTGTGTCACTTGAAGGTGTGTGGTGTCCCATCCTCACAGAGCTGTTAGCAGAGTCTTCTGCATACATGCCCTCGGAGGGACAGGTGGACATGACTTAGCATCTGTGGGCTGACAGATGGTCAGGCCCATTAAAGCCTCTCTGTTTCCTCAGGTGTTGCCCACAGAGCTTTTGAAAATGATATTGATGCCTTGTGTAATCTCCGGGAGTTCTTCAACTACCTGCCCCTCAGCAATCAGGACCCAGCTCCCATCTGCGAATGCCATGATCCCAGGTGAGTTGCCGGTGACAGCAGCAACTCTCATTTTGCAGGTTGGCTGGCCCTTTTCTGGCTCCTCTGCCCTGGTGGGATCTGCAGGGCACAGGAAGAGCCAGTGGTTGCCCTGCTGGGCAGCTTGGAGTAGATTGTGGCATGGAGCCAGCGAGGCACCCAGGTGTTGGCATAGTGGCAGCACGTCTGAATACAGGAGCAAAGAAAAATTTTATTTGTATTCATTTTTTTTCTCCTTGTAATAGCTCATAAGTAGCTTGGGAGTAAAAAATACCCCACCCCTAACTGACACCTTTGAGTCTTGATTTGTCCAGAATTGAAAATGGGAGTATTGCTTGTTTTGATGCATAACGTGAAATGGTGCAGACAGCATGCCCTTTAGGGAACGTGCCCATATACACCTGCCTGTGGCAGTCCAGGAGAGGGTGAGTTGCTGGCCACCCAGTGAAGACTTTCTCTCCTTCTTGGTATTGGGGCCACTGCCTGGGGGACACTGGTTTGAAAGCCAGAGGTTTTCAAACAGATCTGGGGAACTATTGCTCCAGATCTCTGGCTGCTGATGGACCTGGGCTTGTACCTGCCTTAGCCCCACTCCTCAGAGGACCTAACCAGTGGCATATTACGTGTAGTCAAGAAAGGGAGGGTGGTCACAGACCCAGAGTGATGGGCACAGCCTCCTTTTCTATACTACTTGGGGTTCTTAAAGTTCAGGACATCATTTGAATGTATTAGGGCCTAGGAATGACTAAATATCCTGCCTAGGCCTAGCCGTATCTTCTGGTTTGATCCCAGAGTAGCTATATGTGTAAGTAGCAAATGAAAAGTAAGGGAAGATATGATCCAGTAGGGCTATGCCTGGTCCCCTAGTGTAGAGCTCTCTGGGAAGTTGGGCTTGATGGGGCATGTGGCTTTACCAAGGCCAAGCTTCAGCCCAGGTGTGTACACTTCAGGGCCAGAACAACCCCTGCCTGCCCACGCGGGCCAGGAGGGGATGAAAGCATGTGGGAGGGGGCATGTTGCTACAGAGTCCTCCTGTGGCGTGGGTGGGCCCTGGCGGGCTCTCTGATCAGTCACATGATGATTCTGCATGAGGAAGCAGAGAGCCCTGAGCCTGGGGACTGGTTAGTCCTCAGTGATTCTCCCCTCCAGAGGGCCTGCTGTTTTCCTTTTTTATAGAAGCTCCAACAAGTTTGTTTTCACAACAGAGAATGTGAACACACAGTGTTCAATAGCAGAACTCTGACTTTGCATTTCTAGGTCCTTGTTCTTATATTTTTAATGTCCCAAGAAGCGAGAGTGGGACTTGCCAGAACAGTGTGGTGTTGATGGCAATGTCCTATAGTGCCCCACACTGTAGGGGGTATTGAGAGAGGATAGATGATGGAACCACATTCAGGAGAATAAGCTCATTTCCCCCCCTATAAATCAAAACAAAGATCTTTTGAGTTACTGTCGAACTTAGGTTCAATTTGACATGGTGGTAAGAAAGGAATCTTTCAGGATACTTTGCAAGCCCAGCAGGGACAGAATCTGCTCACATCCTACCCCCACCTTGTGAGGTCTTTCCCTTCCCCCAGCCACTGGCTCTTCCTGTGCTGATTGTATTTGCTTCTTTTTCTATCCAAAGTGACCGTATGGTTCCTGAGCTTGACACAATTGTCCCCTTGGAATCGACCAAAGCCTACAACATGGTGGACATCATACACTCTGTAAGTGCCACATCTGCTGGTCTTGTCTGTGCTAGCTCAGCCACATCTGTGGTCCTTGTGCTTTGGCATAGGGAGGAAACCCACAGGCTTTGACACTGAGCAACTGGGCAGAGCGTGGCGTGGGGAGAGGGGAGGGGCCACTCAGTAGTTCTAGAAAGAGCTAGTGGCGGTAGCCATCATACTGGCTCTCCTAGACTTGAGGGCTGGAGGGAGGAGGAGCCAATTGGACCACTAGATTTCAGGGGTCATTAGACAGTACTGGGAGTTGCATAGAGAAGGGTCTATGTCCCTAAAGTCTGGAGTTGAGGCCAGGGAGACTTTTTGTTAGGTACCTTTGTTTGGAACCTTAGGCTCAGTAGGCATTTGTTTTTGTAGAGAGATGGAGAGCAAAAGTACACGTGACATGGGTAGTTTTAGGTCCAAAAGAGGTTTTGGTCCAAAGAAGATATAATAGGGTCTCGATCATCAGCTCCCCTAATTCTTCTTTTGCTCTGTGGAGCCCCAGCTGCCTGTAGCTGCTGGAAGAAAGCTCCAGAGTCCTACTCTAGATGGGCTGGGCCCTCAGCGTGCTTTTCTGACCTCCCCTCAGCATGTGTTTTTTCCCCCTATAAATCAAAACAGGGAATCCTGTTGTTTTTAATGAATATAGTTGTTTTTATCTTCTTTACTTCCTAATGCTGGATCTAACCCCTTCCTTCTCTGCTTCCCACTCTGGTCAGATGACTTGGGCATTTCCTTCATGGAGAAAATTGAGAGTATAAAGTTCCTTACTCCCTGTAGGTGACCATTTCTCCATCTCACCGTCCTTCCATGTCTCCCCACTCCAAGAATGAGATGCTTCCACCTGGCTTCTGACTCCATTCTTCCCCATCTCATGTCTTGCTTTCTTGACCGGTTTGTGTAAATCTCTTAATTTCTTCTCCCTTTAACTCCTCCCTCTAGCCATAAATATATATGAACATGCATAGATTTTTTTTTTGTCTGCTAAAAAAGAAAAACAAAACCCCTCTTCACCCAAATCCCTCTTAATTTAAACCCAGTTTAATTGCTGTCCAAATTTTTCTATCCCTTTTCATTTAAAGCCCTCTTTTCTCTTCTTTCCTCCTCACTGGCCTCTGGCCTCTGCTTTTCTCCCTCTTGAATGACAGACTTGCTAATGACTTTTCTAGTTGCTAAATCCAGGGGAGTAAGGCATTAAATAGATATAGTTGCAGAGGTAACCATTGTGAAAAAATACTTTGCTTAAGTAATAGAAAGATGTATACTGAATGGATCAAATGAAACGCATCACATAGAGAAACAGAAGCCTGCCTCCGTGGTGATCTCACCCCAGTCACTTTTTCCATGCAAGCCTCTGAGGGAAACCACTATCCTGACTTTTGACTGTATAAATTAGTTTTTGTTTGTAAATTTGTTTTTATCCATTGTATAAATGGAACCCTATGGTGTTCTGTGTCTTGCTTCTCAACATTGTGTTTGTGAGATTTATCTGTATTGTTCTCATTGGTCTCTTTAGTTTCTTGTATGAACAGACTGTAATTGATCTACTGTTGGTGGGCATTTGGGTGGTTTCTAGCTTGGGACTGTTAAGGGTAGTTCTGATACAAACATTCTGTTGTGTGATTTGGTAAGTAAATTACACATTTCTGTTGGATCCATACCTCAGAGTGAAAGTACCACGTCACAAGGTGTGCATGTGTTTACTTTAGTAGATATGGCCAAAGGGGTTTCCAAGGGATTATGCCAATTGGCACCCCCTACCTGCAGCATCTAAGGGTTCTAGTTGCTTCACATTCTCTTTAACACTCAACACGCAGCTGCTACCATGTTGCCTACATTATTGAGAGTTTATGGATGCTTTTTACATCTGGTAGGGATAGTTCTTCTCTCTCTTTTTTTTTTTTTTTTTTCAGTTAGCCAGCATATAGCACATCGTAAGTTTTTGTTGTAGTCTTCAGCGATTCATTAGTTGTGTATAACACCCTATGCTCATTCCAGTACGTGTGCTCCTTAATACCCATCAGATGGTTACTCCATCCCCCTACCCCCTCCTTTCTGTAACCCTTAGTTTGTTTCCCTTGATGATTATTTTTTCAGAGTTTTCTTGCCTAGTCTTGCTTGTTTGCTTTTCCATATGAACTCTAGAATCTGTTTGTCTTATTTTGTGGGTGGTGGTGGTAGAAATAGTTCCCTATTTCTACCTGTTGTTTTTAATGAATATAGTTGTTGAAAGCAAGTTTTTAATTTTAATTCCAGTGGAGTTAACATACGGTGTTATATTAGTTTAAGTTATACAATATAGTTACTCAGTAGTTTCATATGTCACCTGGTGCTCATCACAAGTACACTGCTTAATCCCCATCCCCTATTTCACTCATCCCCAATCCACCTGTCCTCTAGTAACCATCAGTTTGTTCTCTACAGTTAACAGTCTTTTTCTTAGCTTCTCTCTCTCTCATTTTCCCTTTGCTCATTTGTTTAAATTCCACATATGAGCAAAATTATATGGTATTTGTCTTTCTCTGATTGACTTATTTGACTTAGTGTAACGCGCTCTAGCTCCATCTGTTACTACAAATGACAAGATTCCATTCATCACCTGATGGACACTTGGGCTGCTTCCATATCTTGGCTATTGTAAATAATGCTGCAATAAACAGCATTTTGAATTAGTGTTTTTGTATTTTGGGGTAAATACCCAATAGTGTGATTACTGGATTGTAGGGTAGTTTTCTTTTTAACTCTTTGAGGAACCTCCATACCATTTTCCACAGTGGCTGCACCAGTTTGCATTCCTATCAAGAGTACGGGAAGGATTCCTTTTTCCCCCCACATCTTCATCAACACTTGTTGTTTGTTGTTGATTTTGGCTATTCTGACAGATGTGACGTGATATCTCATTATAGTTTTGATTTGCATTTCCCTGATGATGACTGATGTTGGATATCTTTTCATGTGTGTTTGCCAGCTAGAGGTCTTCTTGGTGAAATATCTGTTGATGTCTTCTGCCCATTTTTGATTGGATTATTTGTTTTGGGGGGATTGAGTTGTCTGAGTTCTTTATAGCATTGGGATACTTTTTATCAGATATGTCATTTGCAAGTATATTCTCCCATTCTGTAGGTTGCCTTTAGTTTTGTTGGTGGTTTCCCTTGCTGTGCAGAAGCTTTATATTTTTATGAAGGTCCCAATAGTTTATTTTTGCTTTTGTTTCCTTTGCTTAAGGAGACCTATCTAGAAAAATGTGCCTATGGGCAATGTCAGAGATATTATTACCCGTGCTCTTCTAGGATTTCTATGGTTCCCATTCTCACATTTAGGTCTTTAATCCATTTTGAGTTTATTTTTGTATATGGTGAAAGAAAGTAGTCATTCTTTTCTTAAATGTATGTTCCACACCCAGCATGGAATGCAGTGCAGGGCTTGAACTCACCATCCTGAAATCAGGACTTGAGCTGAAATTCAGTCCAATGCTTACCCGACTGAGCCACCTAGGCGCCCCAATAAAGTAGTCATTGCTTTGTATGTAGCCGTCTACTTTTCCCAACACCATTTGTTGAAGGGACTTTTTTTTCCCCATTGCATATTCATTCCACCTTTATCAAAGATCTGGGCTTTCTATTCTGTTCCATTGATCTATATGTTTATTTTTATGCCAGTATCATACTACCATTGGCATTATGACAACTTTGTAATATAACTTAGTCTGGAATTGTGGTTTCTCCTGTTCTGTTTTTTGAGATTGCTGTGGATATTTGGGGTCGTCTTTGGTTCCATAGAAATTTTAGGATTATTTGTTCTAGCTCTGTGAAAAATGCTGTTGGTATTTTGATAGGGATTGCATTAAATCTGTAGATTGCTTTGGGTAGTATAGACATTAAAATTTTTAAAATTCAAATTTAATTAACATATATAATATGTATGTAATATTACATATAGTTTCAGAGGTAGAGTTCAGTGATTCATCAGCCTTAAATAATACCCAGTGCTCATTACATCACATGCCCTCCTTAATAGTCATTTTTAACAATACTTGCTCTTTCAATCCATGAGCATGGATAGTCTTTCCATTTCTTTGTGTTGTCTTAAATTTCTTTCATCAGTGGTTTATAGATTTCAGAGTAGGTCTTTTACCTCCTTGGTTAAGTTTATTTCTAGGTCTTTTATTGATTTTGGTGTAGTGGTAAATGGGATTGTTCTCTTAATTTCACTTTCTGCTGCTTCATTATTAGTGTATAGAAATGCTTCAGATTTCTGTACATTGAGTTTGAAATCTGCGACTTTGCTGAAATCATTTATCAATTCTAGTAGTTTTTTAGTGGAGGCTTTAGTGTTTTCTGTATATAGTATTTTGCTACCTGCAAATAATAAGAGTTTACTTCTTCCTTACCAATTGGGGTGCATTTTATTTCTTTTTGTTGTTTGATTGCTCTGGCTAGCACTTCAGTACTATGTTGAATAAAAGTGAGAATGGACATCCTTGTTGCCTGACCTTAGGGAAAAAGCTCAGTGTCCCCCATTGAGTATTATGTTCACTGTCGGTTTTTCATGTAAGGCCTTTATTATGTTGAGGTATGTTCCCTCTGAGCCTACTTTGTTATTGTTTTTGTTTGTACATGTACAAGTGGGGAGGGGGAGAGCGAGAGAGAGAACCTTAAGCAGGCTCCACGCTGACATGGGACTTGATCTCACATTTCTGAGATCATGACCAGAGCTGAAATCAATAGTTGGGTACTTAACTGAGTGAGGCACCCAGAGTGCCCCTGAACCTACTTTGTTGAGGGCTTTTATCACGAATGGATGTTGTACTTTGTCACATGTTTCATCTGCATCTATTGAAATGATCATATGGTTTTGATCCTTTTTCTTATTGATGTAATGTATCACAATGATTGTTATACTAATTTTAAACCTCCTTTGGATCTTGAGATGAAATTCCACTTGATCCTTGTGTTAATTCTTTTTTAATGTATTGTTGGTTTGTATTGCTAATATTTTGCTGAGGATTTTTTACTTGCTTGGTTGCTTGCTTTATTTATTTATTTATTTGTTCTCACCATAGCACATACCCTCTTCAAAGTCCATCACCCAGCCACACCATCCCTCCCACCCCTGTTCCCTCCAGCAACCCTCAGTTTGTTTCCTAAGATAAAGAGTCTCTTATGGTCTGTCTCCTTCTCTGGTTTCAACTTGTTTCATTTTTTCCTCCCTTCCCCTCTGATCCTCTGTCTTGTTTCTCAAATTCCTCATGTCAGTGAGATCATATGATACTTGTCTTTCTCTGACTTCTTTTGCATAGCATAATACTCTCTACTTCCGTCTACATGGATGCAAATGGCAAGATTTCGTTTTTTTGATGCCTGCGTAGTATTCCATTGTGTGTGTGTGTGTGTGTGTGTGTGTGTGTGTGTGTGTGTGTATCACATCTTCTTTTTCCATTCATTTGTTGGCAGACATCTAGGCTCTTTTCATAGTTTCGCTATTGTGGACATTGCTGCTATAAAATTTGGGGTCATGTGTCCCTTTGGATCATTACATTTGAATCTTTAGGGTAAATACCCAATAGTGCAATAGCTGGGTCATAGCATAGCTCTATTTTCAACTTTTTGAGGAACCTCCATACTGTTTCCAGAGTGACTGCAGAAGCTTACATTTCCATCACAGTGTAGGAGGGTTCCCCTTTCTCCGCATCCTCGCCAACATCTGTCATTTCCTCTCTTGCTAATTTTAGCCATTCTGACTGGTGTGAGATGGTATCTCACTGTGGTTTTGATTTGTATTTCTGTGATGTTGAAAACTGTTTCCTGTGTCTGTTGGCCATTTGGATGCCTTCTTTGCAGAAATGTCTGTTGATGTCTTCTGCCCATTTCTTGTTTGGATTATTTATTCCTTGGGTGTTGAGTTTGAGAAGTTCTTTATAGATTTTTGATCTTGATGAAGCTTTTGATCTTGATGAAGTCCCAGTAGTTCATTTTTGCCCTTGCTTCCCTTGCCTTTGGAGATGTTTCTAGGAAGAAGTTGTTGCAACTGAGGTCGTAGAGGTTGCTGCCTGTGTTCTCCAAGTATTTTGATGGAGTCCTGTCTCACATTGAGGTCCTCATCCATTTTGGGTCTATTTTTGTGTGTGGTATAAGGAAATGGCCCAGTTTCATTCTTCTGCATGCGGCTGTCCAGTTTTCCCAACACCGTTTGTTGAAGAGACTGTCTTTTTTCCATTGGATATTCTTTCCTTCCTTGTCAAAGATTAGTTGACCATAGAGTTAGGGGTCCATTTCTGGGCTCTCTATTCTGTTCTATTGATCTACGTGTTGATTTTTGTGCCAGTACCACACTGTCTTGATGATTACAGCTTTATAATAGAGCTTGAAGTCTGGAATAGTGATGCTGCCCACTTTGGTTTTCTTTTTAAACATTCCTCTGGCTATTCGTGGCCTTTTCTGGCTCCATATAAATTTTAGGATTATTTATTCCATTTCTTTGAAATAAATTGATGGTATTTTGATAGGGATTGCATTAAATGTGTAGATTGATTTAGGTAGCATAGACATTTTCACAATATTTGTTCTTCCAATTCATGATCATGGAATGTTTTTCCATTTTTTGGTGTCTTCCTCAATTTCTTTCATGAGCACTTTGTAGTTTTCTGAGTACAGATTCTTTGCCTCTTTGGTTAGGTTTATTCCTAGGTATCTTATGGTTTTGGGAGCAGTTGTAAATGGAATCAACTCCTTAATTTCTCTTTCTTCTGTCTTGCTGTTGGTGTATAGAAATGCAACTGATTTCTGTGCATTAATTTTATATCCTGACAATTTACTGAATTCCTGTATGAGTTCTAGCAGTCTTGGAGTGGAATCTTTTGGGTTTTCCACATAACGTATCATATCATCTGCAAAGAGTGAGAGTCTAACTTCTTCTCTGCCAACTTGGATGCCTTTAATTTCTTTTTGTTGCCTGATTGCTGAGGCTAGGACTTCTAGTACTATGTTGAGCAGCAGTGGAGATAGTGGGCATCCCTGCTGTGTTCCTGATCTCAGGGGAAAAACTCTCAGCTTTTCCCCATTGAGAATGATGTTCACTGTGGGTTTTTCATAGATGGCTTTGATGATGTTGAGGAATGTACCCTCTATGCCTACACTGAAGAGTTTTGATCAAGAAAGGATGCTGTATTTTGTCAAATGCTTTTTCAGCATGTATTGAGAGTATCATTTGGTTCTTGTTCTTTCTTTTATTAATGTATTGTATCACATTGATTGATTTGCAGATATTGAATGGACCTTGCAGCTGAGAAATAAATCCCACCTGGTCATGGTGCATAATCCTTTTAATGTACTGTTGGATCCTATTGGCTAGTATTTTGTTGAGAATTTTTACATCTGTGTTCATCAAGGGTATTGTCTGTAATTCTTCTTTTTGATGGGGTCTTTGCCTGGTTTTGGGATCAAGGTAATGCTGGCCTCATAAAATGAGTTTCGAAGTTTCTTTTCCATTTCTATTTTTTGAACGATATCAGGAGAATAGGTATTAATTCTTCTTTAAATGTTTGGTAGAATTCCCCTGGGAAGCTGTCTCGCCCTGGGCTCTTGTTTATTAGGAGATTTTTGATGACTGCTTCAATCTCCTTACTGGTTGTGGGTCTGTTCAGGTTTTCTATTTCTTCCTGGTTCAGTTTTGGTAGTTTGTATGTTTCTAGGAATGCATCCATTTCTTCCAGATTGTCTCATTTGCTGGAGTATGGTTGCTTGTAATATGTTCTTAAAATTGCTTGTATTTTTTTGGTGTTGGTTGTGATTTCTCCTCTTTCATTCATGATTTTATTAATTTGGGTCCTTTCTCATTTCTTTTTGATAAGTCTGGCTAGAGGTTTATCAATTTTATTAATTCTTGGGGCACCTGGGTGGCTCAGTGGGTTAAAGCCTCTGCCTTTGGCTCAGGTGTTGATATCAGCGTCCTGGGATCAAGCCCTGCATAGGGCTCTCTGTTCAGCGGGGAGCCTGCTTTCCCACCCTCTCTGCCTGCCTCTCTGCCTACTTATCTCTCTCAAATAAATAAATAAATAAATAAATAAATAAATAAAATCTTTAAAAAATATTATTAATTCTTTCAAAGAACCAGCTCCTGGTTTTGTTGTTCTACTGTTCTTTTGGTTTCTATTTCATTGATTTGTGCTCTGATCTTTATTATTTCTCTTCTGCTGGGTTTAGGCTTTCTTTGCTGTTCTTTCTCCAGTTCCTTTAGGTGTAGGATTAGGTTGTGTATGAGATCTTTCTTGTTTCTTGAGAAATGCTTCTATTTCTTTCCTCACATCTTATAGTCTTTGGCTTAAAATCTAATTTATCTGTTATAAGGATTGCCACCCCAGCTTTCTTTTGATGTCCATTATCATGGTAAATTGTTTTCCACCCCCTCACTTTAAATCTGGAGGTGTCTTTGGGTCTAAGATGAGTTTCTTGTAGACAGCTTATTGATGGGTCTTGTTTTTTTTTAATCCATTCTGATACCCTTTGTCTTTTGATTGGGTCATTTAACCCATTTACATCCAGGGTTTTCTTATGTCAATAGAAAACAGATATGACAGATATGAACTTAGTGCCATTGTATTGCCTGTAAGGTGACTGTTAACTGTATATTGTCTCTATTCCTTTCTTGTCTATGTTCCTTTTAGGCTCTCTCTTTGCTTAGAGGGCCCCTTTCAAAATTTCCTGTAGGGCTGTTTGGTGTTTGCAAATTCTTTTAGTTTTTGTTTGTCCTGGAAGCTTTTTATCTCTCCATCTATTTTCAGTGACAGCCTAGCTGGATATAGTATTTTTGGCTGCATATTTTTCTCATTTAGTGCTCTGAATATATCATGCCAATCCTTTCTGGCCTGCCAGGTCTCTCTGGATAGGTCAGCTATCAATCTAACTTTTCTGCCTTTGTATGTTACAAACTTCTTGTCCTGGGCTGCTTTCAGGATTTTTTCTTTGTCACTAAGACTTGTAAGTTTACTAATAGATGATGGGGTGTAGACCTATTTTTATTGATTTTGAGGGGGGTTCTCTGTGCCTCCTGGATTTTGATTGTTGTTCCCTTCTCCAAGTTAGGGAAATTATCTACAATAATTTGTTCCATTATACCTTCTGCCCCTCTCTCTCTTTCTTCTCCTGGGATCCCAATTATTCTAATATTGTTGTGTCTTACGGTATCACTCATCTCTCAAATTCTCCCCTCGTGGTCCAGTAGTTCTTTGTCTCTCTTTTTCTCAGCTTCTTTATACTCCATCATTTATTTGATCTTCTTTGTCACTAATTCTCTCTTCTGCCTCATTTATCCTAGTAGTAAGAGCCTCCATTTTTGATTGTACCTCATTAATAGCTTTTTTTTTTCTTTCATTAATAGCTTTTTTGATTTCAACTTGGTTGACTTTAGTTCTTTTATTTCTCCAGAAAGGGATTTTTTAATATCTTCCATGCTTTTTATGATCCCAACTAACACCTTGATAATTGTCATTTTGAACTGTATTTTTGACATATTAGTAATGTCCGTATTGACTAGGCCTCTAGCCATCGGTACTGCCTCTTGTTCTTTTTTTTGTGGTGAGTTTTTCCACCTTGTCATTGTACTGAGATAAGAATAGATGAGTGAGAGAGAAAAAAACTCTGGAGTTCCGCAGTTTTCACTGATTGATGAACTTGGTCTAGGCTGTATATTCTTGCTGATCTTCTGGGAGAGGGGCTGATCGCTGTGATTCTCAAATGTCTTTGCCCGAGGCAGAATTGCACCACCCTTGCCAGGGGATGGGCCAAACAATTTGCCTGGGTACACTCTCAGGAGTCTTTGTTCCCTGAGTGCTTTCTGTACTGCCCTGGAGGCTAGGAATGAAAATGGCAGCCTCCCAGTCTCCGGCCGGAGGAACCCAGTGCTTGGAGCCCTGCTCCTCAGTCCACCCTCAGAGAAAATCAGTCACTCCCATCTCTCTGGTCTCCGGCCTGTGGTCCAAGCTCAGCCGGGCTGTGACTGAGTGTTTCTATCTCTGGTGCACGGGCCCATTTGCAATCTCCAAATCCAGCAGATTCCTGCTGCGCACTCCCCTGCCGCTCGTCCCATAGGAGGAAAGGAGGGGTCTCTCCGGAGCTGCCTCTTGTAGGGTCCCTGCTTGAAGAGCAGTGGCCTGACTGTGCTTCAGATCACGGTGTAAGGTAAGCCCAAGTTGATAGTCCACTGCTCGGGTCTGTCTCTGCTGCCAGCTTTCCCTGTCCAGATACTTGGGGGCTCTGCTGCACTCAGACACCTCTGGTCCCTCTGTGACCCCGTGGGCCTGAAACCACACTGTTCCTGCGAAGGCTAAACCCCCTGCTTAGCCTCTGGAGCAATGTCCTGCAGCAGAGCATACTTCTAAAAGTTCCAATTTTGTGCTACGCTGCTCTGCGGCTGCTGGGAACCCCCCCGCCCAGTGGTCTACCTTCCTATCACTTTGGATACACTTTTTCCACACATGAAATATGTGGAATGTGGTTGATTTTCTGCTTTAGAATTGCTGTTCTTCCTCTCTTCAATCTCCTGTTGAGTTTGCAGGCTTTTAGAATGGTTCAATAACTGTTTAGATGAATTTCTGGGATCCGATGCTACCTCAGCCTCCTACTCCTCCGCCATCTTGCTCCCCTCTCCTTCTCTAGGGTTTTGATAAATTTCTGTCTCATGTTGAGGTCTTTTATCCATTTTGAGTTTATCTTCGTGTATGGTGTAAGAGAATGGTCAAGTTTCATTCTTCTACATATAGCTGTCTGATTTTCCCAGCACCATTTATGGAAGAGACTGTCTTTTTTCCACTGGATATTTTTTCCTGCTTTGTCAAAGATTATTTGACCATAGAGTTGCGGGTCCATATCTGGGCTCTCTATTCTTTTTTTTTTTTTTTTTTAAGATTTTATCTATTTATTTGACAGAGACAGAGAGACAGAGAGAGAGATCACAAGTAGGCAGAGAGAGAGGGGGAAGCAGGCTCCCTGCTGAGCAGAGAACCCGATGCGGGGCTCGATCCCAGGACCCTGGGATCATGAGCCGGAGTCAGAGGCTTTAACCCACTGAGCCGCTCAGGTGCCCTGGGCTCTCTATTCTGTTCCACTGGTCTATGTGTCTGTTTTTGTGCCTGTACCATGCTGTCTTAGTGATCACTGATTTGTCGTATAGCTTGAAATCAGCATGCCCTCCCTTTAAATCTGGAGATGTCTTTGATTCTAAAATTAGTTCCTTGCAGACAGTGTATTGATGTTGTTTTTTTTTAAATTCATTTTGATACCCTGTGTCTTTTGATTCGGGCATTTAGTCTATTTACATTCAGGGTAACTATTGAAAGATACCAATTTAGTGTCATTGTATTGCTTGTAAGGTTACTGTTACTATATATTTTCTCTGTTCCTTCCTGGTGTGTTATTTTTAGGCGCTCTCTTTGCTTATAGGACCCCTTTCAGTATTTCCTGTTGGGCTGACTCAGTGTTTGCAAATTCTTTTTTTTCTTGTTTGTCCTGGAAGCATTTTATTTATTCTATTTTTTTTTTTTAATTTTATTTATTTATTTGACACAGAGAGAGAGACCACAAGTAGGCAGAGAGGCAGGCAGAGAGAGAGGGGGAAGCAGACTCTCTGCGGAGCAGAGAGCCTGATGTAGGGCTCGATCCCAGGACCCTGAGATCATGACCTGAGCCGAAGGCAGAGGCTTTAACCCACTGAGCCACCCAGGCACCCCTGTTCTTCTATTTTTAATGAAAGCCTAGCTGGATATAGTATTCTTGGCTGCATATTTTTCTCAATTAGTGCTCTGAATATATCATGCCAGTCCTTTCTGGCCTGCTAGGTCTGTCTGGATAGGTCTGCTGTCCATCTAATATTTCTACCATTGTAGGCCTCTTGTTTCAAGCTGCTTTCAGGATTTTCTCTTTGTCTCTGAGACTTGTAAGTTTTACTGTTAGATGATGGGGTGTTGACCTATTTTTTATAGATTTTCAGGCGGTTTCTTTGTGCCTCCTGGATTTTGGTGCTTCTTTCCTTCCCCAAATTAAGGAAGTTCTCTGCTATAATTTTCTCCAATTTACCTTCTGCCCCTCTCTCTTTCTTCTTCTTCTTCTTTGATCCCAATTATTCTAATATTGTTTCATCTTATGATATCACTTATCTCTCGAATTCTCCCCTCGTGGTCTAGTAGGTGTTTATCCCTCTTTTCCCCAGTTTCTTTATTCTCCATCATTTGGTCTTCGATATCACTAATTCTGTCTTCTGCCTCATTAGCTCTGAGAACCTCCGTTTTTGATTGTACTTATTAATAGACTTTTTATTGTCACTTGGTAGATTTTTAGTTCTTTTATTTCTCCAGAAAGGGATTCTCTAGTATCTTCTATGCTTTTTTCTTTTTTTTTAATGTTATTTTTTCAATGTGTAAGATTCATTGTTCATGCACCACACCCAGTGCTCAATGCAATATATGCCCCCCTCACTACTCACCACCAGGTTCACCCAACCCCCTCTACCCTCCCCTCCAAAACCCTTAGTTTGTTTCTCAGAGTCCACAGTCTCTCATGCTTCATCTCCCCCTCCAATTCTCCTGAATTCACCCTTCTTTTCCTTCTCACAATGTCCTCCATGTTTTTCCTTATGCTCCACACATAAGTGAAACCATATGATATTTGACTCTCTCCGCTTGACTTATTTCACTCTGCATAATCTCTTCCAGTCCTGTCCATGTTGATACAAAAGTTGGGTATTCATCCTTTGTGATGGGGGCATGATATTCCATTGTAATATGGACCACATCTTCTTTATCCATTCATCTGTTGAAGGGCATCTTGGCCCTTTCCACAGTTGGCCAGTTGTGGCCATTGCTGCTATGAACATTGGGGTACATGTCGCCCTTTTTTTTCACTATGTCTGTATCTTTTGGGTAAATACCTAGTAGTGCAATTACAGAGTCATAGAGTAGCTCTATTTTTAATTTCTTGAGGATTCTCCATGCTGTTTTCCAAAGTAGCTGCACCAACTTGCATTTTCACCAACAGTGTAAGAGGGTTCCCCTTTCTCCACATTGTCTCCAACATTTGTTTTTTACTGTCCTGTTGATTTTGGCTATTACTGGTGTAAGGTGGTATCTCAGTGTAGTTTTGATTTGAATCTCCCTGATGGCTACTGATGATGAGCATTTTTTCATGTGTCTGTTAGCCATTTGTGTGTCTTCCTTGGAGAAGTGTCTGTTCATGTCTTCTGCCCATTTTTGGATGTGATTATCTGTTTTGTGAGTGTTGAGTGAGGAGTTCTTTATGGATCTTAGATATCAGATTTTTGTCTTTTTTTAGGCCCATCTAGCATCTTGATAATCATCATTCTGAACTGTAGTCCTGACGTCTTACTAATGTCTATGTTGATTAGGTCACCCATGGTCAGTCTTGCCTATTGTTCTTTTTTTGAGGTGAGTTTTTCTGTCTTGTCGTTTTATCCAGATAAGAATAGTTGAATGAGAGAAGAAAATACCAAAAGGTAACAATGACCCCAGAAAAATATACACTAACCCAATCAAAAGAGACCTGAAACCCAGGGGGAGGAGAAAGGAAAAAAAAATAGGCTGGTGAATAGAACAGAGCTACACACTTGATTTTGAGTGTATTTTAGTCTGTTAGAAGAAACTGCCAGCAAAATTTTAAAGAAGGAAAAACTTACATATATAAGTTTGTATGGGTAAATAAGGGTAAATATGATGAAGGGTTGGAATATGACTGTAAAGATGAAAACTAAAAAAGATTTTTAAAAAGGAATTGATAAGAATTTGGTTGAAAGAAGAAAAAATAAAAGGAGAGAATGTGATCAGGGTAGAGACTAGAGGATTTTTTTGCTTCTGTGTTCATCAGGGATAGTGGCCTGCATTTCTCTTTTTTGGTGGTGTCTTTATCTGGCTTTGGTGTCAGAATGATACTGGTCTCACAGAATGCATTTGGGTTTTCCTTAATCCTCTGTTTTTGGAGTAGTTTAACAGTAGGTATTAACTCTTCTTTAAATGTTTGGTAGAATTTACCTGTGAGGCTCTCTGGTCCTGGACTTTTGTTTGTTGGGATTACTGACTCAGTTTCTTTGCTGGTCATCAGTCTGTTCAAATTTTCCTTTTTTTCTTGCTTCACTTTTGGTAGGGTACAGGGTTCTAGGAATTTATCCATTTCTTCGAGGTTGTCCAATTTGTTGGAGTATAATTTTTCATAATATCATATTTCAGTTGTTTGTATCTCTGTGGTTTTGGGTGTTATTTCTCCTCTCTCATTTGTTATTAAAATGAATTTGGCTTGTAGTTGATCTTTTCAAAGCACTGGCTCCTGGTTTCATTGATTTGTTCTATTGTTTTAGTTTCTACATTATTTATTTCTGTTCTAATCTTTTATTTTTTCCTTCTTTCTGCTGGCTTGAGGTTTTGGTTTTTCTTTTTTTAACTCCTTCACCTGTAATGTTAGGTTGTTTATTTGAGATTTTTCTTGCTTCTTGAGGTATTGCTATCAACTTCCATCTTAGAACTGTTTTTCTGCGTCCCCCAAATTTTGGACTATTGTGTTTTCATTTTCATTTGTTTTTATGTAATTTTTAATTTCTTCTTTGATTTCTTGGTTGACCCATTTGTTTAGTAGCTTATTATTTAACCTTCATATATTTGTGTTCCTTCCAAGTTTTTTATTTTTTTTCCTTGATTTTTAGTTTAATAGTATTGTGGTTGAAAAGGTACATGGTATGACTTCAGTCTTTTTGCATTTGTGACTTTTGTCGCCCAATGTGAGATCTATTCTGGAGAATGTTCCATGTGCAACTTAAAAAGAATGTGTATTCTGTTTTAGGATGTAATGTTCTGACTATATCTGTTAAACCCATCTGGCCCAGTGTTTCATTCCAAGCCACTGTTTCCTTGTTGATTTTCTGTTTTGATGATCTGTCCATTGATAAAAGTGTGGTGTTAAAATCTCCTACTATTATTGTATTGATCATTTTCTTTATATTAGTAACTGTTTTATGTATATGGGTGCTACCACATTGTGTGTATAAATGTTTTCAATTATCATATCCTATTGTTGGATTGTCTTCTTTATTATTATTTTTTAAAGATTTTATTTATTTGACAGTGAGAAACACAGCGAGAGAGGGAACACAAGCAGAGGGAACGGTAGTGGGAGAAGCAGGCTTCTTGCCGAGCAGGGAGCCCGAAGCGGGGCTTGATCCTAGGACCCTGGGATCATGACCTGAGCCGAAGGCAGATGCTTAACGACTGAGCCACCCAGGCACCGCTGTCTTCTTTATAATTATAGTGGTGTCCTTTTTTGTCTCTTGTTAGTCTTTTTAATTTTTTTATTTTTTTAAGTCTGTTTTGTCTGGTTGTAGGTGTTGCTAACTCAGTTTGCTTTTGACATCCATTTGCATGCTAAGTGTTTCTCCATTCCCTTACTTTGAATCTGCAGATATCCTTAGGTCTGAAATGAGTCTCTTGTAAGCAGTACATTAATAGGTCCTGCTTTTTATCTATTCCATCACCATGGTCTTTTGATTAAAATGCTTAGTCCATTTACAAAGTAATTATTGATAGGTATGTATTTATCGTCATTTTGTTACTTGTTTTGTGGTTGTTTTTGTAGTTCTCTGTTCCTTTCTTGCTCTCTTCTGCCACAGTTTCCTGGCTTTCTTTTATGATATACATGGATTCCTTTCTCTTTATTCTTTGTATATCTATTACTGATTTCTGATTTTTGGTTACCATTAGGTTTGTATCTGAATATAGCAGTTTGTATTAAGTTGATGGTCACTTAAGTTTGGATGCATTTTTTACTCCTGTGCCCTGCATCTGTTAGGTATATGGTGTCAAATTTTACATCCATTTATTTTGTGAATCCCTTGACTGATTTTTATGGAACTATTCACTCTTATTGCTTTTGTCTTTTTTTACTTTTCATATTCTCACTTACATTCTTTTTCCACTCAAAGAGTCCCCTTTAATATTTCTTGCAGGGCTTGTTTAGTGGCCATGAACTCCTTTAGTTTTTCTTTGTCTGAGAAACTCTTTATCTTTCCTTTTATTCTGAGTAATAGCCTTGCTGGATAGAGTATTTTTGGGTACACATTTTTCCCCTTTAGCACTTTGAATATATTATGCCCCCTTTTTTTTGCCTGCAGAATTTCTCCTTAAAAATCCATTGATAGCCTTATGGGGTTTCCCTTTGTATATAACTTTCTTCTTTTCTCTTGGTGCTTTTTAAATTTTTTCTTATCACTGCTTTTTGTCATTTTAATTACTGTGTGTCTTGGTGTGGACTGCCTTATATTGATTTTTGGGGGGTGGTTGTCTGTACCTCCTAGATCTGGATGTCTCTTTCCTTACCCAGATTATGGAAGTTTTTAGTTATTATTTCTTCAAAATTTTCTGCCCTCTTTTGTCTCTTCTTCTGGAACTCTGTACTGTGAATGTTGTTATGCTTGATGGAGTCACTGAGTTCTCAAAGACTCTTCTCAGTTTATGTAATTTTCCCCCTCTTGTTGCTCAGCTTGGTTACTTTTCATTACTGTCTTCTAGGTCATTAGTTCATTCCTCTACTTCATCTAGCCTGCTATTTATTCCATCAACTTTATTTTTAATTTCATGTATTGTTTCATCGTCTCTGATTCGGTCTTTTTTATCTCCTTGTTAAGTAAGGGTCTCACTGATGTCCTCCACCCTTAAGTCCAGTGAGTATCTTTGTGATCTTTGAATTCTCTATCAGGCATATTAGTTTCATCTGTTTCACTTAGGTCTCTTATTATATTTGTGCTGTTCTTTCATTTGGGACATACTCCTCTCTCTCCTTACTTTGTCTAACTCTTTGTCTGTTTCAGTGTGTTTGAAGTTAGCTCTGTCTCATGGTCTTGAGGTTAATGGCCTTATGAGGAAGAGGTCCTGTAGTGTTGTGCTGTGTAATGTCTCTGTTCCCCAGGGCCTGGTGCTTCAGAGAGTATCTCTTATGTGTGCTGCCTGTGCTCTTCTGTTGAGTCCTGATGTCTTTTTCCTTCAGTCCATTTGTCTGCAGAGACTGTCTTTGCCTATTGTGGGTAATGTTTCATCCACAGCGGGTGGGGTGTATTTTAACCAGGTGTGTGCTGGTCTGCTTGAAAATTGAGGCCTGCTTTTGTTGCCAGAACTGAGGTCCTGGAAGATGTGCTGGTGTGGAGATGAGTTGATGGGATTTATGCCAGTCTTTTGGGACTGAAGCAAGTCTTACTGGAATGGATGAATCCACTGAAGCATGGAGGAGGCAGGGCTTGGTGCAAGCAAGTTAGTGTCCACATGGTGGTGGTCCCTGCAGGTGGCCTTGTGTTTATGCTGGGAGTTGGGGGAGGAAAGTGGTGCATGATAGCTCCTTTGTTCCTGGAGGGGTGTCCCCTTGATCCCTACCTTTCTTGGCCATGCTGAGATGAGTAAATCACTCTCCCTCTTGTTTGGCTCCAGGGTTTTTCAAATTGCTGCTTCCAGTTTGTATGTCCATCTGCTATTCTTTGTGCTATCTTTAAGAGTAGGGACTCTGGTTCCTAAGGCCCTTTGGGCTCTCGCAGAGCTCTGCCCTCCAATTTTTAAAATTCCAGGCTTTAAGTTCTGCTGGTTGAATGAAAAAAAAAAAAATTCAGTCCCTTTCAATTTCAAGGCCAAATACTATGGAGAGTCATCTTCCCTGTGTGGACTTCTCAGTGTGAAAGTCTGTTTAATCTCCCTTCCCCAGCAACTGTCTTCCTCCCCACCATGGTTGGTCATGGTCTGTTTCTCTCTCATCTGTGTCTTTACCTTCTTTGATATGTCTTCTTCTTTACCTTTAGTTGAGGAGTTCTGCCAGTCTTCAGATTGTTTTCTGGATTACTTACACTCATGTTACCTTGTTGTATCCCTGGGACGAGGTGAACTTAGGATCCTTTGACTCTGCTGTCTTTTCCAAATAATAGGTACATGAAAATAGTTCTGTCTTTTCCTTTGCAGTTATTTTATGCCCTTTCTTTCTTTTGTCCAACTGCATGTCTATAACTCCATATTTTATCAAGTTCAGTGATGAGTAATGGTTGTGATTGTGGACATACTTGTCTTATTCCTGATTTCAGAGAGACTGTAATCAGTGTTTTCTAATTTTATCTTTTTTTCGTGTAAGAAAAATAGCTTCAACTGTTTTCTATTTTAATTTTTGTTTTTGTTTACTTGTTTTTTCTTAAATCAGGGTTGCATTTTGAAAATCTTTAAAGGCCTTTAGCATTTATGGAAATGATTTTTTTTCCCCTGGATCTGTTTATAAATCTATCTTAATAGATTTACTAAGTTATACTTATATTCCTGAAGTAAACCCTATTTGTTCTATTTTGTTACTATTTTATTTTGGATATTTACATCAATATCATACAAGCTGGTTTTTTTTTTTTGGAGGTATTTTAAAATCATTTTTTTGGTGTCCATGATGTGCTTGTTTTTCATATATTAGTCCATTAGTGCTGCGATAACAAAATAACCGGAGACTGGATTGCATAAACAACAGATACTCATTTTCTTATGTTTCTGGAGGTTAGAAATCTAAGACCAGTGTATCAGTAGGCTTCATTTCTGATTAAGCTTGTCTTCCTGGAGTGCAGATGGCTGTTGTCTTGCTATGTCCTGATGTGGCCTTCTCTGTGTACAAGGAAAGAACTCTCTAGTGTCTGATAGAACTGGTATCATCATAAAAAGAGAAACAGATTAGGACACCACTCTTGAGTCCTGTCCTCAAGGATGGGACAGGACTCAAGATGTCCTGACCTTGAGTGACCTTAGGTCACTATGTTCTGACCTAAGTAACCATATTTAAATATGATCTTATTTAAATAACTTTAAATAGCTCCTTAAGGGCCCTGTTACCAAATGTAGTCACATTGGGGATTAGACTTCAACCTATGAATTTGGGGGTGATGGGTCACAAGTCAATTCAGTGTTATAAAAAAATTTGCAGGTTTTCTTTTTTGTGCTCTGAAATAATTTAAATGGCATTAGAATTATTTGCTCCTAGAGATTTGGTGAAAATTCTGTGAAATTGAATTGTCAGGACTAGTGGTTTTTTTTGTCAGGCAGGAGTGTTTTTTTATGGTTTTCTCTGATATTTAATGTTATTGGCTCTTTAAAGTTTATTTTCGGGGTCAGATTTGGTAATTTTTTCTTTAATTATATATTTTTTCCAGGCTTTCAATTTTATCTGCATAGGGTTATGCACAGTAGTCTCATAGATGAGTGAAATCTATTAGATTGTTTTTTTCCTCTGACATTTATTGTTTTAGGTGTTTTTTTATCCATTTTTATTAAGGTATAGTTGACACACAATGTTATACTCATTTCAAGTGTACAACATAGTGACTGGACAACTCTGTACATTATGCTCTGCTTACCGCATGTGTAGCTACCATCTCTCATGACAGAGTTTTATTCCAATACTTTTGACTATATTCCCTGTGGTGTACCTTTTATCCTCATGACTTATTCATTCTGTGACTGGAAGCCTGTACCTCCCACGTCTTGTCACACATTTGGCCCATTCTGTACACCCCTCCCCTCTGGCAACTACCAGTTCTCTGTATTTATAGCTCTATTTCTGCTTTTTTGTTTGTTCTATTTCTTAGACTCCTTGCATAAGTGAAAACCAATGGTATTTGACTCTGTCTGACTTAATTCACTTACCTCCTAGGTCCATCCATATTATCACAAATAGGAGGATCTCATTCTCATTCTTTTGTATGGCTGAATGATATACCACTGTATACAATATACCACATCTTTATTTTTTTTTTTAGGTTTATCATTTAAAAAATTTTATCATTTAAAAATTTTTAATTCAATTAACATATGAAGTGTTATTGGTTTCAGAGGTACAGGTCTGTGATTTATTAAGTCTTATATAATACCTGGTGCTTATTATATCACATGCCCTCATACAATTACACGTTACCCCATCCCCTCACCCATCTCCCCTCCAGCAGCCCTCAGTTGACTTCCTGTGATCAAGAGTCTCTTATGGTCTGTCTCCTTCCCTGGTTTCATTTTTTTTCTCTCTCTTTCCCTATGATCCTGTTTTGTTTCTTAAATTCCACAAATCAGTGAGATCATTGGATAATTGTCTTTTTCTGATTGAGTTATTTCGCTTAGCATAATACCCTCTAGTTCCAGCCATGTCATTGCAAATGGCAAGATTTCATTTTTTGATGGGTGAATAATATTCCTGTGTGTGTGTGTGTGTGTGTGTGTGTGTGTGTGTGTGTGTATTACATCTTTATCCATTCATCTGTTGATGGACATCTAATCTCTTTCTATATTTTGCCTGTTGTAGACATTGCTGCTGTAAACATTGGGATGCACGTGCCCCTTTGGATCACTACATTTGTATCTTTGGGGAAAATACCTAGTAGTGCAATTGCTGGGTCCTGAGGTAGCTCTATTATTAACTTCTTAAAGAACTTCCATTCTGTTTTCCAGAGTAGATGCACCAGCTTGCATTCCTACCAGCGTGTAAGAGGGTTCCCGTTTCCCTCACCAATATCTGTCATTTCCTGACTTGTTAATTTTAGACATGCTGACTGGTATGAGGTGGTATCTCATTGTAGTTTTGATTTGTATTTCGCTGATGCTAAGTGATGTTGACGATTGTTTTCATGTGTGTGTTGGCCATTTCTCCTTGGAGAAATGTCTGCTCATGTTTTCTGCCCATTTCCTGACAGGATTTTTGGTTTTCAAGTGTTGAGTTTGATATGTTCTTGATAGGTTTTGGATACTAGCCCATTATCTGATGTCATTTGCAAATAACTTCTCCCATTTTGTTGTTTGTCTTTTTGTTTTGTCAGCTGTTTCCTATGCTTAGCAAAACCTTTTTATCTTGATGAAGTCCCAATAGGTCATTTTTGCCTTTATTTCCCTTGCCTTGGAGACATATCTGGCAAGAAGTTGCTGTGGCTGAGGTCAAGAGGTTGCTGCCTGTGTTCTCCTCAAGGATTTTGATGGAGTCCTGTCTCACGTTGAGGTCTTTTATCTGTTTTGAGTCTATTTTTGTGTATGGTATGAGGAAATGGTCCGATTTCATTCTTTTGCATGTGGCTCTCCAGTTTTCCCAACACCATTTGTTGAAGACATGGTCTTTTTTCCGTTGGATATTCTTTCCTGCTTTGTTGAAGATCAGTTGACCATAGAGTTGAGGGTCCATTTCTGGTCTTTCTATTCTGTTCCATTGATCTATGTGTCTGTTTTTGTGCTAGCACTGTACTGTTTTGATGATTATAGCTTTGTAATAGAACTTGAAGTCTAAATTGTGATGTCACCAGCTTTGGTTTTCTTTTTCAACATTCCTCTGGCTATTTGGAGTCTTTTCTGGTTCCATACAAATTTTAGGATTATTTGTTCCAGCTCTGTGATAAATGCTGATGGTATTTTGATAGGGATTGCCTTGAATGTGTAGATTGCTTTGGGTAGCATAGACATCTTCACAATATTTGTTCTTCTAATCCATGAGCATGGAACATTTTTCCATTTCTTTGTGTCTTCCTTAATTTCTTTCATGAGTGTTCTATAGTTCTCAGAGTACATATCCTTTGCCTCTTTGGTTAGGTTTATTCCTAGGTATCTTATGGTTTTGGGTGCAATTGTAAATGGGACCGACTCCTTAATTTCTCTTTCTTTTGTCTTGCTGTTGGTGTATAGAAATGCAATTGATTTCTGTGCATTGATTTTATATCCTGCCACGTTACTGAATTTCTGTATGAGTTCTAGCAGTTTTGGGATGGAATCTTTTGGGTTTTCCACATACAGTATCATGTCATCTGCAAAGTGTGAGAGTTTGACTTCTTTGCTGATTCAGATGCCTTTTATTTATTTTTTGTCGTCTGATTGGTAAGGCCAGGACTTCTAGTACTATGTTGAGCAGCAGTGGTGATAGTGGAAAGCTCTGCTGTGTTCCTGACCTTAGGTGGGAAAGCTCTCAGTTTTTCCCCATTGAGAATGATATTTACTGGGGGCTTTTTGAATGTCTTTTTATGATACCAAGGTCTGTTCCCAGTATCCCTACACTGTGATGAGTTTTAAGAAAGGATGCTGTATGTTGTCAAATGATTTTTCTGTATCTTTTGAGAGGATCATGGATCATACAGTTCTTGTCGTTTCTTTTATTAATGTACTATATCACATTGATTTTTGTCAGTGTACTACCCTTGCAGCCCAGGAATAAATCCTGGTTGGTCCTGGTAAATAATCCTTTTAATGTAATGTTGTTCCTATTGGCTAGTATCTCTGTGAGAATTTTTGTGTTCATCAGGGGTATTGGTCTATAGTTCTCCTTTTTGATGGGGTCTTTGTCTGGTTTTGGGATCAAGGTAATGTTGACCTCATAAAAAGAAATTGGAAGTTTTCATTCCATTTCTATTTTTTTCTCCATTTCTATTTTTTCACCATTTCTATTTTTTTCACCATTTCTATTTTTTGAAGCTGCTTCTGAGGAATAGGTATTAATTCTCCTTCAAATGTTTGGTAGAATTCCCCTGGGAAGCCGTCTGGTCCTGGCCTCTTGTTTCTTGGGAGATTTTTGATGACTGCTTCAGTCTCCTTGCAGGTTATGGGTCTGTTCAGGTTTTCTTATTTTTTCCTGGTTCAGTTTTGGTAGTTTATATGCTTCCAGGAATGCATCCATTTCTTCTCGATTGTCTAATTTGTTGGCATGTGGTTGCTTATAATGCATTCTTATGATTGTATTTCTTCAGTGTTGGTTGTAATCTCTCCTCTTTCATTCATGATTTTATTAATTGGGTACTTTTTCTTTTTGGTAAGTCTGGCCAGGGGTTTATCAATCTTATTCTTTCAAAGAACCAGCTCCTAGCTTCACTGCTCTGTTCTACTGTTCTTCTGGTTACTATTTCATTTATTTCTGCTCTAGTTTTTATTATTTATTTTCTGCTGGATTTAGGCTTTCTTTGCTCTTCTTTCTCCAGCTCCTTGAGGTGTAGGGTTAGGTTGTGTATTTGAGACCTTTCCTGTTTTTTGAGAAAGGCTTGTATTGCTATATACTTCCCTCTCATACTTTGGGATGGCTTTGCAGAATCCCAAAGATTTTGGAGTTGTGTTTTCATTTTCATTTGTTTCCATGAATTTTTTTAAATTCTTCTTTAATTTCCAAGTTAACCCATTCATTCTTTAGTAGGATGCTCTTTAGCCTTCATGTATTTGAGTTCTTTCCAACTTTCCTCTTGTGTTTGAGTTCCAGTTTCAAAGTATTGTGGTCTGAAAATATGCAGGGAATGATCCCAGTCTTTTGGCACTAATTGAGACTTGATTTATAACCTAGTATGTGATCTATTCTGGAGAATGTTCCATGTGCACTTAAGAAGAATGTGTATTCTGTTGCTTTAGGATGGAATGCTCTGAATATATCTGTGAAGTCCATCTGGTTCAGTGTGTCATTCAAAGCCCTTGTTTCCTTGTTGATCTTCTGCTGAGATGATATGTCCATTGCAGTGAGTGGGGTGTTAATGTCCCCTACTATTATTGTGTTATTATCAGTATGTTTCTTTAATTTTGTCATTAATTGGTTTAAGTGGCTGCTCCCATGTTAGGGTCATAAATATTTACATATTTACATTATTATTTGCAAAAATTAAAATTAAAAATTTTAAATAAAATAAATTTAAAAATTACATAAATATTTACATAAATTGTTAGGTCTTGTTGGATAGGCCCTTTATGTTTGATATAGTGTCTTTCCTCATCTCTTATTACAGTCTTTGCTTTAAAATCTAATTTTTCTGATATAAGGATGGCACTCCAGTGTTCTTTTGATGTCCATTATTGTGATAAATGGTCTTCCACCCCTTCATGTTCAATCTAGATGTGGTCTTTGGATCTAAAATGAATCTCTTACAACATAGCAATGGTTCTTGCTTTTTTATCCAATCTGATAACCTGTGTCTTTTGATTGTGGCACTTAACCCATTTTCCTTCAGAGTAACTGTTGAAGGATAGGAATTTAGTGCCATTTGTTACCTGTAACATCACTGTTTCTGTAGATTGTTTCTGTTCCTTTCTCGTGTGTGCTACTTTGGGCCCTATCTTTGCTTAAATATCCCCTGTAATATTTCTTGTAGGGCTGGTTTAGTGATTATAGATTCTTTTAGTTTCTGTTTGCCTTGGAAGCTCTTTCTCTCTCCTTCTATCTGAATGACAGCCTAGCTGGATTAAGTATTCTTGTCTGCATATTTTTCTCATTTAGCACCCTGAATATATCATGCCAGTCCTTTCTGGCCTGTGATTATCTCTGTGGATAGGTCTGCTGCCAATCTAATGTTTCTACCCTTGTAGTTTAAGGACTTCTTCTCCTGAGCTACTTTCAGGATTTTCTCTTTGGCTCTGTAATTTGCAAGCTTCACTATTAGATGTACAGGTGTTGACCTATATTTATTGATTTCGAGGAGGGGTCTCTGTGCCTCCTGCACTTGAGTGCCTTTGTCCTTACCTAGTTTAGGGAAGTTCTTAGGTAAAATTTGTTCCAATGTACCTTCTCCCCCTTCTCTTTCCTCTTCTTCTGGGATCCCAAATATTCTAATATTGTTTTGCTTTATGGTATCACTTATCTCTTGAATTCTCCCCTCCTGGTCCTGTAGTTATTTGTGTTTCTTTTTCTCAGCTTTCTTATTCTCTACGATTTGTCTTCTATATCACTAATTCTCTCTTCTGCCACATTTATCCTAGCAGTTAGAGCCTCCATTTTTGATTGCATCTCCTTAATAGCCTTGTTGATTTCAACTTGATTAGATTTTAGTTCTTTTATTTCTCCAGAAAGGGATTCTCTAGTGTCTTCAAGTTTTTTTTTTTTTTTTTTCCAAGCCCAGGTAGTATCTTTATAATTGTTATTTTGAACTCACACTTTATTTCTCACACTTTATTTCTATCCATACTGATTAGGTTCCTGGCAGTTAGTACTGCCTTTTTTTTTTTTTTTGAGGTGAGTTTTTCTGTCTTGTTATTCTCTCCAGAGAAGAAAAGTTGAATGAGAGAACAAAATCCTAAAATAGCAACATGATCCTGGAGAAACATAAACTAAACAAATCAGGAGAGACCTGAAACTGAAAAGAAAAATAAAAACAAACAAACAAACAAACGGGGCAGAATATCATCAGACAGTTGAACAGAACAGAGAAATACACTAGATCCTGGGTGTATTTTGGTCTGTTTGTTACAAAACTGGACCCCAAAATTGCAAAGAAAGGAAAACTTATATATATACAAAAATAAATGTAATGAGAGAGTAGAACCTAACTGTAAAAATGACAATTAAAGAAGACCTTAAGTTGATGAAATAAGAAATTGGTTGAAAGGAAAAAAAAAAAAAAGGAAAGACTAAAGTACCATGAGAAAAAAACATGAATTCCATGTACTATTTTCTCCTAGCATTGGAATTTTGCAATTTTGTGTGACAGGTAAACTTGGTGTTAGCCAGAATTTCTTGCTGGTCTTCTAGATGAGGGGCCTGTTGTGCGGATTTGCAGGTGTCTTTGTCTCAGGGGAGTTGCAGCACCCTTGCCAGGGGGCCACGTTAAGTTAGTACCTCCAGGTTGCTCTATGAAGCTTTTTTTTTTTTTTTAATTTATTTGACAGAAAGAGATCACAAGTAGGCAGAGAGGGAGGCAGAGAGGGGGAAGCAGGCTCCCCGCTGATCAGAGAGCCCGATGCGGGGCCCGATCCCAGGACCTGAAGGCAGAGGCTTTAACCCACCGAGCCACCCGGGTGCCTCTCTATGCAGCTTTTGTTTCCTGAAGGTTTTCTGAGGTGCTTTAGAGGATGAGAATGAAAATGGCAGCCTCCTGATTTCCAGCCTAGAGCCAGAAGGTCCCTCCCCCCACTCTTCAGGGTACTCTCAGGGAAAAGCAGTCATTCACTTTTGTCTCCCTGTGTTTACCCAGCCGACTGAGGATTTTTATCTCGACTATGCTACCCCTTTCAAATCTCCAAACTTAGCAGACTCCTGTGGTGTGCTCCCCTGCTGCTCCTCCTGGGAGAGGAAGTGGAGGTTCTTGCTGAGGTTCTGCCTCTTGCTGGGCCCCTGCTTGCAGAGCAGTCTCCTAACTGAGCCACGGTTCACGGTTTATGGCAACTTTGAGCTGATACCTGAGCTGATAGCCCACTCCTCGTTTCCCTGATTGCAGCTGGGTTTGCTGCTCCAATGTCTGGGACCTCTGCCACAATCAGGCACCCCCAGTCTTCCTGAGACCACAGTGTCCCACCTAGGATTTTGCCCTACTTTGCCACCTGAGCCCCTTTCAGGTGAGGACATCCCTCACCTAAGCAGATTTTTAAAAGTTCCTGATTTTGCACTTCGCTGATATATGACATTCTGGTAGCCGGCTTATGGAGGCTCCCTCCCCCTTCAGTTTATCTTCCAATATATTGCTTTGGATTCACTTCTCTGTATCTCCTACCTTGCAGAATGTGGTATTTTTTATTTGTAGAATTGCATTTCTTTTCTTAGATCTCTGGTTGAGTTCATGGATGTTTAGAATGACTTGATAGACATCTAGCTGAATTTCCATGACCAGACAAAACTAAGGTCCTCTACTCCTCCATCATCTTCCTCCCTCTTGTATACTGTTTTCTGCAGTGGCTGCGCCAATTTACATTTTTATCAACAATGCACAAGGGTTCCTTTTTATCTACATCCTTGCGAAGACTTATTATTTCTTATCTTTTTGATATTGTCCATCCTGAGAAATGTGAATTGATAGCTTCTTCATGGCTTTGATTAGCATTTCCCTGGTTAGTGATGTTGAGCATCTTTTCATGTGTCTGTTGACTATATGTTCCTTCGAAATATGTCTATTCAGGGGGGCTTGGGTGGCTCAGTCCTGATGCATCTGCCTTTGGCTCAGGTCACAATCTGAATCCTGGAATTGAGCCCCACATTGGGCTCCTTGCTCAGTGGGAAACCTGCTTCTCACTCTCCCATTCCCCCTGCTTATGTTCTCTCTCTTGCTGTGTCTCTTTGTCAAATAAATAAAATCTTTAAAAACAACAACAACAAAATATGTCTATTCCGGTCTCTGCCCTTTTTAAATTGGATTGTTTGGTTTCTTGGTGTTGGGTAAGTGCTTTCATATTTTGGATATTAACCCCTTGTTCAATATATAATTTGCAAATGTCTTCTCCCATTGCCTTTTAGTTTTGTTGATTTTTCCTTTGCTGTGCAAAAGCTTTTTTATTTTGGTAGTCCCAATAGTTTATTTTTGCTTTGTTTCCCTTGCCTGAGGAGACACATCTTGACAAATGATGCTAAACCTGATGTCAAAGAAATTACTGGCTCTCTTCTAGTAGTTATATAGTTTCAGGTCTCACATTTATGTCTTTAATTTATTTAAGTTCCTTTTTGTCTAAGGTGTAAAAAGTGGTCCAGTTTGATTCTTTTGGATATAGTTGTTCAGTCTTCCCAGTACCATTTATTGAAGAAATTGTCTTTTTCCCATTTATAATAGATTAATTGACCATGTAAGTGAGAGTTTATTTCTGGGCTATCTATTCTCTTCCACTGATCTATTTGTCTTTTTTTTTCGCCAGTGCCATACTGTTTAGCTTATTATAGCTTTGTAGTATAGTTTGAAATCTTCATTTGTGCCACCCCTAGCTTTATTCTTTTTTCTCAAGATTGTTTTGGCTATGGGTCTTTTGCAGTTCCAAATGAATTTTAGGACAATTTGTCCTAGTATTTTGAAACCACTATTGTTATTTTGGTATGGATTGCATTGAAATTTTAGGTTGCTTTGGGTAACATGGGCATTTTACCAATATTTATTCTTCTAGTCCATGAGCATGGAATATCTTTGTATTTGTTTGTGTCATCTTTAATTTCTTTTGTCAGTGTTTTAGTTTTCAATGGTACTCGTCTTTTACGTCCTGCTAAGTTTATTCCTGGGCATTTTATTCTTTTTGGTGCAGTTGTAAATAGAATTGGTTTCTCAGTTTCTCTGCTACTTTGTTATTAGCATATGGAAATACAAGAGATTTCTGCATATTTTGTATTCTGCAAGATTACTGAATTCATTTATTCTAATAGTGTTTTGGTGGAGTCTTTAGGATAATCTCTGTGTAGTATCATTTTATCTGCAAATCATGACTGTTTCATTTATTCCTTACCAATTTTGATGACTTTTAGTTCTTGTCTGATTGTTGCAGCTAGTACTTACAGTATTATATTGAATAAAAGATGAGAGTAGAGATCTTTGTTCCTGATCTTCGAGGAAAAGCTCTTGGTTTTTCACCATTGAGTGTGATGTTAGCTGTGGGTTTTTCATATATAGCTTCTACTGTGTTGAGGTATGTTCCCTCTACACTCATTTTCTTGAGCATTTGTATCATGAAAAGATGTTGAATTTTGTCAATGCCTTTTCTGTATTTGTTGAGATGATCATGTGATATTTATCCTTCATTTTGTTAATGTGGTGTAGTATATTGATTGATTTTGTGCATATTGAACCATTCCTGTGTCCTCAGAACAAATATCACTTGATTGTGATGAAGATCCTGTTAATGTATTGTTGAATGAGGTTTCTTAATATTTTGTTGAGGATGTTTTGCATCTTTGTTGATCAGGGACATTGGCCTGTAGCTTTCCTTTCTTGTGAAACTTTGGTTTTGATATAAGGGTAATGCTGGCTGTGTATAAAGTATTTAGAAGCTTTCTTCTTTTTTGAGTACTTTGTGGAGAATATGTATTAATTTCTTAAATGTCTGGTAGAATTCTCTTGTCAATCCATCTGGTCCTGGACTTCTGTTTGTTGGGAGTTTATTGATTACCAATTGTTTTATTAGTAATTGGTCTGTTCAGATTTTTAATTCCTTCCTGCTTCAGTTTTGAAAGATTGTATGTTTTTATGAATTTACCTATGTTTTTCTAGGTTGTCCAATTTGTTGGTACATAATTTTTCCTAGTAGTCTCTTAAAATCCTTTGTATTTCTATGGTGTGGTTTATTACTTATTTCTGCTTTTATTTTTTTGGGGTCTTTTTCTTTTTCCTTGATGACTGTGGCTAAGGTTTATTTATTCAAAGAACTGGCTTTTGGTTTCACTTATCTCTCTCTCTCTCTCTCTCTCTTTTTTTTTTTAAGATTTATTTATTTTGTCAGGGAGAGAGCGAGCGAGCATGTGTGCATGAGCAGGGGAAATAGCAGGCAGAGGGAGAAGCAGGCTCCTCGCTGAGGAAGGAGCCCAATGTGGGACTCAGTTCCAGGACTCTGGGATCACGAACTGAGGTGAAGGCAGATGCTTAACTGACTGAGTCACCCAGGCATCCCTCATTAATCTTTCTTTCGTTCTTTTTTTTAACTCTTCATTTTTTTCTGTCTGATATATCAGATGTGGGGTTACCATGAGGTTCATATATGACATCCTAAGTATATAGTGTATATATATATATATATTTATATATATTTATATATATATATATTTATATATAAATATATATATTTAGCTCCTGTATGTGTAAGGTTGGTATGTTTATTTGACGTTTTTCTTGTTTTTGAGATAGGACTATATCCCTATAAATTCCCCTCTTAGAGCTGCTTTTTCTGTGGTCCAAAGATTTTGGACCATTATATTTTCAGTTTTCTTAACGTATTTTTTAATTTTCTCTGTGTTTTGTGGTTTTGTTGTTGTTGACCCATTAATTGTTTAGTAGCATGTTGTTTGGCCTCCATGTATTTGTGGTATTTTTTTTTTTTTTCCTTTTTCTGGTAATTGTTAGTTTCATACTTTGGTGGTTGGGAAAGATGAATGATATTTCAGTCTTGTTCATTCTCCTTGAGAATGTTCGATGTGCTCTCGAAAAGAATGTGTATTCTGTTTTTGAGTGGAATGTTCTATAGATGTCTGTTCTTATGTGTGTTCTATGGCTACTGTTTGCTCATTGATTTTTTTTTTTTTTTTGTCTGGATGATCTATCCAGTGGTGTAAATGAAGTGTTAAAGTATTGTAATTGTCAATTTCTTTATGTCCATTAATATTTGCTGTATATATTTAGGTGCTCTGGTGTTGGGTGCATAGATATTTAAAATGTTATATTTTCTTGTTGGATTGGTCCCCTTATCATTATGCAGTGACCTTTTTTTGTCCTTTGTTACAGCCTTTGTTTTAAAGTCTATTTTATCTGATATAAGTATTGCTACCCTGGCTTTTTTTTTTTTTTTTTCCATTCCTTCTAGTTGTATGGAATTACTTTCATTCATCCTTTCATTTTCAGTGTGTCTGTGTCTTTAGGTATGAAATGAATTTCTTTTAGACAGAATACAGATGGGCCTCGTTTTTTTTTTTTAATCCATTCCATCACCCTATGTCTTTTGATTGGAGCATTTAAACCATTATATTTAAATAAATTATTGGTAGGTATGTACTTGTTGCCATTTTGCTCATTGTTTTCTGGTTCTCTGTTCCTTTCTTCTCTTGATCTCTCTCTCTCTCTTTTTTTTTTTTTTTTAATTGTGATTGGTGACTTTCTTTAGTGTTATGGTTGGCTTTCTTTCTATTTTTTATGTATTTATTACAAGTTTTTTTGGTTTGGGGTTACCATGAGGTTCATAAATAACATCCTAAGTATATAGTAGTCTATATGAAGACATTCTAAAAGAGTTTCATTTTTACTATCCCTTGCCAAGTTTTATGTATATGATATTTTATATCTTTTTATTTTTTGAGTCCCCTGAGCTTTTTAGATATAATTTACTTGACTACTTTCGTCTTTTAACCATTATAAATGATTGCCCTACTATTTTACTGTGTGTTTGCTTTTACTCATGAAATTTTTTACTTTTGTAAATTTCTTCTAATTTGGCCTTTTCTTTTCCACTTGAAGTCCCTTTAACATTTTTTTGTCAGGCTGCTTTTGTTTGGGAAATTCTTTATCCTTCCTTCAATTCTGAGTGATAATATTGCCTGGTACAGGGTTCTTGGTTGTAGGTTTTTCCTTTCAGTACTTTGAATATATCATGACACTCTTCTGGCCTGCAAAGTTTGTTTTGAAAAATCTGCTGATAGCCATATGGAGGTTGCCTTTTATGTTACTAGTTGCTTCTCTCTTGCTGCTTTTAAAATTCTCTTTGTTTTTAATCTTTGGTATTTTAATTATTATGTGTTATGGTGTGGACCTCCTTGGGGTTATCTTGTTTGGAGCTTCTGTGTTTCCTGAATCTGGATGTCTGTTTCCTTCACCAGATTAGGGGAGTTTTCAGCTATTATTTCTTTAAATAAGTTTTTCTGCCCCTCCCTTTCTTCTCCTTCTGGGATCCCTATAATCTGAATATTTGCTTGATGTTGTCCAAGAGATTCCTTTAACTGTCCTCATTTAAAAAAACTCTTTACCTTTTGCTGTTCATCTTTTTTTTTTTTTTTTTTTTTTAAGATTTATTTATTTGACAGAGAGAAACACAGTGAGAGAGGGAACACAAGCAGAGGGAATGGTAGTGGGAGAAGCAGGCTTCCTGTGGAGCAGGGAGCCTGATGTGGGGCTCGATCCCGGGACCCTGGGATCATGACCTGAGCCAAAGGCAGATGCTTAACGACTGAGCCACCCAGGCGCCCCTTTGCTGTTCATCTTGAATGCTTTCCAGTACCCTGTCTTCTACTTCACTGATCCATTCTTCTGTATCCTCTAATCTGCTGTTGATTCTCTCTAGTGTGTTTTCATTTCAGTTTTTGTATTCTTCAACTCTGATTGGTTCTTTTTAAAATTTTCTCTTTGTTGAAATTCTCGTTAAGTTCAGCTACTCTTCTCTCCACAGTCTAGTGAGCATCTTTATAATTATCATTTTGAAATCTTATCAGGTTGACTGGTTATCTGCATTTCATTTACCTCTTTTTCTGAGGTTTGGTGGTTTTTTTTTTTTTAATTTAATTTTATTTTTTCAGTGTTCCAAGATTCATTATTTATTCACCACACCCAGTACTCCATGCAATATGTGGCCTCCTTAATACCCACCACCAGGCTCACCCATCCTCCCACTACCCTCCCAAAATCCTCAGTTTCTCAGAGTCCACAGTCTCTCATGCTTTGTCTCCCCCTCCGATTTTCTTTCTTTTAAAGATTTTATTTATTTCACAGAGAGGGAGAGAGAGTACAAATAGGGGGAGTGGCAGGGAGAGAGAAGCTGGCTTCCACTGAGCAGAGTCTGACATGGTGCTCAATCCCAGGACCCTGGGATCATGACCTGAGCTGAAGGCAGATGCTTAATTGACTGAACCACCAGGCGCTCCTGGTGGTGTTCTTTTATTTGAGACATCTCCTAATTTTGCTTGATTTTTGTGTTCATTTCTGTGAATTCTGTGTAACAGCTACTTCTATACTTGAAGGAATGGTCTTGTGTATGGTCATCCCATGTGTAGACTGTGTGCCCATTGCCTTTGGCTGACTTTCTGGAAATGTGGCTGGCATCGGCTGGGGGTCCTGGGGCACTGTGCTGGGGCTACCCTGGTGGGATGGCTGGAGCTGAAGTGGGTATGGGCTAGGGCGGTTCTGCGGTTCTCTACCCAGAGGGTTCCCTGTCAGGACAGCTGAAGTTGAACTGGGTGTGAGCCGGGATGTCCTGGAATGTTCAGTGCAGGGGGCATCCTGGTGGGGCACCTGCAGATGAGGCGAGGTGTCGGCTGGGGTTCCTGGAGAACTCAGCATCGGAGATGCCCTATTAAATAATCTGCAGCCAACATGTTAAGGGCTTAGGAGTGTTCTGTGGTGCTTTGTACCTTTGTTACCTTGGCAAGATGGCTAGAGCTGTAGTGATTGCTGACCTGGCGTATCTTGGTGTGTGCTGTGCTGGGGCTGTCTTGGTGGGACAGATCGTGCTGCTACTAGGACTCCTGGATCCTGTTCTTGTCCATGTTATCAAGGTGGAGGAGGAGTATAAAGTGGTGCTCACCCGCCCCTCTGTCCCAGAGAGAGTTCCAGCAGTCCCCCCGCTGTTTGATAGAGTTCTGGAGCTGGATCTTTTCTATTCTACTTTCACCTTTAAACTGTGGCTGTTTTCCTGTGCTAGGACATCCAGGGCTCACTGAACCAGCAGACCACCTGTGGTGCCTGGACCCTGTTCTGATTTGTGCTATCAGAGTGGAAGGGAACTTCAGTGTGGCACTTGCTGGCCCTTTTGATCTGGAGAGAGTTCCAGCAGCTCCTCTGCCATTTGGCAGGGTTCTAGGGCTGGTTTCTTTATATTCCAGTTGCCCTTTTAGACTGTGGCTTTTTTTCTGTGCCCCAGAGCATACACATTTGCTCAAGGGCCTTCCACATATCCCTCCCCACTGCAGTTCAGATCATTCTGGGGGTTGGAGATTCCCTTCATTGCCAAGTCTCTGTCTTGCCTTCTGTAATCTATCTTTTGTTGTAAGAAGGCGTTCAGTCAGCCCCCAGTTCTTAAAGAGGAATTGCTATAGAAGTGGGTATAGATTTGTGTGTTCCTGGGGGGTTGTATTTAGGGTCTTCCTGCATTGCCATTTTGGACCAGAACCTGTTTTATGTTTTCCTGATAGGTTACCTAGTAGTTTATCTATTCTGTTAAGCTATTTCAGAGAGTAACTTTTTCAATTTAATTTTTCTGTTTCTTTTTTAAAGCTCTGTTATCCGCTTTTATATTCTGCTTTCTTTCAGTTTATCCCCCCCCCCAACTTTTGAGGTAGTGGTTTAATACATATATTTCATTTTTTTCATTTGTGATATTGTAATTAAGTCCGTTGTAGAGAACCCAAATAGCTACATCTAATTGCAAGGGAGGCCTGGAAAATGTAGCCATTTGGCCATCATTTCTGTTACAGTGGTAGAAATGGAAGTTGAATTTTAGATTGATACTTAGCAGTCTCTGTTACACTGTTAATGCTTTAAAAATCAAGCAAGTAACATGTACATTGGAAAACTTTAATTACAGAAACATGTAAAATGAAATGCACGTCTTTTCTTCCTTCCTTCCTTCATACCCATCTTCTTTTCCAGAGTTAAGCACTATTAAGTTTTGTGTCTATTTTTCCAAAATATTACATGCCAAATAATATATCCATATATTTACTTTTAACTCAAAAAATATTGTATTATACACTTTCATACTTTGTTCTTTTTCACTTTCTGTATCTGGTCATACAGATTTACCTCTTTATTATAATGACTGTATAGTATTCCATTTTATGGATGGAACATTGCCCTGCTGATGGACATTTAGAACCTCTAGGTTCTAAATCTAAAACTAGATCCTCTAGGTTCATTGCTCTTACAAGCAGTGCTGTGATAAACATCTGTGTTTATATGAGTATATTTTTGTGAATATATCCATTGGATTGAAACCCAGCAATGGAATTTGGTCAGTGAATATGAATATTTAAAATTTTAAAAAAGAGAGCTCTCTGGATAATCAGGCTTAGTGGTGGTCTCCTAAGTCCAGAACTCTACATATCCTCCAAGAATTGTATAGTTCAATAAGAACAATCAAAACTATTATTTTCATGGCTTTAATATAGCGCAGAGACAGGAAACTACAAACTCAAATTAACAATAAGAAAAACTCCAATTTCTAGTTGCTCTATTTCTTGAGTTCCCATTACAAATCTTCGTGAAGAGTTGGAGTATTGAGAAACTGCACAGAAGAAAGAGAAGGGAATTTAGGTAAAATTACTTTCAGAAAGAGGAAGTTCACTGTAAGAGTGAAAAGTATTGGAAAAGAGCCCTGATAGGCCAGCAGTGACTTCAGGCTTAAACATACACACAGGAATCAAGAAGGCAGTCATGGAAGGGCATTGCTTCTGGGGAAGACCTATTAGAAGAAAGGGAGAGGCATTTTTGGAAATTGTGGAGTGAAGGAAAAATGAAGCAAGGTAGATTTATGTGTCTACAAGATAAAAACCACAAATATTGAAGGAGCTATTACCCCTTTCCTTACCCCTCCCTAAAATCAAGATGCACATTAACGAAATGGCACCTTGCCATACTGACAGACAAGGGGGCTCTTGGACTGGGAGTCATGTTTGCCATCCCACTGTCAACTCTGAACAAAATGCACAGATACAAGATATATTAAAAAGAGAATAAAAAAACTTCAATTGAGAAAACACCCTTTGCTATAAAGTCAGTCATGAAGTAGATGATCATACTGCAGTCTGAGTTCAGTAGCTTCAAGTAAGTATTTGAGGTTATGAAAACCAGAAACTTAGAAACTCATGACAAAATGGACATGAAATAGATGTAAAGTTAGAGCTGATTGAATTAAAATGGGGGAGGGGGACCAAAATTGTTTATCAGACATGAAGACAGAATTAGAAAGTGTTTTAGGGAGAATTCATTTGAATGAAATTTAATAAGGAACATGGAGGAAAAGTGGGAAAACCAAGAAATTGAAGATAAAAAGTTAAAGAATTGATTTAAGTAGATGATAAGCAGAGTGAATATAGATGTAATTGGAATGACTGAGAAAGAAAAACCAAGACCTGAATTAATGTTTAAAACTGTGTTGTAAGCAAACCCATATAAAATGAGACCTAGAGCTACCTAATGGAAAAGCCCATTGAGCACTAGAATGGTCAAACTTGAGTAAAAATCCAAGTGTGAGTATTAGATTTTTAAAATAAAATATCTTTAGGACTTGGAGGCAAAAATTTCCTATACATTACAAAGATGAGAGACTGAGTAGCATCAGATTTCTTAAAAGCAACACCTAAAACAAGCAACAATGGAAAAACACTTTCAAGAGACTCGAGGAGAGATTATGAGACTAAGGATTTTATATCTTGCCAAACTGATGTTCATATATTAAGACTAAAGAAAACCAGTTTTAACTATGCAAGAACTGAGGGAATACTGTGTTCCTGGGCTTTCCTTGAGGAATCTTCTAGCAGATGAGCTTCATCCAAGCAAGAGATTCTCAAGGAGAAATTTCAATGAAAGGATTGACGGTGCTTATTTAATTATAAGTCTAAAACTAAAGCAGGGCTGGAAATGAGGGTGGAAGACAATATATAAATGCTATGTTTTAGTTGCAGAAAAATGCAGCTGAAAAAATGGGAAAAGGAAGAAAGAGTATAGCAGAATAAGTTCACTGATTGTTGTGAGTCAACAGATACTATCACAAATAGGCAACCCAGTTAATAAAACAGTAAATAATAAACAGGTGAAGTCTTATTAAATAGGTGTAATTACAAAAGTACCCACTAGATCAAAAATACAGACTTTGTAAATAACAGTATAAACACACAAACAGCAAATATAACATAGTTCATAGAGAGTAATTATAGAGAGTAAAAACCAAATGTCTTTTATGTGAATAAATATGAATGGCTTAGCTTATTAAATTCCCTTATTCTCCTTTATTGAAAGAAAAAGTTTTAATTTGTCTCATAGAGCAGGACCAGCTCTATGTGGTATATAGGAGACACTTAAAATGATTCAGAAAAGTTAAAAATAAGGGATGGACAAGAGGTATACCAGAGAGCAGAAAGAACATAGCAGCATTTGTGTTCCTAATATTGGATGACATAAAATTCAAGTTTTAATTATGGCAAGGAAAGACATTTTCACATGCTAAAAGCTACTATTCATAATGGTGATATAAAAAAAAAAAAATCTATGTCCCATCTGGGACATAGATAGATAAAACCATGAGCTTTATAAAGCAGAAACTATAGGAAATCCAAGGAGCCTTAGGTAGAAACAAATATTTGCCTTAAACACATAATTAATACGAGGCTGGTCAAGTGGACAAAAAAGAAAAAAAGATTTCCGAGATCTCAGTCACACATTAGTGTGACCTATTAAGGTAGATCTACCTATTAAGGTAGATCTTCTGGATCTATTTCAGACATTACAGCTTTGTAATAGGCATTAAATCATTCCTTCCAGTATGCATGGAACATTCACAAAAGTTGATTATATATTAGGCCAGAAAGAGAGTGTTGTTAAATCCCATACAGTGAAAATATCATGAACACTGATCAAAACTATAAATTTATAGCAACAGAAACAAAAGCATGATTTCACTTGAAAATCTTAAACACACACACACACACACACACACACACACACACACACACGTGATTTTATTTATTTGAGAGAGAGAAAGAGCATGAGAGGGGAGAAGGTCAGAGGGAGAAGCAGACTTCCCACGGAGCTGGGAGCCCAATGTGAGACTCTGTCCCGGGACTCTGGGATTATGATCTGAGCTGAAGGCAGTCGCTTAACCAACTGAGCCACCTGGGTGCCCTGAAAATCTTATATCCTTAATTGAAAGGAGAAAATTTAAGTCAAAATGCAGAACTCAAAAAAAAAAAAAAAAAAAAGCATTGCATATTAAAAATCTATGGGATGCTTTCAAAATGATGAGCAGAGGAAAATATATGGCCTTATGTGGTTAGTAAAATTAAAGGAAGGAAAATGAACTAAATTCTCAGTTCAAGAAGCCAGGGGGGAAAATACCTAACAATGTATTTTTTTTTTAAAAATTACAAATTTTTTTGTGTATTGGTATTTACCCTAAATACCCAATATAAATTTAAGAATCATAAGAGATGAGATGAACTAGACAATTTGTTTGGAAAACATATTTTACCAGAAATTGACCCTATTAGAGATAGAAAGCTTACATGGACTAAAATCCATAGAAAGAATTATTTCACAGAGAAAGCACAAGCCCAGGTAAGTTTCGTTTGGGAATTCCATGAAACATTAAAAAACCAGAAAATCATAATGCTACACATATTGTTTGAGAGCATAGACAGTAAAAAATACACCCCCAATTATTTTTATGAAGCAAGTATGACATTAATACCTAGATCTGATAAAGACAACTTAAAAAGATTTCAGATTAAAAAAAAAACAAAAAACTTCAGATTAGTATCACTTATCAGAATGGTACAACAGTACCAAATAACTGTTAGCTAAGAGACTCCATCCAACACCATATTAAAAATTATATATCCTGACCAAGTGGGATTTATTGTAGGAATTCAGGGTTCTAGGACATCTAGTGATGCATTTTATTAATAGATAGAAGGGAGAGAAATCATATGGTTTATGTAGATACTAAGAAAAGCCTTTAAGAAGGTTCACCTGTACCTAATGAGAGCACTCAGGCAAGTACGAATTGAGGAGTATGTTTTTTTTTTTTCTTTTTTAATTTTTATTTAAATTATAGTTAGTGGTGCTCCTGGGTGGCTCAGTTGTTGGGCATCTGCCTTTGGCTTGGCATGGCTTGCCTGTGGTCCTGGGATTGGGCTCCGTGTCGAGCTCCCTGCTTGGTGGGGAGCCTGCTTCTCCTTCTCCCACTCCCCCTGCCTGTGTTCCCTCTCTTGCTGTGTCTCTGTCAAATGGGTAAATAAAATCTAAATAAATAAATAAATTCTAGTTAGTAACCCAGCATCTTAATAAAGAAAACCCTAGTTCCACTAAGATCAGGAACAAAACAAGGATGCATACTATTTCCACTATTAACATTTTATTAGAGCCATTAGCCAATGCAATTAGACAAGAAGCAGATCAACTAAAGGCAAAAGCCTTGGAAAGGAAGTTAAGCTATTTTTGTATGTGATATAGCATACTAAAAAATGCTAGAGAATGTGTGATGAGACTGAAACAACTAAGGAGTAGGTTATAAAGTTAACATATAGAAATTGTCATAAACACAAAAACCCATTATATTATGGTAGCATAGAAACAAGATAAAGTATTTAGTAATAACCACATAGGACAAATTTTAAAACTTCTGAAAAACATAACAGCAGACTTGAACAATGAAGAAGCATTCCTCATTCTGGTTATTGGGTTAACATCATAAAAACAGCTCTTCCTGAGGAAATTTGTAAATTTAAGGCAATCGCAAACAAAATTTTAAAAATACAACTAGACAAGTTTATACAACAGTTCATAGGGATTAGCTTCAACTCATTTTTAAGCTAGATAAGTAAAAAAAAAAACAAAAACTAAAGTTTCCCTTAAGTTTAAGAAAAAGACATTCATATGGAAAAATAAAAGTACAAGAATAGCTAGGACTATACTGCAAAACAAAGACTGTAGCCATATCCTGCATTAAAGCACACTGTCGTTCAAACAGTGTGGTGCTGTTCCTTACACGGACCAGTGGCCTAGAAGAGAAAAGCTAGAGGTGGATCCAAGTACATATAGAATATAGGTAATACAGAAAAAGTATTATCTCAAATTCTGGGGCAAAGATTAGCTTTTTAATAAATGGTGGACAACTGGATAGCTTAGCTGGTTAGAAAAATATAAAATTAGATTTGTACTTTACGCAAAAATGAACCACAGCTAGATCAGAGAACTAAATATAAGTGTAATTCCTGTAAGCACTGAAAATGTGGGTGGATTTCCCTAACTTCAGGGGAAAGTAATCAAAGGATTTTGAATATGACTCAAAATCCAGCTTGTTTAAAAAAAAAAAAAACTGTTAAGTTCAACTTGGTCAAAAATTTTAAAATCCCATTCTGCATAGCAAAAATCTATAAAGAAAGTCAAAAGACAGCAACAAAGTGGGAGGAAATATTTGCAACGTAGATCCCAAATAAAAGACAAAATATCTCAGGGTGCCTGGGTTGCTCAGTCAATCTCCCTCTCCCCTCACCCCTACCCTGCTCCCCCTGCTCGTGCTATCTTTCTCTTTCTCAAATAAATCTTCAAAAAAAACCTAAAAAAAACAAAAAAAGCCAATATCCTTAATATGTTAAAAAAAAAAACAAAAACAAAACTCTTACAAATTGAGGAAGATCGAAATTGATAGAGAAAGGCAAAAACCATGGATAGCTCACAAAAATACATGTAAAATGGACCTTAAACATATGGAAAGATTTTCAACTTGACTCATTATGTTAGAAATGCCAATTAAAAATACACTGAGTCATCATTTCTCATCTGTCAGTTTGGCAAAAAATAAACAACTTGAAAACATTTTCCATTGGTAAGTCTGGCAAAGCAGGCTCTCTCAAATTGCTGGGAAGGGCATATGGTAATTTCTAAGACCGAGTGGGTATTATTTACATGTGAACCCAGCAGTCCACCTTTCAGGTATTTACAGTGGAGATGCACTTCTCATCATCCAAAATTATAGACATACAAGGTTACTACTATTGTGTTATTTGCAATTGCAAAATAATGTAGGCAACTTGAATTTAAAATGTAAGCAACACATGGGAGATTAGTTGAGTAAACTTTGGTACATGCACACAGTAGAGTACTAGGCAGGAAAAAGAGCAAGGGTGATCTCTATAAACTGATAGGAAGTGAATCTTGGGATATATTGTTAAGTGAAGAAACCTAAGTATTAAAGAGTATCTGTAGTAGGTTACTTTCCTTTTTAGACAGAAGTGGGAATTAAAAAGGTTATACATGTATCTACTCATTTCTGTAATATACGTATGAGAAATAAATCACAAAATGAGATTAATGACAGGGTGTGTAGAACTAGGGTGGAAGGAATGGGGAGTGACATTAAACTATGTTAATGTTTACATATTTAAAAAAATCAAGACCGAGGGAAAACCTTAAAAATGAAATAAAAACAAATGAACCTGTATTTCAAACGAATAACTTTTGAGCACAGTATTTTGACTATATACTTTTAGTCCAGTGACAAATAGTTGTAAAGCAGTACTGAATTTTTTTTTCCAATCATAGCATTTCTAAAACCAGTTTCTCTGTTTTTGAGGATTAAATAAGTCCATTTTGAGGATAATGGGAGTCCAGGGTTTACTGTAGGAGAAAGGAGTTCTGAATATGGTCAGGGGCAAATTAGAATGAGTCCTGTGATTGAATTGGACTAGAATTGGAGTTTTTAGTATGAACTCAACGTTTTCATACTACTTTTAGAAATAACTGTGTGTGTGTGTGTTTACCTGTGGATTTCCTAGCTCTGTCCTCTAGGACAGCTTTTTAGAAGCAGTCTTACACCCCCACCTTCCCCCCAATCCTGAAGGAATATGAAACCTTTGGGGAGATGGCTGATCCTGGGCCTGGGCCAAGAAAAAGTACAAGATGAACCTGAAAGTAAGGTAATTCCAGAATGTAACAGTGCTCAAAGAGCAACGGAGAAACATTGAAGTGGCACAGGAACCCTCTTGAATGAGCTCTCTCTGGCAACTATGGGGCAATTTAAACATAAAATAATGGTAAAGATTACAGTACACATAATAAAACAAGAATTCGTAAGTTCATACTTGTGGATGATGTAAATAAATGGGAAAGACAGAGACCTTTTTGATAATAGAATGGCAACTAATAAATGGGATGAGGGAAATCCCTGTTTGGCAGCTCTCATGGCAATAATTGGGTTAGGCAAGAGTCATGAGTGCTAAAGCTAGTGGGTGAAAGTTTGATGAAAGATAGGATTTTTACATTAATTCCAAGTATTTCCCCACAATATACTTATTAAAAATGGAAAGGTAGTAATTTTGCAGAGGAGAAACCTGCATATGTCTTCACCATTAATGGCCAAATTATGTTTGGAGACATCATGTCTCCCCCCTTTTATTTATTTTTTTAATTTTTTTTTTTTTTTTGCCTCCCCCCTTTTAAAGTAGGCTCCACACCCAGCGTGGAACCCAACATCAGGTTTGAACCCATGATCCTGAGATCAAGATCTGAGCCGAGATCAGGAATCAGACACTAAATTGTCTGAGGCACCCAGGCGCCCCATTATGTGCCGTTTGATGTGATTTACTGAGAGGGTCACTTCTGTGATACTCTGTCAAAAATGCTTACCCTGAAATTAAATATGAAGAAATATTAAACCCAAATGGAAGACAAATAACCAAATGACCAATCTGTGGTCTTCAAAGATGTCATGATAATGAAGAAAAGGGCTGAGGCGGGTATTAAAGGTGGCTAAAAGAGCGCCTGGTGCTCTTCGGTTAGATTCTAGAACCAGGTTTTTGTTGCTATAGAATGTTATTGGAATAACTGGCAAAATTTAAACAAGGTTTTATAATAGTAGTATTAGTTTCCTGATTTTGACAGTCTCACTGCAGTTATATGAGAACGTCCTTATTCTTAGGCGGTACATATGAGGTACTTATAGGTAAAGAGGCATCATGTCTGTAACTTACTTTCAAATAGTTCAGGAGAAAAATTATGTGTATACACATACATACATAGAGAAAAAATACTTATGAATACATAAGAGAGGAGATGTGGGTGAGGACAGAGAGGGAACAATAAAACGTATGTGGTAAAATGTTAAATGGATTATCTAGGTGAAGGATATATACTTTTTATTTTTTTAGCTAGAGCCAGAAACTTTTATGTAAGTTTGAAATTATTTCAAAATAAGATTAAAAGAGTAAAATAATGCCAAATCAAATAGAACCTTTAAAAAGAGTGCACTGGTTTATCCTCCCCAGCAGCGTAGAGGTGCTGCCCTCTCTCCATCCTTGCAGACCCTGAGGTGGGTGGGGGCTCTCCAGCTTTGTCTTTCTGTAATGTAAATGCCTGTCATTCTGTAATGGAGTTGTGTCTGGTTCTTTATCGTTTTGAGCTCAGGTGTAAATTTATCCCTGCAGGTTGTTGATGAGCGAGAATTTTTTGAGATCATGCCCAATTATGCGAAGAACATCGTTGTTGGTTTTGCAAGAATGAATGGGAGGACCGTCGGAATTGTTGGCAACCAACCTAAGGTGGCTTCAGGTAGGTGGGAGAGGCTCCCACACACCTCAAGTGGCAGCTGGGGGCTGGAGCTGCCTGGGCTCACAGTGTCTGCCTTCTGACCTTCTCCCCAGATGAGCCCTCCATGGCCAGAGAGGAAACTCAACTGTTGTAACAGCTCTTTTCTCTTTTCATGTTCCTATCTCAGAATGCTTCTTTCATACTTTAATTTTTTAAAGGTTTATAGATAAGGTTTTTTTTTTAAGATTTTATTTATTTATTGGACAGAAAGAGATCACAAGTAGGCAGAGAGAGGGGGAGAAGCAGGCTCCCCACTGAGCAGAGAGCCTGATGCGGGGCTCGATCCCAGGAACCTGAGATCATGACCTGAGCTGAAGGCAGAGACTTTAACCCGCTGAGCCACCCAGGCATCCCGATCGTGTAGTTTTTCTCCTTCATTGATATTTTGTATGTTGAACCACTCTGCATTATTAGAGTATATCCAACTTGGTCATAGTATATAATCCTTTTTATAAAATAAATTTTATTTTTTGGAGCTCTTCCGTTTCACAGCAAAATTAAGTGAAAACTACAGAGTTCCCACATACACTCTGCTATCACACACGCACAATTTCACTATCAGTATCCTGAAGCATAGTGGTGCATTTGTTACAATTGATGAATGTACAGTTGACACACCAGGAGTTTCTGTTCTGCATTCTCACCAGGATTCGTTCTTGTTAGTTAGTGTTTTGGATTTTGGCCATTCTCATAGTTGTGTAGTGGCATCTCATTTTGATTTGCGCATTTCCTTGATGACATGATGTGGAGCATCTTATAATGTGCTTATTTGCTATATCTATTTTTGTTTCCTTTGGTGAGGTGTCTGTTCAGATCTTTAGCGCCCCCCCTTTTATTTTTATTTCTTTAGCTCATTTTTTTTTTTCCTTTAGCTCATTTTTTAAGCAGGTTTTTTTATTGTTGAGTTTTAAGAGCTTTTTGTATACATTAGATCGCAGTTCCTTTATCACATGTATATCTTGCAAGTATTTTCTTCCGGACTGTGGTTATCTTCTTATTTCTCTAGACAGTGTTGTTTGCAGAGCAGAAGTTTTAAATTATAATGAGGTCAGCTTACCAATTATTTTTTTCATAGATGATGCCTTTGGTAGTGTCTCTGGGAAGATAACACCATACCCAAGGTTATGTTTTTCTCCTATGTTATGTTCTAGGCATTTTAAAGTTTTGTGTTTTGCATTCAGGTCTCTGGATCCATTTTTGAGTTAATTTTCATGAAAAGTGTAAGGTCTGTGTCTAGATTAATTTTTTTGCTTGTGGATGTCCAGTTGTTCCAGCACTATTTGTGGAAAAGATGATCTTTCCTCCATTATATTGGCTTTGTTTTTTTATTTTTTATTTTTGTCAAAGATCAGTTGATTATATTTATGTGGGTCTATTTCTGGTTTCTCTGTTCTGTTGCATTGATGTATTTGTTTTTTCTTTTACCAGTACTACACGTCTTGATTATTGTAGCTTTATAGTAAGTCTTGTAGTTAGATATTGTCAGTCCTTCAACTTTATTTTGTCCTTCAATATTGTGTTGGCTGTTTTGGGGTTTTTGCCCCTCACTATACTCTTTAGAATGAATGTGTCAATATCCACAAAATAACTTGTTAGGATTTTGATTGTAATAGTGTTAAATCTAGAGTTCAAGTTGGAAATACCTGACTTCTTGACAAGATTGAGTCTTCCTATCCATAAACAGGGAATATATTTTCATTTATTTAATTCTTCCATTTTGTTCATCAGAGTTGTGTAGTTTTCCTCATGTAGATTTTATAGTATGTTTTGTTAGATTTATGACTATATATTTCTTTTTTGGGTAGTGTTTATGGTATTGTGTTCTTTTTTTTTTTTTTAAATATTTTATTTATTTATTTGACAGAAAGCGAGAGATCACAAGTAGGCATAGAGGCAGGCAGAGAGAGGGGGAAGCAGGCTCCCTGCTGAGCAGAGAGCCCGATGTGGGGCTCGATCCCAGGACCCTGAGATCATGACCTGAGCCGAAGGCAGAGGCTTTAACCCACTGAGCCACCCAGGTGCCCTTGGTATTGTGTTCTTAGTTTCAGATTTACTACTGGTATATAGGAAAGTGATTAATTTTGTATATTAACTTTGTATCTTAACTTTGTATCCTGCAACCTTGTTTTAACTGCTTATTAGTTTGAGCAGTGTTTTTGGCAATTCCTTAGGACTTTGTACATAGATTATTATGTTATTTGTGAACAAAACCAGTTTTATTTCTTCCTTCCCGGTCTGTGTACCTTTTGTATATTTTCTTGTTTGATTGGATTAGCTAGGACTTGCAGTACAGTTTTCAAAAGTAGTGGTATGAAGGGACATTTTTGCCTTGTACCTGATCTTAGTAGGAAGGCTTCTAGTTTTTCACCATTATATATTATGTTAGCTGTAGATTTTTTTGTTAGATGTTCTTTGTCAAGCCGAGAAGTTGCCCTTTTATTCCTAGTATTGCTTTTTCTATATCTACTAATAAGTTCATGTGATTTTTCTTCTTAGCCTGTTGATGCAGTGGATTAAATGAATTTGTTTTCAAATGTTGAATCTGCCTATCTGTGATAAATCCCAGTTGGAAGTGGTATATAGTTATTTTTATAACATTGATGGATTTGATTTGCTAATATTTTGTTGAGTATTCTTACATCTATGTTCATAAGAGACATTGGTCTGAGTTTTCTTGTAATGTCTTTGTATGGTTTTAGTAATAGTATTATGCTGGCCTCATAGAATAATTTAGGAAATATTCCCTCTGATTTTGTCTTCTGGGAGAGATTGTAGAGAATTGATGTAATTTCTTAAATGTTTTGTAGAATTCACCAGTAAAACTTTGTGGGCTGTGTTTGTTTTTTAAATCACATAAGAAATAAAAAATGGAAAAAAATGGTATTACAAATCAAAAATGTAATATTGGCTTTTATGTTTCTTACATTTCCCCATGTAGTTACCTGTCCTAGAAATCTTTTTTTCTTCATACAGTTGTGTGGTACTTTCTAGTATTTTTTTCATTTCAACCTGAAGGATTCCCTTTACCATTTCTTGTAGGGCAAGTCTAGTGGTAATGAACTCTTCCACTTTGATCTTGGAATATCTTAATTTGTCCCTCATTTTTAAGGACAGTTTGCCAAACATGGAGTTCTTGGTTGACAGTTTTATTCTTTCAGTGCTCTAAGTCATCCCATTGTCTCTTGGGCTCTCTGGTTTTTCTACTCAGAGATCAATTGATAATCTTACTGAGGATCTCTTATATATGGTGAGTCACGTCTGTCTTGCTACTTTCAAGATTTCATCTATATCTTTTTTTTTTTTTTAAAGATTTTATTTATTTATTTGACAGAGGGAGAGAGATCACAAGTAGGCAGAGAGGCAGGCAGAGAGAGAGAGGGGGAAGCAGGCTCCTTGCTGAGCAGAGAGCCCGATGCGGGGCTTGATCCCAGGACCCTGAAATCATGACCTGAGCCCAAGGCAGAGGCTTTAACCCACTGAGCCACTCAGGCGCCCCTCATCTATATCTTTTAGTAATTTGATGATAATGTGGCTCAGTGGGGGTTCTGTTTGTGTTTATCCTACTTAGTTTCTTGGATTTGTCACTTCATGTCTTACATCAAATTTGGGAAGTTTTTGAACATAATTTCTTCAAATAATCTCTGTCCCTCTTTTCTCTTTCTCCCCCCTCTGGTATTGCCTTGCTGCATATGTTGGTTTGAATGATGGTATTTCATAGGTTTCTTAGTTTTTATTCACTTCATTTTTCTTTTCTTTTTGCTCAGACTGGATAATTTAAACTATCTTCAGGTTTCCTGATCTTTTCTTCTGTTTTCTCAAATCTGCTATTGATCCCCTGTAGTGATTTTTTTTTTTTTTTTTTAAGTTTCAATTATGGTAGTTTTCAGCCCCAGAATTTGGTTACTTTTTAAGATTTCTTTCTTTTTGATATTCTCATTTTGTTCATACATTGTTTTCCTGATTTTTAAATTTCTTTGTTCATGTTTTTCTCTACCTCTTTGACCATATTTAAGACAGTTATTTTAAAATCTTACAGGGGCATCTGGGTGGCTTAGTTGGTTAAGCATTGCCTTTGGCTTAAGTCATGATCCCAGGGTCCTGGGATTGAGTCCTGCATCAGGCTTTCTGCTACCCGGGGAGCCTGTTTCTCCCTTTCCCTCTGTTTGCCACTCCCCTTACTTGTGCGTCCTCTCTCTCTCTCTCTCTCTCTCTGTCAAATAAATTTTAAACAAACAAAAAAATTGTTTGTCTAGTAAGTTCAGTGTTTTGCTTCCTCAGGGATTGATTCCGTCCACTTATTTTGTTTGAGTGACTGTTTTCCTGTTTCTTTGTAAGTCTTGTTATTTTTTGTTGAAAACTAGACATTTGGATATTATAATGTAGGTTTTGTTGTTGATCACTGAATGCTGTAATGGTCCATTTGCCTAGTGACTTTTCCTGATTATTTTTGTAGACTATAATCCTTCCTGTATGTCGTCACTGAAGTTTCTTTTCCTTAACTTGTATCCAGTGGTATTTTGACAGAGATATCCTTCAACACCAGGTGCTAAAACAAAGAAGAAAACACCTCTTCTAGTCTTTGAGAATTGGCTCTGTGCTGGGGTTCTCCTTCAACACTTAGCTAGACTTAAATTGAACTTAGGGATCAGCTCAAGGTTAACTCTTAAGATCTTCTTAGGTTATTTGTTTTGTAATGTGTTTTCATTTTCATTCATCTTAAAATATTTCCTTTTCTCAGGTCTTTTCTGAGCATGCATCTGGTTCTAGGCATATCTGTCTTTCTGAAATCCCCTGTATATGTAAGTGTTCTTGAGTGCCCTAATTTCCCAGAGAAACTTGTTTTTTTTTTTCCTCCTAGGCTTTAGGTGATTGAAGCATAATCTTTTGCCCCAGATATCTGCAGGTTTTTCCTTTGTTTTTGAGCAACGTCTGCCACTTTTCTGGCCTGGGTGAGTTCCAAGTTAGGTTAAACAGGGATGAAAGTCAGTCTTTCAGACAACTTAGAACAAACTATGTGATAATTGGTGACTGAAGTCTTCTTTGTTCCCTCTAGAACTAGGGAGAGTGTGGAGCAAGTGTAATTAAGAATATCAACAAGGCTTTCCTACTATTTTTAAGTTGCCTTTTTCTTTTCTTTTTTCTTCTGTTCTCTTCCCCTCCCTCTCTCCCTCCCTCCCTCCGTTCTTTCCTTCCTTCCTTCCTTCCTTCCTTCCTTCCTTCCTTCCTTCCTTCCTTCCTTCCTTCCTTCCTTAAGTAGGCTCCACACCCATCATGGGGCTCAAACTTAATCACTCTGAGATCAAGAGTCAGATGCTTTCTACTACCTGAGCTCCTGAGGTACCCCTTAAGTTGACTTTTCTCTTGATTTGACTTTCTTTTGATTGCTGTAGACCTTCACTTATTCCAGAGTTTCTGCTTATTTTGTTATGTTTCTGTTGGAGGATAGGAGCTTGGAGCTGCCCACTCCACCATTTTGTTGTTTAGAAAAAGTGTTTAAAGTCAGGAATTCACACCTATTAAAAAATTGTATTTTGTTCCTCTAGTAAGTTCATAACTGTCCATACATTCCTTTAGTTTCTCCTTTTAGCTATGTCAGATCTGGCATGGATTTCACCTGGTTTATTGTATCTGCTTTAAGATCTTTCTCAATCTGACTACCTCTGTTGACTTTCATAGGCTCACTTTTTAAGGAACTGCTTTGCTTGTCCTGGAAATTTTCTCTATAAATAGCCAGGATGTCTATTCCAGGGACTCTCCCCAGCTCTGGCTGGAGCCTGAACACTTGAATCCATTGTGGTTCCTTGACTTCTCTTTTACTTGGTTTAAAAATTCTTTGTGATATTTATGGAGTGGCAAGATGTGGAAGTTCAGTAGGTTACTGCTTTTTTGAAGAAAGCTTCGTTTTATTGACTTCTTCATTCCCTGTTACTAAAAGGCCACTTCAGAGGCTCAGATAGGGAGCTTCTGTTCTCGTTCTCATTTTTTCTTGTAGCAATTAGCCACAGCTCCTTGAGCACTCTCTGGGTGACAGGCTCTCTGTATAGCCCTGGGACTAGGCCTAAGATGCTAAGACCAAGCCTCTGGACATGGGGCCCGCTCCATGGCAGCTCAGGGCTGCAAGTTTTCCATTTCTGTGTTCATTTCCCCAGTGATTATATCTTGTTTTGGTTGTCAGTGCTGATCTTTCTTTTCAGTTTGATTTTGAGTGTAGTCTCTGGGTACTTTTTGCATTTTCTTAATTTAGAATTTTTTTTTTCTGGGACTTATCAGATTTTTTATTTCATGTCATTAACATAGATTCTGAATAGAGAGGAAGGGAGATTTAAAACATTTCTATTGAGTTATAATTTATGCACAATAAAATATTCAGCTTTCAAATGTTTATTTTGATACGTTTTGACAATTTGACAGTTATATCTAACCTTGTTATCACTGTCCAAAACAAGATTTAGAACATCTCAGATAATGCATTTAGCAAGAGAGAAGTTTTCCCTATTTTTCTTTTCTGAGTTATTTCTTTTTCATGAATTTTAGAATTCTTTATATATTTTGGATGTGAGTCCTTTGTCAGATATGTGTGATTAGTGACTTATTTATCCAGTAAATTAATGGTGTCTTTTGACTTACATTATTTTAAACATTGGATGAAGCCCCATTTATCAGTGTTTTTTTATTTATGAATAGAGCTTTTGTGTCCTTTCCAAGAAATTTTTGCCTACTACAAGGTTGCAAAAGATAATCCAATAATACTGCCTAGTTTTGTAGTTCTGGGTTTTATATTATGATCTGTGATCTATTTTGAATTGATTTTGGTATATAGAATGAAACAGTCTAATTTCATAGTTGTGTGTGGTTTTGTTTTTTTTAAAATATAGATAGTTAATTGTTTCATCACCATTTGTTAGGAAGACTTCCTTTCCACATTGAATTGTTTTGGTTCCTGGTCTAAAATCAGTTGTGTGGTTCTGTTTCTTCAGTCTATTCTGTTTCATTGTCATTTTGTCTACCTTTATGCCTGTGCCATAGTGCCTTGATTATTGCAGCTTTATAGTTCTCAGTGGTTCTCAACTTGGGGCAGTATCAGGATCCTGGGGACATCTGACGATGTTGGAGACATTTTTGGTTGTCATAAGTATGGATTCTGGGGGCAGTGGGTGCTACTGGCATCTAGTGGGTGGAGGCCAGAGATGCTGTTGAATATCCTATACACACAAGACAAACCCTAACAACAAAGAATTATCCAGTCCAAAATGTTGATAATGCTGAAGTTGAGAAACTGTGCTTTGTTAGTAAGTCTTAAAAAGTCAACTAGTATAAGTCTTCCAATAAAAAAAAATTATTCTCTCTCCTTTGTATTACCATATAAATTTTATTTTATTTTTTTTTTAAAGATTTTATTTATTTATTTGACAGAGAGAGTGAGAGAGGGAACACAGGCAGGGGGAGTGGAAGAGGGAGAAGCAGGCTTCTCGCTGAGCAGGGAGCCTGACGTGGGGCTTGATCCCAGCACCCTGGGATCGTGACCCGAGCCAGAGGCAGATACTTAATGACCAAACCACTCAGGTGCCCCACCATATGAATTTTAGAATCTGCTTATCAATTTCTGCTAGAGAATGCCTATGATTTTGATAGCAATTGCTTGAAAATACAGGTCTGTTCAATATGCTAGCTTATTAAACTTTAAATCTAAGATAGTATATAATATTTAATAGTATATAAATAATTTATTATATATATTTTATCAATTCATTATATATTATCAATTAATTAGTAATATTTAATAGTATGTAATTAAAATAGAATATAATTAGAAACTTAGTTTCTTGGTTGTAGTAGCTGTATTTCAAGTGCTAATAGCTCTAGTGGCTACCATGTTGAATAGTACAGTCAGAGAACATTCACAGAAAGTTCTTTTGTCCAGGACTGGTATAGATCACTTTGGGAATTTATCCATTCTTCTGATCCATGAGTGTATAAGCTTTTTTTTTTAGATGTTCTCATCAGAAAATGAAAATTCAACTGTACTCCTAGGTTACTGCTAGTTGTTTTTTTTTTTTTTTAAGATTTATTTATTTTAGAGAGCGTGTGAGTGGCGGGAGGGGCAGAGGGAGAAGAAGAGAGAATCTCAAGAAGACTCCACACTCATTGTGGAGCCAACACCAGGCATGATCTCATCCCCCAGAGATCATGACCTCAGCTGAAACCAAGAGTCAGATGGTTAATCGACTGAGCCACCCAGGTGCCCCACTGCTAGTTTTGAGTTATGATTGAATATTGAATGTTGTCAGATCTTTCTATCTGTTAAGAAGACTATATGGTTTTTCCCCTCTATTTAGAATAATTTCACTGTTTTTCACATGTTAGATCAACCTTGATTTCTTGGGATAAACCCCATTTGGTCAGAATGCATTCATGTTTTTGTATATTGCTGGATTTGATTAGGCAATATCTTAGGAATTTTTGCATCTGTGTTCATAAGGGATTTTGGTCTTCATTCTTCTCTTAAGATGTCCTTATCTTGTTTTGGCATCAGGGTAATGTGGCTTCATACAGTATGTTGGGAATTATTCTAGGAGAGGCAATATACTAGTAATTGAGCTCTTACTCTGTGCCACTTTACAGATACCATCTCCTTTAATCCTTACAACTATGGTAGGAGGTAGTAACATCCCAGCTTTGCAGGTGAGGAACCTTAGGCTCAGAAGGGTAAAGTAAATTCCCGGGGACACATAGGTATAACTGAAGCCAGCATCTGATTCCAAGCTACAGGGAGTCGCTAAGAGCAGCCCTTGAATGATACCTCCCACTACTGTTCCATGGGGACAATTCAGCCTGTGCCCCAGGTGGCAGCAGTCCTTTAGCTTATGGGGCAGAGTCTCGCTGCCTGCAAGGCTGTGCTCCCAGCAAGAGAGCCCTTGCTCTCAGAACCGAGGCTACTCCTGGACCGTTTTTGGCCAGTGTCAGGTGGGTTCTCCTGTTTTCTCTGTTTTTCCTGGAGTGTAAGGGTTCCCTTTACATTCCCTGAAGAGGAAACTTTGATGCCTCCATAAAGGTCAGCTCTGGATGGTTGCTGAGGGTACATTCCCATGTGGGTGGAACTGGAAATTGCCCAGAAGCTCAGCATGGACAATCTCTCTCATTCTAGGATGTTTGGATATTAATTCATCTGTGAAAGGGGCTCGTTTTGTCCGATTCTGTGATGCGTTCAATATTCCACTCATCACTTTCGTTGATGTCCCTGGCTTTCTGCCTGGTAAGTCATTGACAGAAATGGGGGCTAGGAGAGGTGGTTTTGCCTGATAAGGCACCCACTTTATTTGGAGGTTTTCTTGCAAAATTCTCTAAGGATTTGTGACATCTCTGTATTCTAGATGTCTGAAAGATGGGGCTGTGGGGTGGGGGTGGCTCTGTCCTGGCCCTTTGGGGGGCAGGGGAAGACCTCATAGCTGAGAGTGGCAGTCAAACCTTGTGAGAACTTTTGTATCTAGTAACTCTTCCTCGTGGCCTAGGCACAGCACAGGAATTCGGGGGCATCATCCGGCATGGTGCCAAGCTTCTCTACGCATTTGCTGAGGCAACTGTACCCAAAGTCACAGTCATCACCAGGAAGGTGAGGAACTTGTATCAGAGGCTGTGAGCCGACTCCTGGCAGCATGGCCATGTTTGGAGGTCTGGCCAAGAGTTTCAGGAGGGCTGGGAAAGGGAGTACACCTTGCTCACCCTTAAAAAGATCTTTTATAGCCCTGTGGACACACCCTGTAGCTTTATTGGTGGTCACGTCTGGGAACTGAAAGCATCAGTGGGAAAAAGTCAGGAAAGACAGTGAACATTAACTGTAAAAGGCCTCTGGGTTGTGTCCACATATTCTCTGTTCTGGCTTCCTGGCCTCAGAGACATTGTGCCTTTAGTAGCCCAGGAGGGCTCTTCTTTTTGTCCTCATTTCACTTGGGTTCTTAGGATGTTTCAGGGCATGATCTCTTTGATTCAGGCTCTAACATTTAGCATCTGGGTCTGTTCTAGGCATATGGTGGTGCCTATGATGTCATGAGCTCCAAACACCTTTGTGGTGACATCAACTATGCCTGGCCTACAGCAGAGATTGCAGTCATGGGAGCAAAGGTGAGGGCTTCTAGCTTTCTCTTTGCCTGAGCCCAGGTACTGCACTCTCCCAGCAGGAGCTCGTCAGTGGGAAACGCTGGAGAGAGGCTAGGACCCCTTGGATGGGCTAGGATTCTAGGCAATTGGGGCCTAGACCTTGGAAAGTCTCCCACCTTGAGCTCCAGGGCCAGCTCTGGCTCCTGTCCTGCAGTCTCACTTCAGGCACATGCCGGCATCTTTGTGTTCAGGGTAGGAGGGCCCCTGAGGTGGTTTTGAGATTATTAGTAAAGGGAAAAGGGTTGAGTCAGCTGAACTAGACTTTGGGAGGATTGGACATTCCCTGTAACTCCATCTCATCTCTTTGGGGTGGCGGGTTGTGGGGGAGCCCTAGAGCCATTCCTTTTAGCCCATAGAAGCTGAACTGTAGTTCTGACCCCTGGTGACTCTGGGCAAGGTCTAGCAATGCCCTCCCCTATCCATACGGGGTGTGCTCCAACACCCCCAGTGGGGGCCTGAAACCAGGATAATACTGAACCCTATATATGCTATTTTTTCTTATACATACCTAGGTACTTACAATAATGTTTAATTTATAAACTAGGCATAGTAAGCGATTAACAATAATGAAATAGGATGATTATAACAACATACTGTAATAAAAGTTGTGTGATGTGGTCTCTCCAAATACCTTGTACTCACTCTTCTTGTGATGTGAGATGATAAGATGGAGTGAAGTGAAGAACACAGGCACTGATGTCAGGAGGTTCATCTACTCCTGGAGTGTGGTTGATCCTGGGTAACCGAAACTGCAGATGAGCTGGGACTACTGTACTTCCTGTTGTGGTCCTCACTCCTTTCCTGCTTTGAAACAGCTATTGGGATTGTACCAGATAACTCCCTTGACTCTCCCCATAGCTGACTTTTAGGAGTTCTGAGATCAAGGCTCATCTTTTAGTCCTCTGTACTTATACATATGCAGTCCAGTCTGTCTGCCTTTGGCCAATGAATTGTGTACTCAGGATAAGAAAATAAGGGAAGAGCATTTTATTTCCCTTGATTCAGGGGACCATGGATCTAACAGTGGAAAACAGGCCAAACATCTTGGCCTCAAAGAAGGAGAGATGCAAGTGGACGGAGCTGGATGGAGTCTGGGGACATAAGCTCTTGGCTTTGCCTGGGCTGCCTGTCACTGGGGCCACAGCTGAACGTCCCATCACATAGCCCCTGGAATCTTAATGGTTGACTCCAACAGTGTTTACCTCTATGCCCTTCTCTCCAGGGCATTTGATTTACCATGAAGTTCACAACCACACATGTGATGATGAGTTGAGGGAGGTCTACCCAGGTTGGGACTGCCAGTTAAGTTCATTAACTACTCTCATGACAGGGTGCTGTGGAGATCATCTTCAAAGGGCATGAGAACGTGGAAGCTGCTCAGGCGGAGTATATCGAGAAGTTTGCCAACCCCTTTCCTGCTGCAGTGAGAGGTAGGGACTCTGGTGGGGAGGGCAGCCTTGGTCATTTGCTGGGTCACTTGCTGATTCTTTTACTCCACAAAGTCTCATATAACTGCCCTTTGCCCTTACAGTTGAATCTGGAGATGAGTGAGGGGTGGGATTGTCCCTGGGCAGTCATCACTTAAGGACGGCATCTACGCTGCTTTGGTAACCAGGATCAAAACAACATTGCTGAAATGGCTAAATTTCTTAGTGTTGTTCTAGTTACTTAAGTATTGTGTAAAAACCTGCTCTAAAACAGAGTGGCTTACACAACCAATTTTTTTTTAAAGAATTTATTTGAGAGACAGCTAGTGAGAAAGAGCATGAGGTTGGGGGAGAGAGAGGGAGAAGTAGGCTCCCTGAGCAGGGAGACTGACATGGGGTTCAATCCTAGGACCCGAGCCAAAGGCAGATGCCCAACCAACTGAGCCATCCAGGCACCCCCCCTTTTTTTTTGGCTGTTTCTGAGGGTCATCAATTTGGTCTGGGCTCAGTTAGGTGGCTCTTCTGCTGGTCTTGCCTGGGAAAAATCATGCAGATAGTGAATTGTTAGTTTGGGGCTGGATAGTCCAAGACGGCTTTACTTACATGGATGGTGTTGGCCGTCCACTTGACTTTGCACATAGTTTCTTATTCTTAACGAGGCTACTCCACACTTGGTGTCCTGAGGGCAGCTCGAGGGTAGGAGGGGAAGCTGCAAGGCACCTCGAGACCTAGATTTGGAAATTGAACAGTGTCACTTTTGCCATTCTATTGGCCAAAGCAAGTCACAAGGCTAAGTGAGGAAATTGAATCCTTGATGAGACGAGTGGTGAAATCACATTGCAGAGGGACTTGTGTTATAGGGACATAAAGAAGTGTAGTGATTTTTGAAAATACAAATGTGTTTTCTTAACTTTTACTTCCTGTTGACTTTATCTTGACAGGGAGGGAATCAGATTTCATTTTCTTGCCAAGTGCTTCTAGGCCAGAGGTTGGGGCCCTGCCAGAGGAACAGGGATGCTCCTAGGATGCAGGGGAAGGTTGATAGGGCCCATGCCCTCTTACAGTACCTTGGGTCTTGCTCACACTGTCGGCCCCAGCAATGGTGCCCAGGCTGAACACAGGTTGGGGGGTGGCATTATCTGGGGATGCAGATGACCTACTTCCTTTTCTGTGCTTCACCAGGATTTGTGGATGACATCATCCAGCCTTCCTCTACACGATCCCGAATCTGCTGTGACCTGGATGTCTTGGCCAGCAAGAAGGTACAGCGCCCTTGGAGGAAACATGCAAATATTCCACTGTAAACGAATTAAAGGATAATAAACCAAGAGCCAGTTACTGCCTGGCCATTTGTACCTGTCCCTGCCTTTTGCAATCAGAGTACCCGGAAATCTAAACACTGGTAATTACTTGAAATGGCCGTTTATTAAATTCTAGGAAGAGTTCATTTATGCCTTACTGTAAAATTATTTGCTTTATTAAAAATTTGTGTTAACTGCTATTTTTTGGGAAGATCTCATTTTTTATGGTAGAAATCTGAAAAATCAAGAAAACAGTACGTAGAATTGTCACTTAGAGCTGACCCTTATTTGATACCTCTGTGTATATTCTTCCTTTTTCCCCAGATTTTTTTTCTCTATAGGTGAGTAGCTTTTAGGGCCAAGTACCTACCTGCTTAGGCTTCAGTTGTTTACTTTTAAATGATAGTTACTAATGTGCCCTTAATTCCTCTAGGAATTGTGGTGGTTTTTTTTGTTTTTGTTTTTTTTCCTCTAGGAATTGTTGAGGATTAAGTGAGATGTTTGCAGTTGTGTCTGGCAGAATGGATGTTCAGTAAGCTGTAGTACTCTGTATTAGGTGCTTTTCAGAAATGTGTTCTCACGTTTTGAAAACCTTATTTTGGAAATTTTTAAACCTATAGAGATGTTGCAGGAGTGGTATTTGTATACCTTTCACCTAGATTATCCAGTTAATTACCTACATTTGGTATATTCTTCCATAAATATACAATTATTTTTATTGACCCATTTGAGAGTAATTTGCAGAATCATGACACTTCATCCCCCTGCAATGCCAAACATCAGTGTTTATTTCCTAGGAACCAAAGTTCATTGTCTTATAGTCTTTCATTACATTGACACTTTGGAAGAGTCGTTGCCAGTTATTTTGTAGAGTGTCCCTGAGTTTATCTGATTTACCTAGATTTGCACATCTGGAAACACAAGAATATTTTTCTGTTATCACATTAGGAAGCACACTAGGCTAGTTTTTTTTTTTCCCATTATTGATGAAATTGACTCATCACTTGGTTATGGTGGAGGCTACAAAGGTTACCCTTTTTTCTTTGTAATTAATAACTGGTCTGGGGACATTCTTTAAGCCTACCAACAAACTTTCATCCAGTACTTTTAGTATCCATTGATGATTCTTGCCTCAATCAGCTATCCTATGTTGATTCTAAAATGTTGCATTTCTAACCCTATCATTCTGTCTGATGTGTTAGTTGTTAGTCTCCTGGAAGAGCTTTCTTTTCTGTTTTAGTTTTTTCAGCATCTATTTAGACTTATTCTTTTTTAAAAAACATTTTCCTGAAATAACTTTTCTTACTATGCTATCACCCTGTCAAATTTTCAAACACACATTTTAATAGTTCGTTATATTTTTCCTCCCTGCTCCATCCCCAAGAGATGAGATTGGGAAGCATATATTATAGTTGAAATCTGTTTGGCATATAGTAGGTGCTTCATAAACGTTTATTTTAGTGAATGACTATATCAAACAAGAACTCATGAATTCTTTTAAAATTTAAGGTGTTAACTCATTTTGACACTTAAAATTTCAACAGGAGCGTCTTTAAAGCTGGTTTTTTGATCCTTTTGATATGTCCCAATAATTTTTGGCATACTTATTTTTTTGACACAGAATAATGTACCAGGCTCATCTTCTGTTTTCCTTGCCCAGCCCCGGAGTCAGTGATTTCTCCTGAGTCCTGGTTTCTTTTAGTAGATGTCATTTAGAAGCTAAAATTGGGAGGTGCTCACATGGATGTTGGAGTGTCATTGCTTCCAGGTATTTTCAGCAGACTAGGAAATATGTATACACATTTGTGAATATAAAGGTATATGAGGACCATGTGTATATGTTATATACTTACTACGTATGTATTTAAAATCATGAGTTCATACTGGAACTTCTCAATCCAATATACAGGTTCTTCTTTGGTTTCCCCTATTCTATATTTATGTATTTATCTCACAGTGGTATAACTGGGTCCCGTTATCTTCAGTGTAATTTACTCGTTTGCTCAATCTTGCACTAAATACAAAAGTTTGAGAACTTTTAAAGTTCAGGACTCTCTTGCAGTTCTTTTGCCTTTAATCTGAAGGTACACGGTTATTTGTATTTATGTTATCCAGTTGAAAGAGAGTCCTTTTCTTATGTTTGTGGACCGTTTTAGTCCCTCCTCCCCCATCTTTGTTGACTTTATTTGGTTGAGTACGTAGAGCATTAATGGTTATATTAGAAATGGAGATTAAGTTTTAAGTGGTTTCGGCATAAAGGTCAACAACTATGGAGTGCTGTTTCAGAGTGCCCCATGGGGTGTGCATTTCTCTGTGGTGAGAGCCCTGGGTCTTCCCACCACTGATGACTTTCCCTTGTTGCAGATCCTTAGCTCCAAAGGGGCTTGAATGTTCTATGATTTAAAGCTCAACTTAGGCTAAATCAGTATGTGATTGTCTTACCTACTTTTCCCATTTCTACCAGCCACCTCATCATTCCAGGTAACCAGGCTTATGGAGTTTTTTTCCTTGAATGTCTCTCTTTCCTTTCCAGGTGATTGGGACTCTCCCATTTTAGTCAGGCTCTAAGTGCTCGTCTCGTTTCTTTGTGGCCTACCCTCAAAGCCAGAAATCTTGTTCTGAGCTAATAAGACTAATTCCAGGTCCAGATTTTGTTGCATTCTTCTGCTCTAGCACTTCCAGTGCATAGTTCTGTGCTCTCCAAAGCCTTTAGCCCACAAAGGTTCTGTGTCCCTCCCTTGCTTGCCAAGTGAGTTTAAGCCCACAGCCCTGTCAGTACCCCCTTGGAACTTCATCTTGTTGAATAGCTCCAATTTGCTCATGCCTACGAAAGGATCTGACTTGGCTCATCTTGACCTCCAAGCTTGAACTGATTTTGCTTATTGCAGGTGTTTTTTCTAAATCATCTGCTCATGTTTTGTTTTTTTTTTTGCTATATACGTATTTTTGTCTTCAAAAATAGATGGCGAGTTTCTAGAGGGTAGAGACTGGCCAAAGGTTTTTATACTCCTGTTGGGTACCAGCAGAAAGATTATAAACCATGGGAAAGAAGTGACAGCTGGCCCCTGGGCTTTTAGAGCCCTCTTAAGAAGTCATGCAGGCTGGTTAGCATGTGGCTCAATAGCTTAAAATTGCTTGATTAGTTCTAATTTCTGGGTTCAGCTAACCTAGGATTTGGACTATTTGGAGGATGACTGCTATAGCACATTTGAAAATAATACATATACAAGCTTATGTGTTTTTTTTCCTTTTTGAAGAAGGGGGTCCAAGATGTGTTTTACCAGGTTGTGAAATCTGGACACTTAAGAAGGGCTTGTTTTGGGCCTGTTTGAAGAGGTAGAGGAAGCAGCCCAATAAGCATTTGGACAAGCAGCTTCTGGGAAGCCTTGGAGTGGAGCTGGTGGGGAAAATCCCATCCAATAACCCAAGCCTGGTGGTCAGGGAAACACAAAGCTGCAAGACCTTGCAAGTAGACCAGCATGTATGGATGACAAAATGCCTTAAGAATGGTGGCAGAGTATTCTCCAGTGGCTACTGTTTAGGAATGCCTTTCCCAACTGGTATTCTCTCCTAAAAGGGAAAAAGAAAACTGTAGAGTTGTAGCCAGAGAACTTGGGTTTACTGAGTAGACCAGTGGCAAGTGTCTGTGTTTAGACTGAAAGCAAGTAATATGGTGAGAATTGAGGTGAAGTTTAAGAGGTACTAAGAGTGTCCTACTGGACCTGTCCCTGTTCCTCTTGCCTTAAGTAAACCAATTCTTTCTGAGCCACACAGCTAGAGTGGTGAAGCTGTGATTTGAACCCAGGCATATTTGTCTGAACTCTAAGGCTATCTTCTAACTATTCAGAGCACTGCTTTTCAACTAATGAAACACGTGGGATGAACTCCTAAGGTGGAGTGAGGAAGGTTGTGGTTGGCTTCACTGGGATTGTCTCAACCCAAAGAGCTACTAAATTTGGAAAGCTTTCCTACCTCATGCATGATGACTTGTCAGTCCTCTTTTTGAATTGCTGGAATAATGAGGAACACATTTACAATGCAGCCTTCCAGTTGCTTGTGTTCACAAAAAGCTCTTCCAGCTTCTCTTCTCACCATGTCTTGTCTCCTCAGTGAGTTCTCTACTTCTGGATGCACTGATGCTTTGGCTGCTGCTGGAGCTTTCGATATGGTCAGAGAAGCCTGTGGACACTCACCCATACACTGAGTTAACACTTTGAATGGAGTTGTTGAACCAGCCTAAACTTCACCTGTTGAATATATATTTTATGTCTTTCTGATTCTAAAGGATTTCTAGGGAGCTGTGGCTTTATTTTTTTAGGGAGAACCACTGGTTGTCATGCTGTTGTACCTCTGTGGGCATGGAATCTCCACCATTCCAAACAGGAGCTATGGCCACTTAATGGGCAAAGCCTCAGTTTGGGGCCTCGGTGGAATCCAGCCAGCACATCTGGATAGATGTGTCAGCCTGAGTAGGGAGGTTCTATGTACCTACTCTCCTGGATGGTGAGTATTGCCTCCTGTATGTGTCCTCGGGAGTACAAAGCTTCCTTCAAAAAGTGATGTATGAGGGTGTAGCTCAGTGGTAGAGCATCTGACTACAAAAAGTGATATGTAATAAAGACCCCAACAGAGCAAGGCACTTAGGAAGGCAAGTATGGATCCTTACCTGAGTTTGGTTTGGTATCAAAAGCTTGAGGTGGGGGCACTGTCTTTATTTTCCATGAAGCCACTGTTCCTTATTTGATGGATTCTTTTCTGGAAGCAGGGCCAAATAGAGAGTCACAGTCAAGTCCTATCTGGGAGGTTTCAAGTTAGTCCCAAGGTAGAGTCACATTGGGTAAAGCTCTGGTCTAGTTTCATAAGCTTTTAATTTCAAAGATGAGCTGTCACAGAGACCCTTTCTTATTACCTTCCTTCTTGGGTATCTGGCGAGTTCATGTGTTGATTTAGCCCTTGCATCCCTGTGTTTCCTGCACTGACATCTTAGGCCACATAATGAACACAGCCCAGAGAACAAGGCCAGTACCATTAAGTGTAGGGCATGAGTTTTTAAGAGTGGTATCTGGCACCAGTATCAAGAGAAACTCTCACATAGCCCTGAAGAATCCAAGGGGTCTTTAACAGTCTGCTGTTAGGGGGCAATCATATGTAAGCCTAGGGGCTGGATTTCAGGCAGGGGAAGGATCTAGGCTACAAACCCTGAATGCCTCCTTGAAAACTCAGCCTGCAAGAGACCTCCTCTTACACCACAGACAATTACTCTAGGGAATGAAAGAAAATGAATGAACTAGTCCTAAATTTCTTTCCTAAAAACAACAACAAAACCCACTGATTACAGTTAACAATTACCAGAATGAGCAAACTTGGGGCAAATTCTCAAGAGCAGAAAATCATCTCTTTAGAACTTTAGTAAGAATAGGATGACTACCACAAGCCTGATTTTGAATAGTTTATTAAAGGAAAGGTGAAGCATCAGTTTCAAATTGTACAAAAGGAAAAAAACCTCATATTGCAAATGTACAATTTACAGAATTACTAGCAAAACCAATCAAGGAGACACTGAAAATACAAAAATTCGATTGACTTCAAACTGAACTGCAAACCCATTGGAGTAGATATTAAGCCTTTTTTTGTTGTTGCATGGTAGTCTACAATTCTAAGTCAGCATCTGTTTTCCATATGAAACTGTCAGGCAAAGGATCACTCTGTGCATGTGCCAGGGCAACTCCCAGCTTCCTCCTTAGCCAGAACCATAGGCAGGGCTGGCAGTGGTGGACAGTCCAGGTAGTTCTGCCCCTTCATGTCCAGTGAGGCCCACATTCCTGGAAGAAAGTGTGACCCCAGCCCCTCAAACTGGAGCCCAGGAATTGCTAAATTAGCAGATATAACATTTTTGGTGACCAGGATTTTTCAGAACTGTACAAAACCTGAGAAAGATCTCAGTTTTGTGTTTACTAAAAGAATGAATAATCCATTTGCTTTCCCAACAAAAAATAATCATTGGGTGCACAGATTAATAAAAAAATGCTTTTCATTTTTGGTTAGAAGGGAAAGCCTCATGATTCTGTTGTAGCTACTTTAAAAACCAGCCCACAAACAGCTGTGGATGGATTGGTTTGGAATTGAGGCTTACTTTAAAAAATCAGGAAGGTAGAAACTAAGTGGGCTTTTTAAAACAATAGCAGCAAGTCATAAAAATCTAAGCAGAATGTAACTCTAAACCACTGAAGGCTGTCCTGAAGATTCAAAATTTCTTTCCCCAAAATAATTAAAATGCACATTTAACACTGAAATGTAGCTGTATTTCAAGGTAAGCTTAGGAACTTCACCCTCTAAGCACAGACTTCTATGCAGCACATACTTCTATAATTGGTAAACTTAATTCACAAAATCAGCGCATAAGGTATTAAGTGCATGGGAAGTAAACACAGTTATGTTACACTTAAAATTACTTTTGAATGGCAAAGAAGTTCTTCATGATTATCTTTTTAAGAAAACGGAAGTCTATGTAACTTGAATTTGGCAGGGCATGAAATAAGTAGTAAAAACAGCAAACCGATAACTTGAGAACCATTTTTGTTTTTCTGAGAATACTTTATTTGCTGGTAGAAGTTGCTAAAAATGCACAGAACAAATACCAATAGAAAATGTACTGTATTTGAATTTCCCTATTCTATATAAAATGAATGGTGTACAGCATCTGTTGGAAAATGGCTGCATGGACATTTCTTATTTTATGCCCCCTTATAAATAAAAATAAACCTTTTTATTCAAGAGTATATAAAATCTGGGAATCCATATCCACAGAGGGTGTGTGGTTTTTGGCAGAGATGCACTGTCAGAATTTCATCTTAGCTTGTCAATATTCTCCTCCTCCGTATTTCTGTATTCCACAAGGTCAACCAAATCCAGTGAGCTCCAAAACACTCTTCGGCAATTAGGATGAGCTGCTTACTCATAGGTTTAATAAAAATGGTTAGCTTTTAAAACATAAAAAGGCAAAATGTTAAAACGGTTTTTAAATTGTACAACAGGAAAATAAAGTTAAAAATATTTTTTTTTTTTTTACTCAATGCTGAGTTTTCATAAAACAGGTGTATAACAGTGTTTATCTTGACAGCTGTTTTAAAAATTTAAAATTTTTTCCTCCCTCCAGAAAAACACACACATCTGTATTGGGATAAGTCCAATATTAGGACACAAATGATTTTTCAGGTCAGTCTTTCTGAGGTGACATTCACCAACATTCCCTTGGGTAATTTACATGCTCCTCTTCTGCCACTGCAAAAAGGGATTGACCTCAATCATTTGATTAAAAAACAAATCAGTTCACATCAAAAGTGTTTTTTCCCCCATACAAGCTATCACAGTATATAGGCCTCTAGCTCTAAATAATAGAGTTCCATATTTGTAAATTTTCTTCAGACTTCAGAACATAGGCATTCCAAATCCCTAGAAAAATGAGAAACATAATTAATTTCGTGTAAGAAGACCCAGAAATCATAAATAAAAAGTTAATAATTTAACATTTACTGAATCATCTTCTATGATAGCTGCAGAATCAAAGAAATCTGGCCTCAGCTCAGCTCTCTCTCGCCGATTTCTTGATGGGGGCTGGAAAGAGAAGCCAAAATGTTTTCTTGAGATACATTAAGATGGTAAGCAGCTAATAGTTCTGAAGGTACCACAAAATAGAGCTGTTGAGGATCTCATTTTAAAAGGAAAAGAATGTGGCTTTTACATGGAGCATACACTTAAAAAAAAGATTTCAAATTACAGTGAATAAACTGAATATGGAAATGCATATAAATAATTTTGGGGCCTACAAACATAGAACATGCCTTTGAATCATGGAATGATTATAAAATTCATCCCTAAATTCCCCAAAGCACGTAGATGGAAATCTACTGATGGGAGGGGAGAGACTGGAGTGACATGATCTCCTTTACATTTCTTAGAAAAGTTACAAAGCAGAGTGTTAGGGGCTAAATTACATCCCCCTAAATTCATATGTTGAAGACCTAAACCCCAGTACCTCAGAATGTGACTGTTATTTGGAGACAGGACCTATTAAAGAGGTTATAATTGAGGTAAAATTTTCACTCATATCCTTGTAATAAAAAGAGACACACAGGAAAGATCATATGAAGATAAAGGGAGAAGATGATCATCTACAAGTCAAGAGAGAAGCCTCAGAATGAAGTCAATCTCCCTGACACCATAATCTCAGACTTCTAGCCTCCAAAAATGTGAGAAAATTTCTATTGTTTAAGCCACCGGTCAGTGATACTTGTATAGCAGCCCTAGCAAATACATAGTTTGATGAACTCCCCGTGTACCCATAACCTAGCTTCATCAACTTTCAAACCTCTGGCCAATCTTGTTTCAATGAGTCTCCTGTTTTTTTCTGTCATTTCACCTATAACCGTTTCAAAAAAAAATTTTTTTTAAATTTCCATCAGAGATACAACATAACTCCCATGCATTACTATTCCTGACAGAGTCAATAATTTATTTCACACTAAACAAATTTGGTAGATATTCTGTGTTTGGTTGCTATGCTGGAACACACTATATATATAATCAGACTCCAAGTTAGTTTAAGAGACCAAATGTACACATTATACTAAAGAGAGAAATCTAGTGTGAGCCCCTTCTCAATAAGGTAATAAGGAACCAGTTCCTGTTACTGCCAGAATTTAAAATCTGACTGCTTAGAAAGCAGGCTTGAAAAATACAAGCTCATCCAAATGTGCTGAAGCATTACACTGGTCCTACCTACTGCTATGTTTATAACCTCCACACATCTTTCTCCGTTTCATGGGGTTCTGAAAAACAAGAGCATCATCTTACACCAACACTTTCACTTATTTTAACAGAAGAAAATGTACTGAAATTTCCTTACCAGATCAATAACCATGGTGTCTTCAAATTCTTCATTCATATCTTCTAGCTGGCTCCGGGATGACATCATCACATCTTCAAAGATGGGCTCAGCATCTTCCTCCATTAGGCCCCGACTGATAAGGAAAAAGCACAAGCAGAGAGCTGTTCAGACTCATCAAATTTGGAGTCCTGGCTCTCTCTTAGAGTAGGTCTTCTAACCAATGAAAGCATACGTTCCAGTCACAACCCTGCACAAATTATGATCCTGAACTCCTAAGATAATTAAGGATCATTCGTTTTATTCACGATTTCATCTCAATTTATCAAATGGAAGTATAATTTAGATGCAATAACAACAGAAATTAACATTTATTTAGCTATGTATCAATTCCCACAAGACTCTATGTGATTGGTACTATTATCCCAAATTTACAAATGAAGAACCTGAGGCATTGAGGTTTAGAGCTTGCCCAAGGCCACATAGCTGGCAAGTGGCAGCATTAGGATTTAAATGGTGAAAGCCTCAAAAGTCCACACCCTCTATTTTTATCCTACATTGCACAGCATATCCTGAATTATGATCTTAACTCCCGAGACCAAATGTCAGAGGAGAGCCATCATTCCACAAAATGAACAGCATCACATAGTCATTATGTTTTTGTGATACTTGATGTAACACTTACACGGCATGCCTTACTCCAGTTCTCACTTTCATGTAGTTCATTCCTGTTCTGTCCTTCCGATTTAAATCTTCTAATTTTGGTTGGCCTAACCAAGAGATCTGCATCTGAGGACTAAGAGAATACATTATTCATTTTGTGGCAAAAGATGAATTTAGCTAATCAGTCCCATGCCAAGAAGGCCATCGTTGGCAGGCCTAATCCCCATGTATGGGGAATTAGCTGGATTTATTAGAGTTAAGGGTGAGACAGATCATTATCAAAGGATCTACCTTTGTAGAAATGGCAGTAAGTTGCCCAAAGAGATGCCCAAGTTTCCAAGGGATTTTGGCTGTGGTTGGTTGGTAGGTGTAAAAGAAACCAAAGTATGTCACCCCAAAACTGCCTCTGAGATAAAGGTTATTTTGAGCTGAAGGCAATTAAGCAGGGAACAAAGAAAAAGCTCCTCCTTTTCTGCCTAAAGGCAGGAAATAAATTCCGATTTTTTGGAAGATAGACTCTTACCAACCCAGAGATGGCACCAGAGAAAACCAAACAGCCCTTGTTAAACTAATCCTTATCTTCCTAATTAAGGAAGGTATGGACTACGTAGTCTGTTTGATTACTCCTAGTCCAAATCCCTTTGTCTTGTCTATTCTTCACAAATTTGTCTAAAAGGTATAAAAGCTCCCTGCTTTGGTAACTTCTTCAGGTCTTCATTCTGTGTTAAAACGCTCCCATGTACATGTATAGAATTCAATAAAATGTGTATGCTTTTTTCCTCTTGGATCTGTTTAAATTGTCAGACCAAGTCAGGGATCCTAAGAGGGTAGGGTAAAACCTTTCCTTCCCCTACAGGTGCTTAATTTATCAGCTTTGTTCCCCAAATCTCTGTCAAACAAGAGTGCTTCTGAGACCTCTATGTCTAGCTGCTGCCCTGCTCACAAGTGTTCCTACTAGGACAGCCAGTCCCCTAAAGAGGCAGAAATGATGTTGGTCTTGTGGCTCAGAGCTCTCCAGAGTCAAACAAGGAAAGGTATTAACATATTTTTTTCTCAGTCCTTCTGAAGATACCTGGAGTCAGGTGCATGCTGGGCTAAATTTTCACCTGCCCTGTACACTTACTGGCACACGGACACTTAAATAAAAGTGCCTCTTGAGGATTTTATAGGATGTAAACCTTAATGGTTTTTAGTAGATTACATCTGTCACATGAAGTTCTCTCTGAGCAGCAATCTTTGTATCATGTGGCGGTACCACCTTGATTACATTGATAAACCTATAGCAGGGAAAAGTAGACAAGAGAGGGGAGGAACTAACAAGTGGTAAAGTCAGGGAATTAAGACAGGCTGCTCAAATAAGGAAGAATTCACACCCTAGGAAGCAGGGTGGGAATGCTGGTCATAAGGCAAACTACCCTCTATGAATGCCGTTATGCAGTGGCTGACAACAATTATGCTTTTAGCTTTGAAGAAAGGCAGATCCTCTGGGCAAAGATGCTTTACGAAAACCAAGCATCTGAATAATTCTAACACTGCCTCTTTCCATTTTCAACCTGCTATATTTGTTGAGTTCAACTGAGAATTCTCTCTCACCCATTAGAGTAATTCATAGCATTATCCCAGTATGAATAGAAACACAAAGAACTAGGGCAACTTCAAAGTTGAATGGAAAACTACAAAGAAAAAGTTTTTTTTTTGTTTTTTTTTTTATATAGCAAAAGTCAGACCATCATCCTGCCTTTTCCAAAATCTTTGGGACCCTGGTACTAGAAAACATATTAATTACTAGTGTGGGAAAAGGTAAGGATTTTGATTCTTAGAGAAAGGGCAACTGTTCTCAGAATTTGACAACTAAATCTATAACAGTTTAAGTTTAAAATATAAACTTGACCAAGACAAAGTACTATTGATTAAATGGATGATAAAAGGAGTAGTCTGTCTATTTGATGTTCAGACTAGTAACAACCTTAGCAGAGACTCTTTTAATAGACTTTCTTTCCAAGGAAGTAACCTGCATGTCTTTTTCACAAGTCCCTGAGAAGAAACAGACCTGCCCAATGAAGCCGTAAACTTCAACTGAGATCAGCACTTAGTGAGGCACCATGCTTTAAAGGTCTCTGGACTTCGATGAACTGATATCCAACAAGTATTGGCAGACTTACTATGTATTGTCTAATATAAATTATTTATCTCTGCTTGCGGTTTTTTCTCATGAACTAACCAATAATATGTTTGCTTATCTTTCTTTAACAATGAAAGGTTTTATACCAAGAAACTGAATTTTTACTACTCACTTGTGTAAAAAGTCAGGTTCAGAACCATGTTCCGACTCAGGTTCCTGAATCTGCTCTCCCATGGGCCGGCTATTCTCCCGCAGTACAGTGGAAGTGAGCTGTGGTGCTGGGAGGGGACCAGGAGTCTGAATCATGGTGTCAGTCCTGTTTAGCCATGTATTGTCCAGACTTTCATCTGTAAAATTCCAGTCAGAGTCATAAAATGTCACGAGTGGAGTGAACTCTGGTAGAAGTTACAGCACAGACTCACAGAGCATGGTTCCTAGGTTAGACTGCTAGCTTGAATCCCACTTATACCACTCACTTCTGACTTTCTGTAAATTACTGAACTTCCAAAACTCATGTTTCTCATATATAAAATGAGGATATCAATACCCAACCTCAAAGAATTTTAAGGATTAAATGAGGTAATGGATGTAACCATCAAATGTCAACTATCCTTACCTTATCCTCTCTTTGACGTCCCTCCATCTCTAAGGGTTAATTCACTATGGAAGGGGAAGGATTAGGCCAGTCAGAAGCCCCTCTAACCTTTGCTTAAGCTACAAAGCGCCTATTTGCTGGGTCTTACAGGAGCCTCAGACAGCAGCACTTTAAGTCTGGCCGGGCCTCTATGGAGAAATCAGCAATTCCTACTGCACAACTGGGACACTGGTCACCAGAGAAATAACTCTTTTTGCCAGGTTCTGTGTGTAGGGATGGGTTAAGAGGCTCACTGTTTTCATGCTTCTAAGTTCTACCTCTTTAGGGAAGCCCTCCTTAATCACCCTACCCATCCCCCACTTCCCATTCTCTTTTAACTTCTAGAGGAAAAAAAATCATTCCTACTTACTTAGGATTTAATTATACACTGGCCTGTAGTGGCAGGTGATTTGTCATTATATGTTATCTCTGTAATTAGAATTAAATTTCTTCAAGGGACCAGGAGCTGTTTCTTCCTTCTTATGAAGATCATTTACAAAGATGTAAGAAGATTAAAGCATTATTTATATATCTAAACTATAGGCTGATATAATGTTACATAATTATGAAGTTTCTACTATAAACATTCTAAATTATTTTCTTAATATGGGAAGACTTAAAAGTATTACTGCTATGCTTTCCCTTCTGAAGAGTTCAAATGAAAAAAAAATTTAAATCACAAAGTATACAGTATGAATCCCATTGTTTTTCTTCCTCCATGAAGTCTCAGATTTGTGCAGCATGTTAGGTTCCTCACTTGCTATCAAACATTCCATCTCTCAGTGTTTTCAAAAATTATCAGACACGTGTATGTTCTAGATCAGCTTTTTAGTTCTTGGAAATACTTAGCTATTGCCTTGTTAAGGTCATTCTACTGATCTGAGGATCACTATTCATCAATCTCTGCTTAATCAGTAAAAAGAAGTTTAATTTTCTTTTATTCATACCACTTTCTATTCAACATTTAATTCCTAACTTTTATTTTTTGCTGCACTTAAAATTTTATAAGAATGGTATCATTTAGGTTCTTAACCTGGTAAATCCATCTTTCAGCTTTACTACATGTCATCTTTTCCAGAAAATCTTTCCTGATTCATTAAGTTTAATCACTCCCTTTACGTTTCCAGAAAACCTTTTTTGGCCCATCAGAGCACTTCCCATGCAGAACTAAAATTGCCTCCCTCTCTGTCTTCCCATCTGTACTATGAGCATTTTTATTAATACCTCATCTCCAGCATTTCACACAGTTCTTAGAAAGGTGCGTGGTAAAGACTTAATGAATAACTTCTGGAAGAATTCACTCTTCTTGAAGAGATCCTCCTAACCCCTAAGGGTTCCTCAATAAAAACACTTCTTGTGAAGTTTTCTCATCTTTATTCCAAACAGATGAAACTGCTGCCTAAGGATTCTGGGCACACAACCTACCTTAGTCTCCTGGTAAATTTCAAAGTGGCACACAAGTTTTTTTTTTTTTTTTTCAATTTTAACAACAAATTATCTGGTTCATATATGCTTTTCTTCATCACGAAGATAATATTCACTGCCCCATTAGTGAGGGAATTATATATGGTTATGTAAATTATCTAAGCTTTAGTTTCTTCTGTGTGAAATATAATCATGTTCAATTCAGAGTTCATTTATAAAACATTTACACAGCATTTACTGTGTGCCACGTACTAACCTAAGCGCTTTACAAATATTAGTCAAGTAAATGATTAAATGCTAATAATGCACATTCCTGGTACACAGCAAGAATTTAATGAATGGGGGTGCCTGGGTGGCTTAGGGTTAAAGCCTCTCCTTTAGCTGGGGTCATGATCTCAGGGTCCTGGGATCAAGCCCCGCATCAGGCTCTCTGCTCAGCGGGGAGCCTGTTTCCCCTCTCTCTCTGCCTACTTGTGATCTCTAATAGAGTCTTAAAAAAAAAAAAAGAATTTAATGAATGTTGGCTAATATGAGTATTACATATTCATATTCAATTTACAGAAAAGCTGTGAGTAAAAATATATATCTAGTTCTATATCGAGACAGACAGACTGGATAGATGGATGGATTGATGTAACATGGGAGAGGGCATCCTGATAGAGGCTGCTCTAGAAGACATTTTAAAAAGGAAGTGACTGGAGTCATTATTTTAGAGAAAAGTTTAAGATCCTACACTACAAAGATAGGATTTAGTATTTTCATTTTCTGGACCAAAAAGATTTTAAGTCTCACAGATAAAAAATGAAAGAGAATCTTTAACATTAATGCTGTAAATATTTTCATATCTTTTATTTTCTTTGAAATAATGACATTCTGACAATAGCAGCTAACATTTACTGCATGTACCTATGTGCTAATAAGCACTGTGCTACGTAACCTCTTTCTGTGTGTACAGTATCTCATTTAATGTTTACAATAACTGACAGGATAGGTACTCTGATAATCCTTTATGTGATCACTGATTGAGGCTGAGAGGTTAAAAAACATGCTCAAAGGTCATACAATTTAAAACTAGAAATCCAGGTGTGAATTCTAGAACTCTAATTTTAGAGTGTGTGCTCTTCACCTATAGTTAATATTGCCTCCCCAATGATGAAAGAAATGGATTTAAATTCTAATTAATTTTGATAGAGGCTGTAGCAAAATCTTTCATAAGTCACTAGTTTTTAGGCAGCAGAGGTGGGAAGCTGAAAGGAAAATAGAAAGTTGTAAAAAGGAGCAGAGGAGCAGGATTCAGATCATTGCTTTCCTCTCTCTTGGTTTGGAAAATATTTATCAGGAAAAGCATGGAGATGAGGAAAACTTATTTGAGGAAATGAGCATAATTTTTACTTTTATTTGTCTTAGTTTAAGAGTAATGCTCTAATAAAGCAATTTTTAGTCTTTTTGGATACATGAGTTAACGACCAATGATCACATTTTCATAACAATTCAACTGCCTGGTTCCCACAGTCCATGAGGGTTATAAAACCAGAGTTGGCTGTCATTATTTTAATGCACAAAAATAAATTATCCATCCATGGGATAGAAATGGAAAGTTGTTTTGATATATTCAATTTGCTGCAGAGGTCTGCCTTCAACTTATCAGAATCTTTTCTACATTAGGATGAATTTTGGTAATTGACATTATGACTACCTTATTTTAAACTTTAATGTATTAGAGGGTCTATGATATGGGGATCAATTTTATAAACCTTTATAACTGTTTCTTCTCTTTCTCTGCACCATCTTCCTCTGTGTTTCATGCTCTTCTTTTCCTTTGACCCTTTTCTGTTCCACTTTGTCTATTCCAACCTTTTTGCCTTAACCTCTCAGTATGTGTCAAATCTATAAGGAAATAATATGCTTAACAGTATTACCTTGCTTCAACAGATTTGCCACTTTTATGTCTGCAATAGTAAGCAAACTACTTGTCTCATAGGGTAAAGGCAGACTTACCTTCTACTCGTTTTTTGTGAAGTGGGGGTCGTCCTTTCTTATTCCTTACTGAGGATGTTTTACTGCTGCTACTTCCACTGTTCACAGACATTCTATCATCTTCACCTCCAGTGACTAGCGAATTTCTATAGGAAATGAGTGGAAGCCATACATCTTCTCTCCTTTCCATCATCTGCTCCGTAAGGAATTTTTCTAGGTATGAATGACTAGAAACACAATAGAAGAAGAAAACAGTGATTTTCATGGAAACACTTCATGTATCACTTATTTGTTTCATAAAGTGAGGCGCTCTCTCTGAAAGTTCTGAAGAATCCCCTAGGACACACCTTAAACTGTTAACAGTGATTACCTTCTGAAAAAAGAGGGAGGAGGATGTAAAGTTTTGCTTCACATATTTCTGGAACGCTTATTATTGTTCTGATTTTAGTATATGTGCTGCTGAAGTGAGCACTGGAATGCTCTTAAAAAGGTGAATGTATTACTAAGGCTGTGTGTGTGTGGGGTGTGTCCTTCCTATATCAATGTTCAAAAAAAAAATCAGAAGTTTAGCTCAAAAGCTTATTGAATTTTAATTTTTTTAAAGACTTATTTGACACACACACAGAGAAAGAGAGAGAGAGAGATCACAAGCAGGCAGAGAGGCAGGTAGAGAGAGAGGGGGAAGCAGGCTCCCTGCTGAGCAGAGAGCCCGATGTGGGGCTCCATCCTAGGACCCTGAGATCACTACCTGAGCCAAAGGCAAAGGCTTTAATCCACTGAGCTACCCAGGCGTCCCTGAATTTTCTTTTAAAGTATTCAAACTAGGGCAGGATTTCTTTAATGGTAAAGGGAGAAGCTTGGCATAACAACTTTTTATTAACAGGTGAAATTGATAAACAACAATCATTTAAAGTCCTCAGAAATTGTCCTAAGGGCATATCGCAAATGGAAAAACATTTATTTAAGAAAATCTAAATCTCAGTAAAACAGTGAGAGTTTGTAGCATTTGAACCATGACCTGTTCCTTTCTCCTATCCCCTCTCCCCCACCACTGCTACTCTAGGAGCTCTATTCTGGGCAGACATGTATAAGAAGATGGGGGCTCCCTCCTTTAGCTCCTCACCTAGAGCTACCTTGGAAGAGGCAGGCCATTAGTAGGTTGCAGAATATTCTGGACAGTAGCTGGGAGAAAGAAGCCTCCCTTCTTCACCATCCCCTACCTGTGAGGTAGTAACTCCCTCCATCACAGCAGGCTAAGTAAGACCACCTGGAGGGACAAGTTGAAAACTATGGGTTACCCATGCCCCCCTGCTCACAGAACAAGGGTGTTATTCTGGGAGAAGAAGGATGCTGTCCCACCCCCACATCCTATTTAGTAGCATAAAAGTTCTGCCCAGCAACCCAAGAAAGAGTAGAGCAGACAGAAATTTAACAGAGAGAACAGGGGGAAAAGATAGCCAAGAAGAGCCCTCCTGGGATCATAGATGTTTATACAAGTTGGCAAGGCTCCTCACATATGCTTAAGTTGCACCCCACTCATGAGCAAAAAGAACAGGGGATGAGGGCATTTTGTTATCATTCACCATGCCCCACTCTGATCTATCAACACAGGGAGGAAGCCTCACTGGCACAAGGGACTTATGCACAACCTCTAAGCAAACACTGGTTAAAAAATAAGCTGCTCTGACCCAAGAGTGACTTCTAGAAAGCTTAAGGATAAAATCACAGTAGACTGGTTTCCAGTTAAGCATGTAAGGAGTTTGGAAGTTGTTGCTGCATCCTAACAAGTAAAGAGCTCAACAGACAAAAAATCAACAACTTCCTGGATCCATAGAGAGGAAAATAGCTATCCCTAAGATTGGGAGACACAGTGGGTAACAACTTATTGGAGCAGACTCAGAAGCAAAAACCATCTTGAGAACCATTGGTGGAGTAGGAAAATCTAAGCCATAATTCACAAATTGTTGGAAGTTCACTGTGACAAGTCTGAGAGTTCAAAACTCAGAGGGACCCAGTGGGGGACCTCCCCATAATACTGTGAGATTTATCTCCAGAAACTCAACTGGGTTTCCACAGTATTATATTAGAGCAAACTCCCCTGTGCTTTTGGCAGGGGGAGAGGAAAAAGAACCATTCTGAAATCTGCCAGAGTATATTATTCTTTTTTTTTTTTAATTAGCATATAATGTATTATTTGCCCCAGGGTACATATCTGTGAATTGTCAGGCTTACACATTTCACAGCACTTACCATAGCACATACCCTCCCCAATGTCCACAACCCAGCCACCCCATCCCTACCACCCGGCCTCTCAGCCACCCTTAGTTTGTTTTGTGAGTCTAGGAGCAGAGTATATTATTCTTAAACAAGCCTCTCCTCAGGAGAAACTGGTTAAGAAGAACACAACTTGCTGGGATATCATCAGAACCTAATCCATCTGGGGGAAGGGATATACCCAGCTCCAGCCCACTCTACCCATTCTGTCCCAACCATGGGTAAAGAAAACAACTGAGAAACACTTGTAAAGTTTATAGTCCAGAGGCATGGGCTCACCAAAAGACTGAGACCTATAATCACAGGACTACAGAATGCTTCCCCTTCTCCCATACCTCACCACCATATTACTAAAGGTAATTTACAGCAGTTCCTTTTAAATAGTACATCATGTTTGGCTATTGAGAAAAAATTATAAGGCATACCAAAAGGCAGAAACACAATTTGAAGGACAGAGCAAATATTGGAATCAGACACAACAGAAATATTAGAATTATCAGACTGGCAATTTAAAACAACTATGGTCAGGACGCCTGGGTGGCTCAGTCAGTTAAGTGTTTGCCTTCAGCTCGGGTCATGGTCCCAGGGTCCTTGGACTGAGTCTCACTTGGCAGGTAAGAAGCCTGCTTCTCTCACTGCCTGCTGCTCCCCCTGCTTGTGTGCTCGCTCTTTCTGACAAATAAATCAATCTTAAAGAAAACAACTATGACCAATGTGCTAAGGGCCCTGATGGAAAAAGTAGACAGCACGCAAGAACAGATGAGCAATGAAAGCAGACAGATGGAAATCCTAAGAACCAAAAAGAAATGCTAGAGATAAAAACTGTAAAAGAAATAAAGAATGCCTCTGATGAGCTTATTAGTAGACTGGACTCAGCTGAGGGAAAACCTCTGCTCTAGGGGACACAGCAAGAGAATATTTGAAAACTGAAAAGCAAAGAGATTGCAGATGGAGAAAAAAACAGAACATCTGACTATAATACAACTACAAAAGGTGTTAATATAATGGGAATATAAGAAGGAGAAGCAAGACGATAATAATAATTTAAAACAGAAATGACAAAGAATTTTCTCAGATTAACATCAGATATCAAACCATAGATAGAGGAAATTCAGAGAACACTGAGCAGGATAAAATGACAAAAGAACTACATTTAAGCATATCATTTTCAAACTACAGAAAATCCAAGATGAAGAAAAAAATTCTGAAAGCAGTCGGGGAGGGGGATACTTTATCTACAGAGGAATAATGATAAGAATTATGTCTAACTTCTCCTCAAAAAACCATGCAAGAAGAGAGTAAAGTGTTAAGAGAAAAACCCCACCAGACTAGAATTCTGTGTGCTGCAAAATTATCCTTCAAAAGTGAAGGAAAAATAAAGACTTAGACTAAAAATTGAGAGAATTTTTACAGAAGTGCTTTAGAGGGGTGGCTGGGTGGTTTAGTTCAGTTAAGCATATGACTCTTGGTTTTGGCTCAGGTCATCATCTCAGGGTTGGAGACTGAAGCCCATGTTGGGCTCTATACTTTTTGCATGGAGTCTACCTGAAATGCTCTCCCTCACCCTCTCTCTCTGTCCCTTCCCCCACACCTGCACTCTCTCTCAAATAAATAAATCTTTTTAAAAAGATTTAGAGAGAAAGAAAATAATACAAGTCAGAGACATGAATAAACAAAGTATAGAGCACTGAAACATAAAGTAAGAAGAGCACTGAAGAAGGAGTAAGTAAAAGAAAAACTTTAATTTTTCTTAATTGATCTGGCAAAACAAATTTTTGTTCAAAATAATACCAACAAAGAATCTGATTATGTATACTTATGTATATATCACATACATGCATATGTCTATTTGATTATATATGTTTATATACAAGTGATATGAATGGCAGCAATGATGCAAAAAAAGGAGGGATAAACTGCGATTAGTTTGTTATTATAAGGTACTCATACTACCCATGAATTGATACAGTATTATTTAAACATGTAGTTGGATTAGCTGTAAATATATATTGCAAACTCTAAGGCAACCACTTAAAAAAAGAGTAACAATATTAATTAAAAATAGAGCTACCCTTTGACCCTGCCATTGCACTACTTGGTATTTACCCCAAAGAAGCAGATGCATTACTAAGAAGGGGCACATGTACCCCAATGTTCATAGCTGCAACGACCACAATTGCCAAACTGTGGAAAGAACCAAAATGACCTTCAACAGATGAATGGATAAAGAAGATATGGTACATATACACAATGGAATATTATGCCTCCATTAGAAAGGATGAATATCCAACTTTTGTATCAACATGGATGGGACTAGAAGAGATTATGCGGAGTGAAATAAGTCAAGCAGAGAGAACCAATTACCTTATGGTCTCAGTTACGTGCTGGGTGTAAAGAAAAACATGGAGGGCATTGTGAGAAGGAAGGGAAAGGTGAATGGGGGGAAATCAGAGGGGGAGATGAACCATGAGAGACTGTGGACTCTGAGCAACAAACTGAGGGTTTTGGAGGGGAGGGGGATGGGCATTGTGCAAGCCTGGTGGTGGGTATTGAGGAGGGCATGTATTGCATGGAGCACTGGGTGTGGTGCAGGAACAATAAATCTTGTAACACTGAAAAAAAAAAGAGTAACAATATGCTAAGAAAAGAGAGGAAATGGGATCATAAAATGCTCGATTAAAACTTTTTACAAAAGGCAGAAAAAAAGAGTGGAAGACAAAATAAAAGCAAAGAATGAGGGCAAAAAAATAGAAACAGTAAGAGATATGGTAGGTATTAATCCAACTACCTCAATAATCATTTTGAACATTAATGGTACCAAGTAAAAGGTTGCCAGAGTGGATCAAAAAACAAGACCCAAGTATGGCTGTCTATAAGAAATCCACTTTAAGTGTAAAGACACATATAAACTAAAAGAGAATAAATAGATGGTAAAAGTTATCAAAAGAAAGCAGGAGTAATTACATCAATTTCAGACACAGCAGACTTTATAAGACTTTAAATCAGGAATAAAGAAGGGCATTACACAATGATACAGGAGCCAATTCTCCAAGAAACTTAATAATCCTTACCATGTATGTCCCTTACAACAGAGCATCAAACTGTATAAAGCAAAAACTAACTGCAAACAGAAACTACAATTAGTTGGAAACTTCAACATCCCTCTATCAGAAATGGACAGATTCAGGCTTGCCTGGTGGTTCAGTTGGTTAGGCGTCTGTCTGCCTTCTGCTCAGGTTGTGATATCAGGGTCCTGGGACTGAGTCCCGCACAGAGCTGTCTACTTCTCCCTCTGCCTCCCCCAACCCTGCCTGGCTTGTGCTCGCTCTCACTCACTCTCTCTCCCCAATAAATAAATAAAATCTTTTAAAAAATGGACAGATTCGGTAGCCAGAAAATCAGTAAGGACATAGTTCAACTCAACTATAGCCATCAGGCAACTGGATAGAATTAGTATCTACAGACTGACTTCATCCAAAAGCAAAATATACATTTTTCTCAAGCTCACCTGTAACATCAATAGTTCACATTCTAGGTCATAAAACACATCTTAACAAATTTAAAAGAAGAGAAATCATACAATGTCTGCTCTTAATTAGAATCTTAATTAAATTAGAAATCATTATTAGAAAGATACACAGAGATTAAATAATATGCTTTAAAATAACACATGAGACAAAGAAGAACTCCCAAAGGAAATTTAAAAGTATCTTGAACTAAATGAAGATAGCACATCAAAATTTTTGACATGCTGTAAAAGCAGTGGTTAGAAGGAAGTCACATAACTGAGTGCACATATCAGAAAAGAAGATCCAAAATCAGCAATCTAAGCTTCCACCTTAGAAAACTAGAAAAAGATGACCAAATTAAATCCAAAGTGAAAGAAAAGAAAAATAATAAAAATTAGAGTAGAAATCAATGAAATTAAAAACAGAAAGCAATATAGAAAAACAGCAAAATTAAAAGCTGGTTCCTTGAAAAGAATAAAAGTGATTAGTTTCTAGCCAGCCTAAAGAACCCTAAGGGGGGTCAGGGTTGGGGGAAGAGAGGGTACAAATTACTAATAGCAGAAATTAAAGAGAACACATCATCACAGATCCTATGGACATTAATAGGAAAATAAAGGAATACTATAAACAACTTTATGTCCACGTATTTGATAATTCCGATGAAAGAGACCAATTCCTTTAAACACAAACTGCCAAATCTCCCAGGAAAATAATCAATCTGAAGAGGTCTGTATCTATTAAATAAATTGCTTCAATAATGAATAACCTTCCAAAACAGGAAGCACCAGGCTCAAATGAGTTAACTGGTGATTTAAGGAAGAAGGCTACCAATTCTCTGCAATTTTTTTCAGAGGACAGAAGCAGAGGCAATACTTTCTACATCATTCTATGAGGCCAGCATTACCCTAGTACCAAAACCAGACAGAGATATTACAAGAAAACTACAGACTAATAATTCATGAATAAAAAGCAAAAATCCTCAACAAAATATTAGAAAAACAGAAAAAGAAGTATATATAGCATGATTGAGTGGGATGTAACCCAGGTATGCAAGGTTGATTCAACATTTGAAAATTAATATATTCCGTCACATCAACAGCTCAAAAAAGAAACTTCAAATCAAATCAAATGTCACATCAATAAATATAGAAAAAGCATTTGACAAAATCTAACACTCATTCTTGATAAAAAGTCTCAGTAAACTAGATAAAAGGGAATTTTTCTCAATTTGATAAAGACCATCTACAAAAAACTGTACAGCTAACATACTTAGTGGTGAAAAACTAGAAGATAATCCACTAAAATCAGGTATAAGACAATAATATCCCTACTCACCACTTCTTTTCAACTGTATTGGGAATTTTAGTTAATTCAATAACACAAAAAAGGAAGTAATATGTACAGAGATTGGGAAGGAAAAATCACTCTTATTGTTTGCAGATGACATGATTATCTACGTAGAAAATCCTAAAGAACTGACAGAAAAATTTCTTCTGGAATGAACATGCAATTGTAGCAAGTTTGCAGGATACAAAATTATAAGTGGGATTTGAAATTCAAAACAATGTCACTTATATTTGAATCTCTTAAAATGAATTAAGCTGTAAATCTAACAAAAATATACAAGATCTATATATGAGGAAAACTATAAAGCTCTGATGAATGAAATGAAAGAACTAAATACATGGAGACATATTCCATGTTCCTGCCTACAAAGACAATATTGTTAAGTCAGTTCTTTCTGACTTGATCTATATTCAATGCAATTCCAATCAAGATCTCAACAAGTTATTCTGTGGATAGTGACAAGCGGATTTTAAAGTTTATAAGGAAAGGCAGAAGACCCAGAATAGCCAATACAATACTGAAGGAGAACAACAAAGTTGGAGGACTGACACTATCCAACTAGAAAACTTATTATAAAGCTACAGTATAATCATTTTGCAATGTACACATATATCAAATCATCACTCTGTACATCTTAAACACACAATGCTATATGTCAAATTTATCTCAATAAGGCTGGAAAAATAAAGAAAAATCCATAGTAATTAAGACATGTCGTAATGTCAAATGATCAGACACATAGACCAATGGAACAGAAAACAGAGCCCAGAAGTGGACTCACAGAAATATAGTCAACTGATCTTTGACAAAGGAGCAAGGACAATAAAATGGAGCAAACAGAGTCTCTTCAATAAGTGGTGCTGGAACAACTGGATGTCCATATGCAAATAAATTAGTCTAGACACAGACCCTGTATCTTTCACAAAAATCAACTCAGAATGGACCACAAACCTAAATGTAAAATATAAAACTCCTAGAAAATAATATAAAAGAAAAACCAGGGTATGGCAATGACTAAAAGATAGAACACCAAAGGCAAGGTCCCTGGAATAATAATTGTTGAGGTGGAGTTCATTAAAATTAAAAACTTCTGTTCTGTGAAGGACATTGTCTAGAGAATAAGAAGACAACCACAGACTGGGAGAAAATATTTGCAAAATACACATCTCATAAAGGAACTGCTATCTAACACAATCAAAGAACCCTTAAAACTCAAAAATAAGAAAACTAACAACCTGATTAAAAAATGGGCTTCAGATCTGAATAGACATTTCACCAAAGAAAATATACAGATGGCAAATAATAAGCATGAAAAAAAGATGGCACCACATCATATGTCATTAGGGAAAAGCAAATTAAAGTGAGATACCACTACACACCTATGGCCAAAATCCAGAACACTGACAACACCAAATCCTGGTGAGGATGCAGAACAAAAACTCTCATACATTACTGGTGGGAACAGAAAATGGTATAGCAACTTGGGAAGACAGGCAGTTTCTTAAAAACTAACAACACTCCTGCCATGTGATCCCAGCAATTGCACCCCTTAGTGTTTACCCAAAGATTGGACATTTAAGTCCTCACAATTACTTACACAGGGATATTTATAGCACTTTTATTCATAACTGCCAAAACTAGGAAACAACCAAGATGTCCTTCAGTAGGTAAATGGCTAAATCATTTGTGGTTTCTACACAATGCAATATTATTTAAACATGAAAAAAAAATGAGCTATCAAGCAATGAAAAGACACAGAGGAACTTCAAATGCATATTTCTAAGTGAAAGATTATCTGAAAAGGCTACATACCCTACATTTCCAACTATATAACATTCTGGAAAAGGCAGAACTATGGAAACAGTGAAATGATCAGTGGTTGCTAGGGATTGGGGGAGGAGAGGAAGGATGAACAAACAGAACACAAAGGATTTTTAGGGAAGTGAAAAATACTCCAAGATACCATAATGATAGATGGATGTCATTATACATTTGTCTAAACCCACAGAATGTTTAACATCAAGAGTGAACTATACAGTAACTTTGGTGATTAGGCTATGTCAAGGTAGGTTCACCAATGAAAAAAACTGTATCACTTTGGCGGTAGATGTGGATAATGAGGAGACTATGCATGTATAAGGGCAGGGGGATATATATGGGAATTCTCTGTACTTTTCCCTCAATTTTGCCATGAACCAAAACTTCCTTAAAAATTGAGCACTGGGTGTGGTGCATGAACAATAAATCTTGTAACACTGAAAAAATAAACATTTTTGGGGGAAAAAAAAAAAAGAAAAAATAATAGCTGCAAACTTCCCTAATCTGGGGAAGGAAATAGATATCCAGATCCAGGATATAAAAAAAAAAAAAAAAAAAAAAAAAAAAAATTGAGCTAAATCAAATAAAATCAAACTGAATTAAATTAAACCAAATCACATACTTCTGTTAGTCTGGAAAACTGCACATAACTGAGGCTGCCCTTCTCAGGAGCAATCAGAGAGGGAACTTCCAAGCTGCTAGTTCTCTGGTTGACCATGGGAAAAAGTAAATGCCCTGTACTGTGATAGCAGCCTTTAAGCCACACACACATCAAATAGTAATAAGTAAAAATGTAAATGGCCAAAGAGATGTAAGCACAATCCAATGCTGATACAGGGGTGACTCCTAGGTATTCAAGCCAAATGATAAAAAAAAAACAACGGGGGAAAAATCTGAGTAGGGGCAGCAGAGGCTGCACACTGCAAGAGAAACAGACTTGACAGAGTTTGTTCATCCAAGTCTCTAAACAAATGACCAAGCAAACAACATGAATATATAGGGGTGCAGTGAATCAGTATCAAGAGTAGCTAAGTTATTTCACAATGTATCACGTATGCAACATTATTATCTAAGTTGTTCAGTTTCAACAAAAAATTTTGAGACATGCAAAGAAAGAGGGAAATGTGACCTACCTATAGCAGTAAGACAGTGAGCAATAAAAACGGGGGCCCACAAATATTGCAAAGCTATTATTTAAAAATATTCAAAGAACTAAAAATATATATAAAAGGAATGAAAAATATGATGTCACTACCTCTGGAAATAGAGAATACGAATAAAAAGAAATGATGGGGATGCCTGGGTGGCTCAGTCAGTTGAATATCCAACTCTTGGTTTTAGCTCAGGTTGTGATCTCAGGGTCCCGAGACTGAGCCCCGTGTTGGGGGTGGGTGGGTCTGTGCTTGACAGGGAGTCTCCCTGGGATTCTCTTTCTCCCTCTCCTTCTGTCCCTCCCCACCCCTGTACTCTCTCAAATAAATAAACAAACAAACAAATAAATACATCTTAAAAAAAAAAAAAAAAGAAAGAAAGAAATGATGCAAAAAGAACCAATGGAGGGGCGCCTGGGTGGCTCAGTGGGTTAAAGCCTCTACCTTCGGCTCAGGTCATGATCTCAGGGTCTTGGATTCGAGCCCTGCATCCTCCTCTCTCTCTGCCTACTTGTGATCTCTCTCTCTCTCTGTTAAATAAATAAAATCTTAAAAAAAAAAAAAAAAAAGAACCAATGGAAATTCTGCAGTTGGAAAGTACAATAACAAAAATTAAAAATTCTTCATAGGGGCTCAACAGATTTGAGATGTCAGAATAATCATTAATTTTGAAAATATATCAGTAGAGAGTATGTATTCTGAAGAGCAGAGAAAAAAAGAACGAAGAAAAATGAACAGAGCATCACAGAAATGTGGGATATCATTAAGTGCATGAATAGGTGTAATGGGAGTACCAGGAGAAGAAGTAGAAATAAACTTAGAGAAATAATGGTTAATTCTCTTACACCACACACCAAGATAAACTTGAAATGGATAAAAGACCTCACCGTGAGGCAGGAGTCTATCAAAACCCTAGAGAAGAACATAGGCAGTAACCTCTTTGACATCAGCCACAGCAACTTCTTTCAGGACATGTCTCCAAAGGCAAAGGAAACAAAAGCAAAAATGAACTTTTGGGACTTCATCAAAATGAAAAGCTTCTGCACAGCAAAGGAAACAGTTACCAAACAAACAGGCAACCCACAGAATGGGAGAAGATATTTGCAAATGACACTACAGACAAAGGTCTGATATCTAAGAGCTATAAAGAACTCCTCAAACTCAACACTCACAAAACTGATAATCACATCAAAAAATGGGCAGAAGACATGAACAGACACTTCTCCAAAGAAGACATACAAATGGCTAACAGACACATGAAAAAATGTTCATCATCGGTAGCCATCAGGGAGATTCAAATCAAAACCACATTGAGATACCACCTTACACCAGTTAGAATGGCCAAAATCAACAGGACAGTAAACAACAAATGTTGGAGAGGGTGTGGAGAAAGAGGAACCCTCTTACACTGTTGGTGGGATTGCAAGCTGGTGCAGCCACTTTGGAAAACAGTGTGGAGATTCCTCAAGAAATTAAAAATAGAGCTACCCTATGACCCTGCAATTGCAGTCCTGGGTATTTACCCCAAAGAAGCAGATGCAGTACAAAGAAGGGTCACATGTACTCCAATGTTCCTAGCCGCAATGGTCACAATCGCCAAACTGTGGAAAGAACCAAAATGCCCTTCAACAGACCATAAAGAAGATATGGTCCATTTATATAATGGAGTATTATGCCTCCATCAGAAAGGATGAATATCCAACTTTTGTATCACCATGGATGGGACTGGAAGAGATTATGTGGAGTGAAATAAGTCAAGCAGAGAGAGTCAATTACCTTATGGTGTCACTTTTGTGTGGAGCATAAGGAAAAACATGGAGGACATTGTGAGAAGGAAGGGAAGGGTGAATGCGGGGAATCAGAGGGCGCGATGAAGCATGAGAGACTGTGGACTCTGAGCAACAAACTGAGGGGTTTGGAGGGATGGGGGTGGGGGGTTGGGCGAGCCTGGTGGTGGGAAAAGAAAGAAATAATGGTTATTTACTTCCAAATTTGATGAAAAACAATCTACACATTCTCAAGCCTCAACAAAGTCCAGGCAAATACAGAAAGATCCATACCCAGATGCATTACAGGCAAAATTTTAGCTAAAAGCCAAAGATACAGAAAAAAATCTTGGAAGAAGAGAAAGTAACTCATTACATACAAGGGAGCTCCATTAAGTTTAAATTCCAATGACTTCTCTTTAGACACAATGGAGGTGCAGGCAATGGGATAACACAGTCATTGTACTGAAAGTAACACATTATCAAACAAGAATGTTGTATCTAGCAAAACTATATTCCAAAGCTAAAGATAAACACACTCCCAGATGGAATAAAAACAGAATTCATTGCTGGCTGACCTGTGTTACAAGAAAAGATGTTCTTCAGGCTGAAACCAAATGATGGCAGAGAATAATCTACACACGAAGAAACAAAGAGAACTGAAAGGTAATTGCTAGGTAGTTAGAAAAGACAATATAGCTGCATATTTACTTTTTTTTACTGATTTAAATAGCAATTGTATAAAAACAATATGTATTACTGTATTGTGTCAATAAAATAGAAATGTAATATATTTGAAAACAAATACAAAAGAAGTAGGTGGGAGTAAAGATATATTAACGTAAGGAACTGATACTAGATGGTATTTTCAATCCACAGGAAGAAATGAAGAGAACCAGAAATGGTAAATAAGGTTATTAAAATAAACTCTATAATAAATATATACTAGGCTCCATGTCCTAAGGGTATTTAAAAGATACACAATTACATCAAGTGATGATTTTAATAATGTATTGTTGGGTTGTAACATATTTAGATGCAGTATGTGTAACAATAATGGCACCAAAGGGAGAGAATAGAAATGGAGCTATATAGGAGTAAAGTTTTTATATTTCCCTAGAATAAATTTGAAGATATTTTGGTAAGATGTGTATTTAAGGCCTCCAAAAAAAAGCACGAAGGAAATAAATAATAAAGTATGATTATTTATTTATTAATAAAGATTTTATTTTTTATTTGACAGAGAGAAAGAGATCACAAGTAGGCAGAGAGGCAGGCAGAGACAGAAGGGGAAGCAGGCTCCCCACTGAGGAGAGAGCCCAATGTGGGGGCTGGATCCTGGGACCGTGAGATCATGACCTGAGCCGAAGGCAGAGGCTTAAACCACTGAGCCACCCAGGCGCTCCTATAATTAAGTACTTTTGAAGAAAGTAAAATGTTACACTAGAAAACATTCGTTTCATATAAAACAAAGCTTTATTGCTTTATTGGAGGAAAAACAAAGATCTATAGAGAACAAAAAGTATAATCCAGAAATTGGATTAAAAAAAACAAAACATGGTCCAACTACATGCTATCTCTAAGAAACACACTTTAGATTCAAAGATAAAAAAGCAGAAAGTGAAAGGATAGAAAAAAGGTATACCATGCAAATAATAACTAAAATACAGCTGGAGTGGTTATATTAATATCAGACAAAATACATTTTAAGACAAAAGTTACTACAGACAAAGAAGGACATTTTATAATGACATTGAAGAGTCAATCCATCAGGAAGACATAACAATGATAAACATGTATACCTAGCACCAATATATGAAGTAAAAAGTGACAGAACTGAAAGGAAAAATAACAATTCAGTAATAACAGAGAGACACCAATACCCCACTTTCGTTAATGGGTAGAACAAATTGACAAAATATTAATGAAGGAATAGAAGACTCGAAAAACACTATTAAGAAAAAACAAAAAACAAAACCCTATAAGCCACATGACCTAACAGCTGTATCAACACCACTCAACACCAGCAGAAGAATGCATATTCTCCTTAAGTATACATAGAACATTCTCTAGAATACACCATATGTTGGTCTGTAAAACAAGCCTCAAAAAATTCGAAAGGACTGAAATTAAACAAAGTATGTTCTCTAACCACAGTGGAATGAAATGAAAAATCAATAATGGGAGTAACATTTGGAAATTCCTAAGTATGTGGAAATTAAAATACTCCTTAATAACCAAAAGATAAGAGAATATATCACAAGTGAAATGAAAAAAATACTTTGAGATGAATGAAAACAAAAATGCAAGCTACCAGAATCTATGAGATGCAGCTAAAGTAGCACTTAGAGGAAAATGTATACCTGCAAATGCCTATAATAAAAAAGTTCTCAAACCACCCCACCCCTACAAATAACCAACACTACTCATTCTATATCATATTACTCTATTTCAGTGCCTGAGACTCTTATTCCTATGTTTATGTTGTGCCTCCCTGCATTAAAATAAAAGCTTTCTGGGGGCAGAAATTCTGTATTGTTCACTGCCTGGCCATAGCAGAACAACAGCTATAGAACATTACCTAACCAGATTATGGGCTCAATAAATATTTTCTGACCAGGACGCTTGGGTGGCTCAATCAGTTAAGCATCTGCCTTCAGCTCAGGTCATGATCCTAGGGTTGAGTCCCACACCGGGCTCCCTGATCAGTGGGGAGCCTGCTTCTCCTTCTGCCTGCCTCTCCCCCTCCTTGTGCTCTCTGACAGGTAAATAAAATCTTAAAAAAAAATTTTTTTTTCTGACCAACACAAAGTCAACATCTTTCCTTAGAATTACCTAACTCATAAAATTTTTAACTGTCTCTCCAAATTTCTGTTCACTTAGCCTACTATTACAACTGACACACCTTCCTAACAATTTATAAAATTCAGATCCCATCAATATTCTTTTTATGAAAATTGCATAATGATTTCTTTAAACTTTTGAAAAAGAAATCACTCTTCTTGAACTAAATCAAATAAAAAATGCAGTTCACCTTTGAACATGGATTTGAATTGTGCAGGTCCACTTATATGTGCATTTCTTTTCTTTTTTTCTTTTTTTTTTTTAAGATTTATTTATTTGAGAGAGAGTGTGAGCGAACACGCACAAGCAAGGGGAACAGCAGGCAGAGGGAGAAGCAGGTTCTCCACTGAGCAGGGAGCCCAATGTGGGACTTGATCCCAGCATCCCAGGATCATGACCTGAGCCAAAGGCAGATGCTTAATTGACTGAGCCACCCAGGTGTCCCTAGATTTCTTTCAATAAATACACCACAGTAAATATATTTTTTCTTCCTTATGACTTTCTTAACATTTTCTTTTCTCTAGCTTGCTTTATTCTAAGAATACAGCATGTAATACATGTAACATATGAAATACATTAATTGACTGTTATCAGTAAGGCTTCCCGTCAATAGGGGGTTATTCACAGTTAAGTTTTTGGAGAGTCAAAACTTATATGTAGTACAGCATAGAGGATATAGTCAATAATCCTGTAATAATGTTCTATGTGACAGATAGTTACTATCCTTATCACGGTGGGCACTGAGTCATGTATAGAATTGTTGAGTTACTGTTGTACACCTGAAATTAATATAACACTGTATGTCAACTACAATAAAAATTTAAAAAATGAAATAAAAAAATAATGTCTGACATTTTAAATTAAAAAAAAAAAAAAAAGCTACACACAATTTTCGATTGTGAGAGGGTCAATGCCCCTAACCTGTGTTGTTCAAGGGTCATCTGTAAAACTAAAATATAATTGGGGTGCCTGGGTGGCTCAGTGGGTTAAAGCCTCTGCCTTCAGCTCAGGTTACGATCTCAGGGTCCTGGGATCAAGCCCCGCATTGGGCTCTCTGCTCAGCAGGGAGCCTGCTTCCCCTGCCCCTCTGCCTGCCTCTCTGCCTATTTGTGATCTCTGTTGGTCAAATAAATAAATAAAATCTTTAAAATAAAAAACAACAACTAAAATATAATTGATATAAAAGGAAAAAAGAATGGGCTACACAATGGCTAAGCCAATGTCCCTCTTTGAATTGTGGAATAAGAAATCATTTCCCACTTAATGTAATTCCAGAGTACTAAAAGCAAGCAGGGAAAGAACTATATACATGCTTGATAGAAAACTATAGTTCCTTGAAACAAACTATCAGAGCTTATGTTATCAACAATAATTATATCTAGATGATTAACATTTTCCTAAAAAATAAAACATTTAAAATTATAAGTGTATCACGATAAAAGCAACTTACACAGTCTTTTTGTCTTGTCGAAGAAGTTTAGAAGAAAATTCACTTAGTACTTCCAGGAAAGCCAGATTAGGAGGTGGATATTCTTGTCCTTTCTGATTTTGGTATTTAAAGGCAAATTCTATGCCATCCCTGAAGTAAAAGAAAGTATCACCTTATTTTTCCAGAGAGGGAGTATAGTTCTCTCAATGGGTTAGAATTTGAAAGTATTTGGAAAGGTAGGATAATCATCACTGAATGTAGTAAAATCTGATAAATTCGAAGCATAAAACAATGTTAATTTGTAGGACATATATGCCTAATATTTACAGTATAAAACTCTAAGTTGTGAAACAAAGCTAAATTCCCATGTATATCTTATAGGGGTAGTACAATACCCTGGAAAGAAAACTAGATTGTCAAAACTCTTGGTTCTCAGAGTTGGTCATGGTATCAAGCAGCTGTATGAGGTATTTAACATTTTCTGTCATTCAGTTTTCAGTTATGAAATAAGGCTGACCAAATCAGTACTGCACAGTGTTTTTAAACCATGTCTCCTATAACATCTTCTGACAGACAAGAATATTTTGTGAAACTTTACTTTCTATACTTTGTAAGTTGAAAAACAAGCAGTTGAAGTATTTTTCAAATTAAAAAGTCCCTCCTAGTTGAGATTCCCTAGACTACACATCTCTAAAGTTCTTATAACTTGAAAATTCAATCATTTGTCACTTTAAAAATGAGTCAAATAACAGTTATTTCACTTAAATTCCAGTAAGCCAGATTCTGTGTAACAGAAAGTATTTATTTAGCTCACTCACTTGTGAAGTGTGGCAACTGCTTCTCGTGTCTTGATCTGATCCAGCCCGAATGTAAGGGCAAAGCGACGTGCCAATTCTTTAATGCCGCTGACATGGGCAGACGTCCTATCTAGGTTGGGACCTTGCTCTTGAACAAGTTCATTAAACAACTGGTTGAAAGAAAAAAAGAGGAAAAAACCTACAGCTAAGAAGAATTCGTTTATTTTATTTATTATTAGAATAGGTAATATAATTTAAAAATATTTAAAAGGCATATGGTAAAATATATATTTCCCTCCTTGCATTGAACTGTAGCTACATTGCTTCCCTTCTCCAAGTCATCTACTAGTACTAATTTCTTGAGCTCATTTTCATGCTAGTTGTGTGATTAAACGAAGACAGGAATTTATTTCTTTTTAACAAAAATAATATATTTTGGGCTGGGGAAAGGAAACATGTTTACAGAAATATATTTGTATTCATAAACATTTACGTATTCTTTTTGTTGTTTTAATAGGGATGGCAATGTATTAAATATAGGGTTCAGAACTTTTTCACTTACTATATCTTAGACAAGAACATTATGTAAAAGAAGACATTTGGCTACACGGGATGATATTTACCACCCAACAACAAAATATACAAAAACGTTCTTAAGCTGGATAGAGGGGTTTTATGAATTACACATACATTACATACATTGTATCAAAATAACAACCAAATAAATCCTGAAGTACTAAAGAACATAAAAGCTATCATTTTACCATCAACATTAGAAACTTAAATTTATCTATACACATCTGTCTTCCCTCTTATTATGAGAAATGAACAGTCCAGGCTTTCATCTTAAGCCATTCCCTCCTTATGTACTAGAGCGCACTCCTTTTTACCTATTCAGCAGTTTTGCTCCTGTACTTACTGCTCTGTGCTGCATCCTCAGCTATTCCCTCTACTACACGCATGCATCTTAAAACCCCAAAATACAAAAAACCATAACTTCTTAACTCAATCTTCTATGCCAACTATCAATACATTGTTTTGATTATCTTTTCTGGCAAAGATCCAGAACAGTATTGTTAACATTTGTTTTCTTCACTTCCTCACCCTACATCTCTCAATTCACTCTTATCATACCGTCCCATTGAAACAGCACTTCTATCACTTCTATTAATTTTGTTGTTCATCTTTTTAGTTTTACCTTCAGCAACATATTGGTTTGAACTACTTACAGTGCCATAACTAGAAACAGCAGTTCTTCCAAACATTTTTCAAATGTATTCACAGGTAATCATTTATAAATTCTTAAACTTCAAAATGTTTTCAGAGATGGTTATACACAATTTCCTTAAACTTTAAAACTTACACTTAAATACAAAGAATATATCTCTATGCAAAATTCAAGGAATATAAAAATAAAAGTTCTCTTTCCTCTTTCCCACTGAATATCATTCTTTTCTCCAAAGGTAATCAATGTTAAAGTTTCAAGGTTTTCTAGACCAGTTTAGACACCTTAATGTATTACATATACAAAACTTTTAACAGATATGATACTATACTATGTAGTTTGTCCTGAAACTTGCTATTTTTCTTTTTTTTTTTTCTTAAGTTTTTATTTAAATTGCAGTTAGTTAATGTACGGTGTAATATTAGTTTTAGGTGTAGAATTTAGTGATTCATCTCGTACATACAACATCCAGTGTTCATCAAAAGTGCCCTCCTTAATACCTAACCACCACCCGTTTAGCCTATCTCTCTGTCCTCTCCCCTCCAGTAACCCTCAGTTTGTTCTCTATTGTTAAAGTCTGTTTTCTGCTTTGCTCCACTTTTTTCCTTTTCTTCATCTGTTTTTTTTTTCTTAAGTTCCACATATGAGAGAAATCATACGGTATTTGTCTTTTTCTGACTTATTTCGCTTAGCATAGTAGTCTACTGACGCTCTCCCCATGCTCTTGCAAATGGTAAAATTTCATTCTTTTTTAAGCTGAGATATTCCCTACACACATCACATCTTCTTTATCCACTCATCAGTCAATGGATATTTGGGCTCTTTCCATAATTTGGTTGTTGAAAATAACATATAATATACAGAATATAAACACTGGGGTGCATGTATCCCTTTGAATCAGTATTTTTGTAACCTTTAGGTAAATACCTGGAGTACAATTGCTGGATCATAGGGTAGTTCTATTTTTAACTTCTTGAGGAACCTCCATATTGTTTTCCAGAGTGGCTGTACCAGTTTGCATTCCCACCAACAGTGTAAGAGGGTTGCCCTTTCTCTGAAACTTGCCATTTTTCACTTAATACTTTGTCTTGAAAATCTTTTAGCTACTTCAGAGTAACACACTTTAACCATTCCTCTGATGATGGGACATTTAGACTATCTTCAATTTTTCAATATTAAAGACTTGCTGCAATAAACATCTTTTACATACATATCTTTGTGTGTATCTGCATGTACCAATGCAGATACCTAGCAGCAAAAAGTGACTTTTAAAAGGAACATCTATCTGCAATTTTTTTTTTCTTTTCAATTTTGAAATATCCTGCAAAACTGTATTTCAAGAAGGCAACAGCAATTTCTTTCATAAGGGGCCTTTTTCTCCACATCTTTATCAATCATCGGTATTAACCATCATTTAAATTCATGCTAATCTGCCCATCTATGATAAACATCTCTTTGTTTCAATTTGTACTTCATTATTAATAAATGAAATTATGCCTCTTTTCATATAGTTATTGGTTTCTTAGATTTCCTCTTCTGAAAAGTGGCTTTTCATACCCCTTATTCACTTTTCTATGGGATTTATCTTTGTTACTGATTGTAGGATTTATTATGTATGATTGAAAATATTTCCCTGAACCTGTCATTTGTTTAAACTTTGTTTAGGATGCTGGTTGATGCATAAATGTATTTAAGTTTATATACACAAACCTATAGCCTCACCCACCTCCTGAAATCTCGGCATTAATTCAGTAGGCATTTATTAATTCAAAACTTTTTTTAAAAAAAAGTTCTTTTTTTAAAATATTTTTTTTAATGTGTGACTTTTAAAAAATATTTTATTTATTTGAGAGAGTGTGAGAGAGAGAGAGCATGAGCTGGGGGATGGAGAGGGAGAAGCAGACTCCCCACTGAGCAGGGAGCCTGACATGGGACTTGATCCCAGGACCCTGGGATCATTACTTGAGCTGAAGGCAGCCGCTTAACCAGCTGAGCCACTCAGGTGCTCCCATATGTGACTTATTTTCTTATTTGAATACTATTCTTGCCCTGTCTTCATTTAATATTTTTAAAATATATTTTTATATTTTTCTTTTTAAATAATTACTTTTTTAAATGTCTGGCATTTCATCTGGTCCAAAAGTAGATCAACTTAGGATTTCATTTATTTGAAATGTGAACTGTAAGATTATTCTCCAAAAGAAAAGACATATAACACGTCTTTGTACCAGAAAGTATCCATACTAACGTACTGATACAGTGACCTAGTTTAAATGAGGTAAGATATACCTAGTACATACTAAGCACATAAAAGTGTTCAATAACATTAATTCTAGTCTTTATCTCCTTCCTTTCAGATTTCTTACCTGCTGTAAACTGAGAATGAGGGTCTTGGCACACTGAATTTTATCAATCTGCCTGGTTTTACTCAGTGTTTCCTTAATAATATCACCATAGTCATTGTAGTACTGTGAGAAAAAGAAAGAAGACACAGCTTTAAAGTTACTGAAATTTCATGAGACAAACAGTGGACTGGTAAAAGAAATGGAAAGGGGAGTTCAAAGGTGTTTAATTTCTTCATCTTAAACATAATGAGAGATAAAAGATATTTTCTAAAGTTAAAGGAATATACATTTAAGATTATGAAATACCTAATGTTAATTGAAAAACTGGGAATTCTAGGAGGAGAGGAAATAACACAGATAAATAAAATTCCTTATTCTTTGTAACATGGATTCAACAGATACCATTTAAAAGGTGACAAATCAAGAAACAGAACTTGGTAGAAACTTCGCAAAGAACTAAAATCAAAAGTTAAAATCGCTTACCTCTGGGGAGTGGGCCTAAATAAGGGGGAAGGGAAGATCAAGGAAACAGATTTTTCACTTAGTACTTTGGTACTACGTCACTCCCTATTCCTCCAACATGTTTATACTTTACTATTGTAATATAATAAAAACACTGACTTCTTCAATACTTCAAGTTTTTTTGACACAGGATTTTAAGAATTTTCCTTGTGAGTAAATAATTAAGAAAAGTCTTATTTAAGACCACTAAATTTGGATGTTATTTCTAAGCTAATGCCTAAAAACCTATGACCTACGTGAAGAAGTGAGTATATTAGTGTGGCAATTGGAATTACATAATTTTCAAGAAGATGGGTATGCTTCCATGATGTGCGATGAAAAAAAAGAGAAAGATATATTAATATACTAAAGTGGTTCAATAAGCAAATCTCCAATAAATTCATATTTCTAATAGTTACATAGGGAACTGGGGCAAAAAGCCACATAATTGAGGTATATAATAAAGAGTAGTGAATAACTATTAAAATACTTTCAAATACTTTTATTTTTTGGGGGGAAATACTCTTAAAAAAATTAAAGCTTATAATGAGCAGAGGTGCATAAATTGCTAAGGATGATAGTAAGTTTTGGTTAAGGCTCATTTCTTGAAACCAATACAGTATTGTTAAGAGATGAAAAGGAAAAACCATGGTAAGCTCATATTCATCCATTCAAACTATGTTTAGACTACTTTAGGAAGCCATCTCAGGTTCCTTTTACTTAAGTCTTTCTATTCACGTTTGCTCTGTAATTTGTACATCTATCACTACAATAATCATGCTGAGGCTTTTTAATCTAATGGGAAGAGCTAAGCTTTGAAGCTATACAAACCTAGGATCAAATTCCAGTTTTTGCTACTTCCAAGAGTTATGTGACCTTTGAAAGTTACTTAACGTCTTTGAGCCTTAATTACCTTATCTGTAAACAATGTATTTCCTATCCCACAGGATTATTATAATCAATAAACATATGTAAAAGCCTTAGAACAGTGCCTGAAATATAAATAGCACAGAACACAGATAACCACAATTACCATGCTACATGTTGTTTGCATTTCAGTTTATTAATCTGTAAGCTCCTTAGCATAGAATTCATGTTTTATTTAAGTCTCTATCAACACAGTGCTCACACTGCAGTTGTTTAGCAAAATATGATGAATTAGTTACTATGTCATAACTAGAATTGGGTAATAACTAAACATGGATAAAGACACAAATGGATCAGTGGCACACACAATATTCTGAACATGGACAAAACAAAACACTATCTTTGACAGGAGGAGAACAAGGTAAAACACATAAACTGAGAAGTATGCCTGTCATAAAGACTTTTGAGCACTGTTTTAGAAGGTCAGAAACAAAATGGAGCTTAAGGAAAGCAGAGCAAACAGCCAGAAAGTTGAGTACGTATCAAAATCCTGCCATATAAAGAATGGTTTAAAACCCTTCAACATCTCCTTACCTCCCTCAGAAAAAAATCCAGGCTTCTCACACAGCACTTAGTTACTAGTGATGCCTTCTTTAAATCTTACCTCTGGCTCCATTCTCATAAGCAATCTATGTTGTTACATCGAATTACTTGCATTTTCCACAAAGAATTCACATTCTTTTGTGTCTCTTAGGATCACATGAAGTTCATGAGCACATGAAGTTCAATCTGCCCAAGTCCTCCTGCTACTTTCTTTCTTTTTTTTTTTTTTACTTCTTTGCTCATTAATTTATCATCTTAGACTTAGTTCAGAGGTCACTACTAAGCAGTTTCCATTAAACCTCATATTTCTTTAGAGTTGGGAGTCTGTTTCATATATTTCCAGGAACTCCTATACATACCTCTATTATATTATATAATACAATTGTCTAATTGTTGACAGTTTTCAGCTTTAGACTACTTTAGAGCAAGAATTTTATAAGATTTATTTATTTGAGAAAGTGTGCAAGTAGGGGGAGGGGCAGAGGGAGAGAATCTTCAAGCAGATTCCTTGCCAAGCACAGGGCTTGAACCCAGGATCCAAGGGATCATGACCTGAGCCACAGCTAAGATTTGGATACTTAACCAACTGCATCTAGAGCTGGAATTTAAAAGATATTTGTAACTTTAGTGCCTGGCAGGTGGCATGGTACTCAGTAGGCATACTTACAAAAATGTCTTAAAGAGATGTCATAAGTAAGAGAGATTAGGTTTCTTCCATGTTGATCAAAAGATTCTATATATCCCATGAAAATAAGGTGTTCTTTCAATAAATGTGAGGATCTCTTACTTTATGGGGTTGATACAATGGTATAGAGTGACAAAAAGCTTATACTTCTATAAAAGAGAGAAACCTTAAATATATCAGAAAATCATCAACAATACACAGTTACCTGGCAATTTAGCTTCTCTTTTTATTTTTAAGTACAAATTTCTCTGGCACTTAGAAGGAGAAAAATAAGACTATGAAACTATACCTTCATGTAGTGTTTAAAGATGTCTGCAGCTGCATGCATATCAACAATATCATAAATGATAAGTTTGCTGAAGGCAGCAAGTAGATTCCTTCTTTTATGTAAGGCCTCAATTTTATTAGCTTCATCTTCTTCATCTCCCTCTACCACAGAAAATAAATTGGTTATGAACTTTGGCTCTTTATCCAAGGTAAAACAATGTAGACAATCTCTATAATCAAACACCAACTTATAACTTTACAAATAATACAACCAGTTTTAGGTAAGATAAAAACTTCGTTACACTGATTATTTTAGGGTGCTATATTCATTCATACACTTATTAAATGTTTAGTACTTACCAAGGATCCTATCTTGTAGGCAACTGTCATAGCAAAGATTGGGGTAAGATAAGCAAACTATACCTAAATTTTTTTCTGATATTTTTGTCATAATACTTCTGTCTGTTTACCTTAAAAATGCCATCTCTTCTCATTTCAATATTCTTTACATCCTTTTAGCTATATTTCAACAGAAAAGAAATTTCTGGAAATTTTTAAGACATAGGGAAAAGTGCTTGCTTAAACATGGTTACATTATCAGCATTAAATATATTTTGCAAACTATTTATGCTCATATACTTTTTTTTTTTTAATGTAGGCTCCACGCCCAGTGTGGAGCCCAACATGGGGCTTTAACTCACGATCTTGAGATCAAGACCTAAACTGAAATCAAGAGCCAGAGGCTTAACTGACTGTGTCACCCAGGCCCCTCTACACATACACAATTTTTAAAACAAAGCTTGCTATTAAATACTTTCAAAACGAGTAGTATTTCCTCCTCAATTTTTTAATCCTCGGGCTATGGAAAGACCTCTAAGGTACTATTCTAAAGAAGGGAGATTTCACTGAGTACATTTTTATTCTTGTTGGTTTCTGAACTATATGAATGTATTAATTCTTTTATTTATATTTTGAGAGAGAGAGAGCGAGAATGCAAAAGTGGGATGCAGAGGCGGGGAGACAGAATCTTAAGCAGGCTCCTTGCCCAGCATGTAGTCCAACGTGTTGCTTGATTTCACAACCCTGGGATCATGACCTGAGCCAAAATCAAGAGTCAGACACTTAGCCAACTGAGTACCTAGGCACCCCTTAACTCTTTGAAAATTCTACTACTTTTTAGGACTGAATTTTAATTATTTCCTAATATCCTTTGGGGTTGATAAATAAAAGACCAACACTGGGGTGCCCGAGTGGTTCAGTCAGTTAATTAAGCATCTGCCTTCAGCTCAGGTCATGACCCCAGGGTCCTAGGATCGAGCTCTGTGTCGGACTCTCTGCTAAGCAGGGAGCCTGCTTCTCTCTCTCTCTCCCTCTACACCTCCCACCCCCACTCATGCTCTCTCTCTCCTTCTCAAATAAATAAATAAAATCTTTAAAAAAATAATAAAAAAGATCAAAATTGACAAGATAGTAGCTACAAATACCCATGCTCTGGTTCTCCTCGTCTTGGTCAATGAAAACATGATCCATCACAAAACTGAGGAGTTCGGATTGGAGTCCAGTATCTGGATTAAACACCAAAGGCTGAAGGCCTTCCCTGCCACCGGTCATTAATTGGTGGCTAAATATCATCAGAAGATCGCAGAGTAACATGAATGCCTGCAATGCAAAGGGAATTAATCAGTAATATATAACTACAACTACAGATCAATGTTAATGAAAACATACTAAATTAAATGCACTTCAATAACAATACCATGACACAAATGGAGTATTTAAATTTCAACGATTTAATTTCCAAACTTAATGAAATTACTTTTTCTCATTAACTAGTCCCATTTAAGACTTTTCCCCCTTAATATAATCTATTTTTTTACTTGGCTGTCTTAATCCAAAACAACTGATTAAGAGATTTTGACTTGAACTTAAAAAAATGACTTAAAGCCAGCTCTGGAAATATGAAATTAGTATAATAAATTGTGACAGAGGCTAGAAATCAATTATATACTGCTTATCTTAAGACAAACTGTATTATCCAACAAATTACAATGCAGTACTCTAAACCTTAAAGCTACTATTTAGGATTCTTCTTTAAAAAATCTAATGCAAAAAAAAAAACCCTCTAACAATAGATTTAAAGTTGAATTTAAGACCATTCACATAAAAATCAGATCTGAAAGCTTGCCAACAAATTTAATCACATAAGGGAACTTTCAATACATTTCCCTAAATATAACGTATAATAGTTAATGTTGTCATAATTGTCTTATTTAATATATAGTATGAAATAAACCTGTGTCAGCAGTTTACTGTAACTGAATGATTTTGTTGTGGGATAACTGAGGCCTCTGATAACTCAAAACAATTCACTTACCTCCTTCTAAATACTGATTTCTATGGGAAAACATAATTTTGGTATTTTCTGGAGTTGGCTGTATACTTGGCTATCTATCTCCAGCAAGAATCATGGCAGTTCATGCTCTGACTACACAATCATGAATTACGTAAATATATTTAGAAAGAACCCTTTGAAAAAGGGAGCATAAAGAGAATCCAGGAGGAAATATATATATTTCTTATTGAGGACATAGTTTTAGGTATCACCAGTAATGATGTAGAAACAATTAATTCTTGGTTTAAATGTCCTGAGCCAGGTACTTTTAGACAGCACTGATGGGGTTCAGAAGGTTTAGAGGGTAAGGTTTAGGGAAGACCACCTCTGTTCCCATTTAAGTCAGGTGCTGATAATTTTAATAGACAACTGTGATAACCTACTTGTAAGAAGGGATAGCAAAGGATAAGTACTATGGTACTCTTTAACTAGACTAACTAGATATTTTCTAGCCCAACATTATGATTAAAAAAAAACAGTATGGAAAAAAGTACCATTTTATATAATAGCACTTATCTAAAAGTACTTCCCAAAAGAATAATAGCAATAAACAGTTTACAAAACCACCTCATGGAAATGGTATTGCCTTGGGCTATGCTGCCCCTACCCAAAGAGTGAGGAGTCTGTAGAACCAATGTGATATACTCCCCTGCATCCCTACTATTCAGGGACCAGGCAGGGACTCAGGGATTCCTTGCCCAAAGAGACCTGATACTGCTACCAAAGGCTACACAGGTCTCCTCCCTAGGCATACTGTATCTATACTCTTGTCCCACATTTCATAAATGTTAAAGATAGATCTGTATGCTAAGAACTGCCATAAGAAATTACCTCAGAATCTTATTGTTCTTCAACGTATTTTTAGTAATTTTTTATTGACAGCTCTTAACTGATAGTTTCTTACCTGTTCCTTCACTGGAGTATTAACATTAGATAGGCACTGCTGGCAAACAGCCAAAAAGGATTTCACTGTTTTCCTCAATACCAACAAATCCTCCTGTAAGATACATTCAAATTTGTAAACATGTATTACAATCCTAGGAAACTAATCCAAAAGAAAAAATAAATGGAAAAGAGCCAATTGGTTTATTAAGGAAATTCATAAAACCAAATTTATTTTTGGGAACCAAATTATATAGTTACTTCCTAGTTATCCTAATAGAAGGGGCAGCAAAATTGGTAATCCCAAACACTCAATTCTATTTAGCTAGGGAATGCTCAGTATGATTTCCTCCAACATATTTTCTTTTATAAATACGGTTTACTTGGATTGATATGAATTAAAATTATTAGTCTTCCTAAATAAATGCTAGTTTATTTATTTAGTTGGTTGGTAATAAGGTGAGGGAGCACAGAAGCACACTGAAAAAATCAATTAAGCAACAAATATGTACTGAATTTCTCCCATATTCTCAGCACTCTGTAAAATGTCAAGGGAAGAAAATAATTTTAAGACTGTATCTAAGCCCTTAAAGAGTTAACATCCCAGCAGGGAATTAGACCAATCAGAGTAATTAAGTGTTCAAATTTTTTGGTATTAATTCTAACTGTAGCAGAGAGAGCTGAGCTGGAGGGACCTTCAGAATAGGATAGCCTTTAATATAAAATTGAGTGAACAGGATTTAATTAGATGGCCACGTAACATTTATTGTGAAACATTTGAAAGGTATAAAAAGAAATTTAAATTTAACAAGCACCCAAATGTGTCAGGTACTGGTTTGAGGGCATACTGCTACATAATTTAATATTTATATCGATCAGAAGTAGTCATTATTAGCAAGGATTTGAAACCAGGGCTGTCTGATATCAGAGCTCATATTCTCACTAATGAGTAAGACACATGAAGATAATTCAGTATTATATCGATATTTAAAATAGTAATGAAGAGTTATTAAATTAGCAAAGGCTGATGATGTAGAAATCACTTTAAAAAAGTACTTTATTAAACTAAAAAGTTCTCGAAGCAACTTTTTTTTTTTTGTACAGATGACAATACTTACTCCTTTTTGGGATCTTCACATCCCAAATAAAGATAAACTTAAAAAATTATGCACATTTCCTTTTGCTAACACGAGTATGGTATTTGGAAGAAAGAATTAACTCATTTTGTGCCAAACAGTAAAAAGAACACTGTCTTGAAAACCTTTATTGTTCCTGCAGATGAACATCCAATAACCAAAACTCAACATTCTTTGACCTTCTCTAATTTCATTATACATTAGGGGAAATAGACAAGAGAACAGGCAGCTGCAATAGAATGTAAGAAGTATTATGTTGGAAAGCTTAATCCAGAGTCAAAAGTAGTCACAGAAGAGTTCCCAAAGAAGATGACATGTAAGCTGAGTTTTGAACAACTAAAAATTATCTAGCTATAGGAAAAGGTATCCCAGAGGGCACAAAATGTTCAAAAGCCTGATTGTACTTTTGAGAGACTGTTAACTTATTGTAGCTGGGGCACAAATAGGGAGGAGAAAGCAAGAAAGAAAGCTGAAGAAGAAAACAGGATACATTTCCATTTAAATGGAAGATCACTTAAAGTTCCATGTTAAATCATCTGGATATTAACCTAACGGCAATAAGGAACTACTGTAGAAGAATTTCTATCAGGAGAGTGCTAAAATTTTGTTTTCAAGAATCATATTCTAAGCAGATAGAGAATGATGTGCAATAGGGAGGCTAGTTAATGGTAAATACAATCTTCTGTTGAATGCTTATTATAAACCCAGCACTGTGTTCTAAGGGCCATAAATTTAAATTTCACAATCACTGTATGAAGTGCTAATATTCTTTTTTTTACAGATAAGGAAACTGAACTTCAGAACACCCATACATTCCAAGTGATAGAGGAAGGATCCAAATATGAGGTTATCTAACTCTTCTGACTCTGAAGTGCATGTTCTTAATCATTATTCTATGTTTCCTTACATATTAACAAAGGTCACAGGAATAATTTAGAATGAGGGCCTGAAAATAAATGTTGGCAATAAAGATGTGACTACACTGAAGAAAAATTAAATAGCAGCATAGAATTTACAAACTAATTAGAATGGGGGCTACTGATTAATCAAGTTTTTAGGTAGTCATCTACTAGGTCTATGATAATGTAAGTCACTGAAATAGTTCACACACACAAAAATGCTAACATAGCAGTCCAATTTTGGAGATGATGATCTGAGATCCCTGAAAAATATCCTACTAGAGATGTTTAGTAGGCAGTTCAAAGCCCATGGGAAAAAATTTGAGCAGGAATAATTATCTGGGAATCCTGGGCATTTAGGATATGGATAAGGAGGGTATGCAGAGAAGGGGGACAAAAGCATCTTGGGGAACACAATACATAACGGACGGCTAAGAAAGAAGAGCATATGAAGAAGTCTAAGAAATGGTCTGAGTAGGAATAAAAACCAGAAGAACATAGTATCTTCTGGAAAGAAAACATTAAAAAATGTTAAGGAAAAAAAATTTAAAAATGGATGTAATTTAACAATTGACAAATGTCACAAGAGAAAAGACAAGCTAAAAAAAATTAGAAAAAAAGTTTAAAAAGATAGAAACTATCCCATATAAAGCAATGATAAGGTTGTGAGTGACCTTGGGGAGAATACTTTCAGTGGAATTAAAAGGGCTGAAGTCAGACTGCAGTGGGTTCAAAGGAAGGAAAAGGCGGCGGCAACTTTTTAAAAAAAAAGTTAGAGTCAAAAAAATAGGATGTCTGCTAGAGATGTCTTTTGAGATTGATGGAGGATTTTTTGGGGGAGGTGGTTTTTGTTGATCTTTTTTTCTTAAGATTTTATTTATCTGAGAAAGTGAAAGAAAGTGAACATGAGCTAGGGGGCTGGCAGATGGAGGAGAAGCAGACTCCCCACTGAGCAGAGAGGTTGATGCCACCTGATCCCAATACCCCAGGATCATGTCCAGAGGTATGGCAGATGCTTAACTGACTGAGTCTACCCGGGCAGCCCTGTTGATCTTTTTAATAGAAAAATTTTGAGAATGTTTGCTGAAAGAATAATCGAATGAAAAACAAAGAGCAAGCCAGGCTACTGACTAGCTGTGTGACCTTAGAAAATTTATTTTATGTCTCAGGATTACAGTATTTAAAAATCTGCAACTGAATCTTAACTGTGAGGTTCTATGGCATTCTGTGATTCTCTTGAATTAACTCCTAGGCACTCAGATGAGAACAGATAGGTGCTAACTGGTAAACCTTCTAAGTATTCAAAGGGTGAATGTTCATTGTTCCCTTGCTAGTACCTAGAATAGTGTTTGGCACATGACAGAATGAAATGCAAGTATAAATAATACAGTTGAACTAGAATCCTAGGGTCAAATGTGTCATTGTTCATTTTATCAAACTATGAGCAGAGTTATAAAAAAAAAAAAGGATGCTAGGAGGTATTAATGCTCCTTTATGTCCTTAAATTTCTTAGTGTGCAAAGAAGCAGTCTCGGGAACCAGCTATCTTTGGAGTTAAGGCAAAGTATTCCTTTAAAGGTCAATCATAAAGCAGATAAAAAATGACAACTTGCCAATTCATCTGAAGAGTTGTAAATTTAACATTGCAACTTAGTAAGCAAACTACCAATGGCTAATCAGAACTATTTTAAGAAGAAACTGGAAGTGGGAAGCAACCAAGAAAACAGAAGCTAAAAGCCTTTAGCTTTAAAGTTTGAACTAGATTTGGATGCAACTTAAATATTATTTGAGTGCTCAAGAAAGTTAATTTTATTGTAGTCAATTAGATTCCATTAAAAGAAATATAAATACCAACAGGTTTAGGTAAATGGTCAGATATACTGTATATTTTAACTAATCTTATATGATAAATCTCTTTAAACAGCTGAGAGTAGCATTTAGGTTCTTGTGGATTTCAGAATATAGTCCTTTTATTCACTCTACAATTTCTCACTTCATTATGCAGGCATCTTACTATATTTCATTCGATTTAAACAGTTGGAATCCTGATTCCCAAGACTGTGTTTGTGCTCAAGTTAAGGCAGGCAGCCACTACTGGGATACATGATAGAATCTTTAGAAATTTTCCAGATGTTAAAATCAAAATTTTAAAAGAAGTTCAGGGTTTGCCAGTTTAAAACTCCAGTATTAAGTTTTATAGAGTGGGCTTTATTCTTAATGTCTTTTGAAAAACAATAATAGATGATACTCAAAATGATAAGAAAAAGTAAGAAAAAGAAATATAAAAACATTTTAAATAGGGCCAATAACAAGAGCTTAGTTTAAACCACAGAAGTTAGCACATTTACTCAAACTCCTTTAAACCACTGGCTGTTTTAAAATTTGAGAAAACTTGTTACATTCTATATATTCTGGAATGAAAAACCTTCTCTCCTGCTGTAATAGCTGTAGTCATTATGAAAAAAATTAAATATCCTTAACTTACATTGAACAGGAACATTTTTATATGTAGCTTTTTTCTGAGCTAGAATTTAATAATAATAAAGTTAACATCTGCTGTGTACCAGGCACTACTCTAAATTTTTTGTGAATTAACTAATCCTCATAACTGTGATGGGTACTAATATTATTATCATTCTCCCATTTTTACATATGGAGAAATAGGCACAGAGATGTTAAATGCAGCCCCAAAGACCAAAGCAGTTTGCCTCTAAGTCTGTGCTCTTAACTATTTTGCTTTAATGATTCTTTTCTACAAAGTGAGAAAATTAATATATTGATGAAATAGACATGGAGATAAGAAATTTGAAACTCACATTACTCAAAAATATTTATATACATACAAACAAAAAAGCTAGTTAACTCAGTGGACACTGAAACTGAAAAACAAGCCAAGAACAAGGTATGCTGATTATCCAGACTGCAATTTTAAGAAACTAGAATGTTTAGGGAGTGCCTCTACAACTCTGAATACTTATTTTACTCATAAATCCCCTTTCTAGCCAGAGTACCTGGATTGTAGAGGTGAGAACTAAAGACACACAGTGAAAAGAAGAGTAATCGACTACTTTCTCTTAGGCAAGTATAAGCTATATATGAACTAACTATATGGTACTTCTTTTCAAATGCTTTTTCCTAAATGAAACCAGTGTTTTCTCTTCTTTTCAGAAAGCAGCTTGGCATCATGAACGTTTTTCCCAAGTAGCTGTGGAAAGGATTTCAAATGGGTCAGGTGATAAGATTTTCCTGAGATTTAAGTTTTAATATCTTGGGGCTAGATTTTCTTTTTTTTTAAGATTTTATTTATTTATTTGACAGAGAGAGAAATCACAAGTAGGCAGAGAGGCAGGCAGAGATAGAGGGGGAAGCAAGCAAGCTCCCTGCTGAGCAGAAAGCCCAATGCGGGGCTCATCCCAGGACTCTGAGATCATGACCTGAGCTGAAGGCAGAGGCTTAAACCCACTGAGCCACCCAGGCGCCCTGGGGCTAGATTCTTTTGCATCCATTTTGAAAGTTGTTTCAGTGACTGGCCAGAGTTTTTCGTTTTTGCTGTTTTTGTTTTTCTTTCTGGTAGATTAACTGAAACCAGAATTTCAAGGAATTAAGGTGTTTTACAACTACATGACAAAATCTCAACAATGAAAAACCCTGAATAAGGCTGGCATAATTAAGATGGTGAATTTATCATATAAGCCATATAGAAGTTTTCTCAAAGACACAAAGGCTCAAAGTTGACTTACTCTAACATCTTGAGAAGAAAAACAGATCTTAAGTGTAAACTGCCCCTTAAGAACCAAGTATCTCTCAATATGACTATAATCGTGAAGAAAGGTCAGAGTTTAGTTCCTACACACACACACAAATATGTAGCTAGTGTAGGTTTGAAATACAGCATGGCAGATTTTGTCCTCCATCTGTATTTTGGAACAATGAGGTAAGTCAAGTTTCTTACTGTGGTCCTAACAGTCACTATGTTTTCCCCCTGTACCTGACTTCTCCTTTAGCTTCATCTTTGTACATTTTTATTATGTATCATAGTATTATGTATCTAGAGAAAGACCAAAATTTAGCTGTCTTTTTATCTACAGCTATGAAATACCATTAAGATAATTATAGCCAGGGAGGGAGACAAACCATAAGAGACTCCTAGACTCACAAAATGAACTAAGGGTGGCTGGGAGGTGGTGGGGTGAGAAGGGGGTAGGGATAGGGTGGCTGGGTTGTGGACATTGGGGAGGGTATGTGCTATGGTAAGTGCTGTGAGATGTGTAAGGCTGATGATTCACAGACATGTACCCTAGGGCAAATAATATATTATATGTTAATTAAAAAAAAAAGATAATCATAGCCAGGGACTGAAGCCATAGAAAACTAATTGTACCTATATAAAACTAGTTCCAACATTATCTGACAAATACACATTTTAAGAATGGGCAGGAAGAGAACAGAAGAGCTGTAAAATAAGGACCAGGACCAGGTCAAAGATGTCAGAATATGAAAATAAAGCCTATGAAGAACTAGTGATCAACTTCCATGATATAGAAAGGGCACAAAACTAGCTACCCAGAATAGACAAATAGAATTATTGACAAAGTCAACTAAACAAAAGCAGGGGGTTACCTTGTGAGGCCAGGGACTGGCAAACTTTTTGTGTAAAGGATCAGACAGTAATATTTTAGGCTTCATGGTTATACAGTCTCTGTCCAACTACTTTGTCACTGTAGTATAAAAGCAGCCCTAGATAGTATATAAATGAATGAGCATGGCTGTGTTCTATTAAAACTATTATAAAAACAGGGGTCAGGCCAGATTTGGCTCATGGGTTAGTGTGCCCAGTCTATACTTGGCTATACAGTTCTTTGGAGCATAAACTGTGTTATGTTTACTGTAATTCAGCACCGTTACTAACATATAATGAGGCTCATTACATTATTTTTCAGCCAAACTAAGTCACTGTCTAGATTAAATATGATAAAAACAATTGGAACTAAATTCATTCACTTGGGACACATCAGTCAGCAAAAGATGCAGTAAAAAGCATCACCACTGTGATGGGGTAAATCCTATGTAATACCTTTAAAATTGCTTTCTTGTATGAATTGCTGTTACTAGCTTCTCTTAAGGGGGGGTGGGGAGAGGGTGTGCCACTTTTGTGAATACACATTAAAACACCTATTGAATATTTAAATCCCAAACGTAATATCTAGTTTTCATTGTTGCTGCTTTGAATTTGAATCCCCACCTGCTGACTCCTGCCTTTGCCTCAGACTAATCTACTTATGATCCAGGAAGCCTTAAGCTGCCTACTATTGTTCCAAAGCATCTGACTTATTTCCTAAAGTGTACAAAGACTAAGGAAGCTAAAGGAGGAGTCAGAGGGGCAGGGGAAAAGTAGTGACTGTTAGGACCAAACTGAGATCTGAATTCCTGAATTATTCCAAGATACAGATGGAGAACACAAATTTACCACACTCTTTCTCAAACCTACACTAGCTCCTGAGCATGTTTACATACTCCCCCACAGCCTTAGATAACAATTCATTTAGTATCAATTCTTGGTTTGGAAAGGGAAGATTAGGAAAGCACAGACTAGGACTGCAATTTAATGCCATCAAAACAACAGTTGTGGCCTGCTAAAACATTTCCTTCAATTCAATCTTCCTCAAAATTTTATCCAACAGTGAGTATCACATACACATTAGTAAACTGAAGTTCAAAGAAGTAACTTGCTTAACTTTGCCACAGGTGGTAAAAAATGGCAGCAAAATCTGAACTTAGATTTAACTCTAAAGATCGTGCTCCAACACAAAAAATGCTGGAAATACACCCTATTTATAAACTAGGAACTTCTTATATTTATAAATTGGGTCTGTAACAAGAATTCATTTAATAAATACCTCGTAATTTCTAGAATGTCTGCTGGAAAAAAATTTTTTTTAAACAAAAAACCTACTTTAGGAAGGAAAAGTATTATGATATCAGAGGATATTAAGTATAATATGAAACACCCATTTCCCTTCTATTCAAATAAATGGATAAGAAAATATACTTTTGTCATTAATTATGGTGAGGCAAATCTCCAATCTCTGTACTAGAAAGTGGGAAGTGTTATGTTTTGTTAAATATTCTTAGTATTGCTTTAGACCTCTGATAAGCTCAGTTTAACACATTCTTACATTATAATAATTGTTCCTTAGAATAGTTCTTCTTAGTCCTGGCTTATTTTTTATATCCTAAAGTATTAAATATGTTAAGGAGTTTCAGTATTTATAAAATAGGTCCTTTAAAGACCACTATCCCTGTGTAAGTAAAAACAGCAACGAATAGGCTAGTAAAACTGAGGAAACCTTATTCTGTCTTTCACTACCAAACAGCAATTTTTAAAATTGGAATCCCAGGAATAGGGTTGTAAACAACATGCAATTCTTAATGGAATGTTAGACTCATGAGTTCTAAGTTCTTTTCTAAATTGAACATATTTAACTTTTGGTTTTCAGAGGTTTTTAGAATGTTAGAGTTAGATAAAATTTTGGAGAAGCTTAGAATTTGGTATAAACAGCCACCTTCTTCAGTATTCCAGATTTTTTTTTTTTTTTAAAGGAACATTCTGAGGCCTAAACAAGAAATGGATTTAAACAAGACCTGGATCTTTCTCCCCATTCTAGACCAACCAATCAGGCACTTGAGATAGGACATAATATTAATAGAAACACAGCTGTCAAAGAATGACTCTGAAGTCATGGAACAATCAAAAGGAAAGGCTTTAAATTAACTACATAGTTACTGAGGATAGAATTCTCATGATATAAAAGGTAGGGGGAAACATTCAAGAAGAAAAGAATGAAGTAAAATGGTTATACACTACTAAAAATTTGTTCCTCGAGGACAGCTATTATTTCCTGCTCTTGGCCCCATTCCCTTCCCCCACAAAGCAGTTAATTCTGCAGATGGAGAGGTACTATCTGTATTTTGTTATTATAGGAATTTGGGGCAAGGTCTCACGTGAATTCTCTTTCTTATTCATTGTTCTTATTAAGGACTGGGAAGGGAAGAGAAAAGAAAGAAGTGTAGAAAGCATCCTGTAGACTTTTAAACATTTGAGCCTATTCCTAGTACACTTCTAAAAATGTACATTTTTATGAAGAATAGTAAGGTTATATACATGTCTCTTCACCAGGCTTGGCCACCATCAGTCCCATCTTCACCCTAACTTTTCCCTTTCTCAGTCTTTTTGTAGGTAAACAAGTTGGAATTTTCGGAGGAGACCCTTCAGTCAAGAGGGTAATGGAGGAATAAATTTTGCAGCTAAATACCTCAATAATAAATTGACTTACTGCTACCCAAGAGATGTTGATTTTCTTTAACTTAGAAGACTAGGAATGAGGCCAGGGTCCAGAAGGCAGGGATGTTTGCCTCAGGCCCTCCCTACTGCTGTCTATAACAGGAACATGCACGGTAAGGCAGAGAGCTACAAATTTAAGATAATAGAGAGTAGGACAGCTCCTCCCAGAAGGAAAAAAATATTGAGGATAAATTCTAGATCCCCAGGCCAAAAATGGCAATAGGGGCATTATATTAGCCCTAACTCTTATTTACCTGGCTCTTTAAATGTCTTTGTATATGTCCAGAAGGAGCTGAAGGAAGAAGGATGTTTTCTGTTAGAGAGAAGAGAAACTGAAGGCTGCTTCTACAGGACCAGCACTAGGGGGCACCGGAGCAAAGTATACTGAGCATGACCTGTGTGACTGCCAAAGAGCTTCAACTCTGAAAATTAGGGGGAACAGAGGAAATACCCATTGGTAAAACCCAATGCACGTCCAATTCAAATAAAGATCTAATCCTGTTCTTGATAGTCTTTTCATATATTTTATTTTATGAAAGTTTTCACTGTTGTGTTAAATTATAACTTGAATTTAAACCAAATATAACTACCATTCATAACTTTCTGAATGACAGTGTTCATGACAATAGAGAAGAAAAATTAATTTTAGAAAGTACTCTCCAAAAGCAATTTGGCAATACAGATCAAGACTTAAAAGTATGTACCTTTGACCCAGCAGTTCCATTTTCTAAGAATATAACGCAAGATTAAACAATATAACACAGAACAAGCTTTTGCACCAGAATGCCCATCATGGCATTAATTTTATTCATTAAAATGCTTAAACAACTTAAATATCCAAGAGATAAGAGTGGTAAATAAATTATGGTATAGCTATACAATGGACTATCATGCATACATTAAAAATACTATCCACAAACAGGTCTTAGTGACTGAAGGAAATGTTGATTGAAGAGGAGACACAAAATTTTGTAAACTGTAAATATATTATGATAAGACTGAAATAAGTTAGAAAAGTACTGCAAGAAAATACACCAAAATATTAACAGTGGTTAATCCACAGGTGGTAAGATTCAGAAATTTTATTAATATATTTTTTACAATGAACAAGTACTCAAGAGAGCCCAAATTTATGAAAACCAATCTACTTTATATTTTACACCCAAAATTAATAAGTATAATTTATTAATTAAAAATGTAAGTGACCGCCTCAGAGATTTAAATGAATTTTTATAAATGTAACAGTGAGTAGAGAAAAACAGTGGTTAGCTGTCTAGTTCCTCACTAGCAAAATGGTTCATTTCACATTAACATAATAACTGTTCAACAAAAATAAAAAATAATTCATGTAAGAACATTTTCAACTTGTCTCTAAATGCTCAACATTACATATGTTAAGTATATAGACCCCAGGAGGCTACTGTATTAAATTTAATTTTCAGAAAACAAATTAAAAGGAAAAAAGGATAGAGTGCATTACCAAAGTCCTCTGTATACTTCAACTGTAACTCACTGGCATTACAAACTGAGGTATTTAAAATCACAGTAACTTCTCATTAAATGTATCCCACTGGGGATACTGAATGATGAAAAAAACCTGGCTATGTGACATAACTTCCATAACTAATCAGTACCCAACTGATTAACAGACATTGTTAGCTTGTATTCAGCAAGGAGTCAACCAATGTGCCCTTAGGAAATTTGTTTAAAAACAACAACGAAACTCTCTAGAACTAGCTGTATTAAAAGCTTAACAATGGAAGAATTAAAAAAGTGCTAACAAAAACTAGATTGAAATTCAAAAGACTAGTGCTCTTAAGTTTCAGATCTTAATCATGTCCCAATGTTTATAAGTATCAGGTTCCTTATCTGTAGGATGGGATTATCATAACATCTACTTTACAGGATTATGAGGAAGATTTAATTTTAAGTTAAAGCATTTAATTAAAGTGATTTACAAAATGTAAAATATTAACAAGTTAATAATAACAACAACAATGTCCCCTTCTAGGTCTTATCTAAACGAACAGGTCTCATCAAATCAAATCACTCCCAAATTTCCTTATAGCTTTAATATCACATTTGTAAACAACAGAATAATACTGCTACAGCAAATAAGATGCAGGACACACTAGGCATTTTTCTAGTATTCATCCAAGCTCAACAACTCTGAGTTATATGATATATCAAAACCTAAGAGTAGGATGGGAGAATCAAGTTATTTTTGAAATTTTTTTGGTAAAATTATCATCACTGTTAGATACCATCATCAACAAAGACACCCCCTCAGACACTATCAAAAAGTATAAAGCAAAAATGAATTTCTCTCCTTCTTATGCTTGCCTCCAAATCTTTTCCAGAGTTAACCTACTGTTAAGATTCTCACGTATCCAGATACCTGCAGTTACAGCAGTTAGTAACCTTAGCAGATTGAGAATTTTAGAGGTAGAAATGACTGGTTCGATACAACTTTCAATTTTATAAATAAGTAACTTGACACAGATAAGTAGTATTTTAGCTGTTATTAATATCTGGAAAGAATTTCACAATAGATAAAATGCTTTGACATACCTTATCTGTTTTAAAATTATCCAAGTGACTTGCCTTAAGGTTATTTATACAACTAGCTAATGATGTGGCTGGAAATATAGTTAGGAAGTTGTTATCTTTTCAGGGGAAATATTAATAATAGAGATTAAATGCATACAAAGCTTATATGGATCTTCAATTTTCGAAGATATCCTGCATCACATAAGGGATCAGAAACTTTGGCAATTACTTATGTAGTGATTATTATATGTAAGAGTCATTAAAATAATTGTTTTAAAAGGAGAAACCTTGGCAATGAGAGATTCATTTTTAAAGTTTGCTTGAGTCTTATAAATTCATGATTTTCAAGATTATCACTTAGAGAACCACTTTCAATGACAGATATAACTGATACACAATGATTATTTGAATAATTGAATATACTTTGGTTAAAAAAATTATCAACAACTTCAAAATGAGAAGAAATAATTTGAGAGACACTTCAGTAAAGAGAATTTCACATATGATATAAATGCACACAAACCTTTATTATATAGAAATCAACTGAATAATAAGGCACTCAAAAGATGCTGCAGCATTTTCTGGCATAAAAAAAATCAGTGTTGACCACAAAAGCTGCACTGCCACTGTGGCAAGGATAACTATGAAATCTGCATTATGAGAAATGATAAAAAAAATGAAGATATCTTTTATTAGAAAGATGAGTCGGATCAAAATTAAACAGAAAGCTAAGGAATTTCAAAATAATTCTACTATAAGAGGGCTAAAAAATAAAAAATATTCAAAGAAGTGGGTTCAAGAATAGAGATTCTCACTCCAATTATGGAATATAATTGCAAAGAACAAATTAAAATTAAATTTAATAGAGGAATTAACCATTAATTATGCTAATTTGGGGGCATGTATATATTCCAAATTTAATAAATGCAAGAATCAATATTCAGCCAAAAAACAGCTCAGATAACCTAAATAATCTCAGAAAAAAACAAATGGAATACCAAAATCAACCAGATGAAAAAATAAAAATGAAAGTAATTATGCGTAATATATAAACTCTTGCTATAAAATTTTAACTTCTATATATTCAATCTCCTTTAATTTTACCATATTAAGGAACATTTCAAAACACAAAACTGTAATAAACTTTAAAGTGACTTTAGTTACTAATAAAAGGTGAACTTTGGTTTTTGCTTTTCAAGACTAAAACTGTCAATAAAATATAAAAACCAGGAAGCTGAACAATACTGTTGCTCTAACTGAAAATAAATAAAAATCTTAATTAATTACTTTCTAAACGCAGAGAAATCATCAAATTCTTAATTAGCAAAGAAAGAATGCTCCATATCATGCTCTTGGTTCTATAATGTAGTAACCTTCTTTACTGGTTGAACAGCCTCTGTTTTGTTAAGATGAGGATAAGTAAACATTGTAATATTTTTACTTGGTTCTTTATCAAGTGTTTGCTCTTTACAGATATATGTCCAAGCTGCTTCAAGTTGTTTCATGAAACAACTTAAATATATTTATTTATGATTGTTTGTATCAGATAATTCCAATGTATAAATAGCATTTTTTGAGTCTGGTTCTCTTCATGGTTTCTTGCTTTCTTTTAAGTTGAGTAATCTTTGCTATGAGCTCATTTTTCTTAAAATTTTACCTGCCTCTTTTAGGCAAATTCCTTCAGAAAGGATTTACATTTTATTGTGTTAGGTGCTTGGAGATACCATCAACACAGAATATTTTCAAAATCTTTACTTGCTTTTTAAATTTAACAGACCACTGAAGTAGTATGAATTTAGAGTGGAAACCTACATGAAAGCCCGCTCATGTATATAAACTTTCACGAAAGATCTATTTTCTCCCCTTTATTCAATGACAAATTTTAAGACGAGCTATTTTCCTTGTATTTGCCCATAAGTAGAGCTGTTGCAGGTTTATTTCTAATTTACCCTTGTGCTAGAAGTAGATCTTTAGGGTCCCAACTTAGAGATATGCTACTTATGAAATATTCTACCCCTGAAGGGCCTTAGGATTCATTTACATTAGAAAATATCCTCAAGGATAGTAGGCTTCAGGCTCTGCTTGACTCTCTTGGATCCTAGTTTCACTTAATCTTTGATTTGTATTTTCCTTTTTGTTTTGAATGGTCATGGCTAGATTAAAATTAAAAAAAATTATCTAACAATTTGTTTTTAACAAGAGTGTTATTTAGTTTGGGCCCCAAGGTGCCATAATTCCATAACTAAGAGTTACATAGCATTACCTTCAATATTCTCTTTTTAATAGCACATCACCTGTTAGAGCTCCTGTGGTTTCTATTACAGTTATTTCTTGTAAGACTTTTAACTTTGTGTATCTATACAACTCTACATCTATTGCTTAAAGAACGGGTTATCTTTCAAAGAGGTAAAATATATTTACTCATAGGATAAAGCAATAGTGGATAACAATAATTACTATATATTTCATTAAAAGTTATAATTTATTAAAATAACTGGTAACAATAAATTATTAAATACTGATTTAAGCAAGATTATTTTATTTTAGTAATAACTCTTCTGCCTTCAGAAACTCTTACTTACTTTGGAAGGAGAACCATCAGTAATTTTCACCAACTGCCAAAGAATCGAGTAATGGGAACACTGCAGTGCCTGTACGACTATCTGTATCAAATAAAAAAATTCAAACAAATGAGACATAATTTATGTTTGCATAGTATTAAGAGAACAATGTTTATCATAGTTTTTTCTTATAAAATGGTTTCAAGTCCAAATTTTTGTAGAATAAGAATGTGTAAAATAATATTTGGTTAAAAAAAACCCAACATATCAGTCTAAAGATATAATATATATCTTTATATATATATATGTTTTTTATATATAATGTATGGTTGATAAATATGGACCCAAATAACACTGCACTTTAAACAAAAATCTGTTATGAATATTTTGCTTAGATTTTTAAAGGGAGATTGAAAAAATCATTTTTATCCAGATTTTATAATTAAATGATTTTGTTTTAAAGCATCTTTACTCTGAAATAGAACATTTATACATAAATGTGCATAAAACATTTAATAAATTAATATAAAGAAAAATACCTTTGTAACCACCATCCAAATCAAGAAATAGAACATTGCTAGCACCTTCTCTGAATAAAAAGTCTTTTTTTCCCCCTCTGATGGTAACAGTCATTTTGACTTATCAGTCAGTACATTTTAATTGCCTAAGTCTGCATTTTTTTTAAAGACCATTTATTTACTGATAGAGATCACAAGTAGGCAGAGAGGAAGGCAGAGAGAGAGGGGGAAGCAGGCTCCCCGCTGAGCAGAGAGCCCAATGTGGGGCTTGATCCCAGGACCCTGAGATCATGACCTGAGCTGAAGGAAGAGGCTTTAACCCACTGAGCCACCCAGGTGCCCATAAGTCTGCATTTCTAAATACTGAGTTTATTATACCTAGTTGTGAATATTACATAAATGGATCATACAATATGAATTACTCTGAATCTGACTTCTTTCACTTTAGCATTTATAGTTAAGATTTATACATACTGTTGAATGTAGCTGTAGTTCATTATTTTTTGGCCTTGAACTATATTTAGAATATCCTCTTTATTCATTCTATGTTGATTAGCTTTTATAATGCTTCTGGTTTTAGGCCGTTATGAATAATGCTGCCACAAACCTTCTTATATGACTCCTCGTATCCATGCATGCATTTGTCTAGCTCAGAGGTTCTTTAAGTTTTTAGTTCTCAGGTCCTCTCTATTAAAAATTACTAAAAAAATTACTCTCAAAAAAATTAAATTGTTTTTGGGGCACCTGGGTGGCTCAGTCGTTAAGCGTCTGCATTCGGCCCAGGTCAGATCCCAGGGTCCTGGAATCGAGCCCCGCATCTGGCTCTCTGCTCAGCAGGAGGCCTGCTTCTCCCGCTACCATTCCCTCTGCTTGTGTTCCCTCTCTCGCTGTGTTTCTCTCTGTCAAATAAATAAAAAAATCTTTAAAAAAAAAAAATTAAATTGTTTTTGTTTATGTGGGCTATTTAACAGATTTATCATATTAGAAATTAAAAACAAATGTTTCAAATAGGTTTTCATTTAAAAATTAAAGTAATTGTATCATAGCTAAAAATTTGTATTTCTGAAAAAGAACTAAATTTTCTAAAATTTTCTAAAATTAAATTCCCATTTAATGGGAAGAATGATAGTTTTATATGTTTATAAATCTCTTTAATGTCTGGCTTAATGGAAAACAGGGTTTCAAATGTGCTTCTGCATTGTATTAATATTAACACAATATTAATATTGTGTTTTGATTGACATATATAAAGAAATCCAGTTAAGATTGATTAGCTGGAAAAGGAAGGTATATTTTAATAGTCTTTGCAGGTAAATGTGGATATTCTTTGACACAACACCAATAATACAATATACATTTGTGAGAGAATGAGAATGAAAAAAGCAAGTAATATCTCCCTCTTCTTATGAAAATAGTTTGACTTCAAAAATGTGCCCTGGAATCACCAGGGCTCTCCAAACCACACTTGCAGGGCCACTGCTCTAGGAACAGAACTGCTGGATTATACAGTACATGTATGTTTAATTTTATGGATTTATTTGCTTATTTATTAAAGATTTTATTTATTCATTTGAGAGACAGAGACAGAAAGAGAGAGAGAAAGCACGAGTAAGGGGAAGAGGCAGAGGGAGAAGCAGACTGCCTGCTAAGCCAGGACCCAGACATCATGACTTAAGCTGAAGGTGGACACTTAACCATTTGAGCCATCCAGGCGTCCCCAAGAGCACTATTTTAATGTAGTATTAACTTACATTAACTTATATTGCTTACTAATGGAGATGGGCAGGTTTTCATTTTTTACTGGCACTAAATTCTTATTTCTGAAAATTTGTCCCTATTTTCCAGAGACAAATAAAATAACAGAATTCAGGAATATAAAATTAATTGAGAATCAGGGTTAAAGCCTCTGCCTTCAGCTCAGGTGATGATCTCAGGGTCCTGGGATCGAGCCCCACATCGGGCTCTCTGCTCAGCGGGGAGCCTGCTTCCCCCTCCCCCTCTGCCTGCCTCTCTGCCTACTTGTGATCTCTCTCCTCTCTGTCGAATAAATAAATGAAATCTTTGCCTGGGTGGCTCAGTGGGTTAAAATTAATTGAGAATCATAACCACAGGAGAATTTCATTTTGGATAGGGCTCTTACTACATTTTTGTTTGAATACATGTCTTTATTTTAATAAAGTATATTAATAATATATTCTATTATTATCTCTTATCTTCCCCACTTGATAAAAAACTGTAATAATAAATATATGTAGACATTAAGTCAAAAGAGAAATCAGTAAATAGAGTGAAGGAAGTGGTTAGAATTTTAGCTGATTTTACTTCAAAAATTTTAGGTTTCAAATCACATAAGCAAAATATATCTCCAATGCTCCTACTCCACACTAAAAATAAATCATCAGAAACAGAAGAATGAGTAGTGCTACTTTTGATGCAATACCAGTGAGATGATGTCAGGGTTTTATCAAACGTAATAGTAATTAAATGACTGACTCATGGTCAGAATGCCAGAAACAAGACTACTGAAACACTGTCAAGTTATAAACTTTAGTGCTGAAGAAATCACCTTACTATACTTAGAAGATGCTCAGTACAGTACACATACTAGTCCTGAGACAAATTTTGATAACCTCTAACTTAGAATATAAGGTACAGATTGATAAACTGATATTTGTGGAAGGAAAAGAGAATATGAAAAAAAAATTCTATTTAGTTTGAAACAACCTGAATTGTTAAATTACTAGAAAATATACAAATTAACATTATCAATGGGAAATTAAGATATAGAAAAAAGTAATGTTGAAGAATTGCTTAATTTTAGTTATCATTTCTTCTAATCATCACAAATATAATTTCCTTTCCTTATACATTTTTATTGACCTATATACTAGGAAATTATTCAAACTGTTCCAAAGTTTTACAGAAGTTTTGTGGAGGTGGTTATGAGGGAGGGAGACACTTGATCAGTCCAATACATATTTCAAATAGAGCATCCCCATTTTAATCTATTTCATATACTAGTGTTCACCATGCATTTAAGGGATCCCCTGCATTATTTTAAAATAAAAGTTCACTTTCACTGATTAGGAAGCATTTTGCCTTCTCTCAGGTATAATTATATAACAATATAGCTGATCACATTTCAAAAGAAAATTTAGAACCCTTCCTTCTGGGATTTACACATCAGTCATACTGATATTTTATCTTCCATACTAAACAACGTTATCCCAACTAGTCCAGAAGTCATTTAATTCAGCAATTTCATCTATCTGTAGTATAGACACATGAAACAAGGACAAACTGAAAAAGTCAAAAGAGAATTGTTTTAACCAATGATGACCACAGTCCTTCTGCCTTTCCTTGATTAATACTCTGACCTCAGAGAGGATCTCTGAATAACTACAGCAGATACTGGGCTGATGACAAAGAATTTCTTCCGACCCTACCCCTCTGTCTTGTTTCTATTAGCTAACACTGTTCCTGAAGGACACAGTAATGTGTACTGAACATTGCTGAGTAAAAGTAGTTAAGAAGCAGGAGTGCCTTTTCCATCTTCTACTCTCCCACTTGCTTGCAGGATATCAGTGACCCAGGAGACCTTGGGTCCTTGAATAAGTGGGTAGTGCAGTGACATCCCACTTCTCTTAACTGTACTTTATAGGTACGGGCGTGAGAAATAAATTTCTATTGTGTTAAGCCACTGAGATATTGAGATTAATTTATTATACTAGTTAGCATTACCTTAATCAACATAAAAATGCTTAGTCCTTTCCCTAATAATTACTTTTACCTACTTAAAGGAACTATAGCTCTCTATCTCTGATTAACAGATTGAATTAATGAGAATCATTCAACCTCTGGCTAATAATATCACACATCTTGAAGATGAACTGTAGTATTACATGTAAATATTAAGTCCAAAGGACATTGGGGAAGGTATGTGCTATGGTGAGTGCTATGAATTGTGTAAAACTGATGATACACAGACTTGTACTCCTGAAACAAATAACACATTATATGTTAATAAAAAA
>CM053603.1:76564115-76587763 GCA_028646535.1 Procyon lotor
GCAACAAACTGAGGGCTTTGGAGGGGAGGGTGTGGGGGTTGGGCGAGACTGGTGGTGGGTATTGAGGAGGGCATGTATTGCATGGAGCACTGGGTGTGGTGCAGGAACGATCAAATCTTGTAACACTGAAAAAATAAAATAAACATATTTGGGGAAAAAAAAAAAGTCCAAAGGATAAGCTCCTAGGATATTAATGTTTAGAGAAACTAAATTTTCATGGAATACAGGACTATATAATAAGGAAAAATGATTATGCATATGTATGTGTAGATACGTATTATCTACATATATAGGATATGTTTAAAATACAGAGAATCTACATAATAGCTGTGGGATAAATTGGGGCTCTTTCACTTTTTTGTTTGTAAGAGACTTTAAGGGAATGGGGGATCAAATTTTTTAGTGAATAAGAACATGACAAAAGAGTGAACTAAACTAGTCTGCTTCTCATATCCAATACTGGTCTATCACATATAGAGTAGGTTAATATGAGTGACAATTAGTATCCCCTTTTAAAAAAAAGCCTTTAGATGCAAATTAATAATCAGCATGGCTTACCAAGAAGAATGTAAGGCTGACAAATAAGCACAAGAAAAGATGGTCAATGTCATTAGCATTAAGGAAATGTACATTAAAAGCACAATGAGATACAACTGCATACATACTAAGTTGGCTAAAGTAAAAACTACTAACAATATCAAGTGTTGATGAGAATGTGGAACTGGGAGGAATGCAGAATGATACAGACACTCTGGAAAATGGTTTGGCAATTTCTAATAAAGTTAAACACATACTTATACCCTAATACTTGCAATTGCACTCCTGGGCATTTACTTTAGAAAAATGAATACTTATTTTTAAACAGAAAGCTGTACACATATGTTCATAGCAGCTTTACTTATGAGGGACAAAACATGGAAACAACCCAAACAATAGGTGAATGGATAAAACAAACTGGTGTATCCACACATGAGAGGAAAACTGAACCAACTATTAATTAAAAATGTACCAACAATTGATTCAAACAACTTGGGTTAATTTCAAAGGCATTATGGTCAGTGAAGACATGCTTAGCCAAAGACTTTATGCTCTAAAGGTTTACATACTTTATGATTCCATTTATTTGGCAATCTCAAAAAGACAAAACCACAGTGATGGAAAATATAGTGGTGGTTTCCAGGAGATGTAGGTAGGGCAAGCATCTATATAAAGGGACAACATGAAGAAAAAAGGGACAATATGAAGAAAAGGTTTTCTTTTTTTATAGGGGATATTTTAAAGGGGGATGGTGAAAGGGAATATTTTATTTTATTTTAATTTTTTATTTTTTTTAAAGATTTTTTAATTTATTTGACAGAGAGAAACACAGCGAGAGAGGGAACACAAGCAGAGGGAATGGCAGCGGGAGAAGCAGGCCTCCTGCCAAGCAAGGAGCCCGATGCGGGGCTCGATCCCAGGCCCCTGGGATCTGACCTGGGCCGAAGGCAGACGCTCAACGACTGAGCCACCCAGGCGCCCGAAAAGGAATATTTTATAAAGGAAGAACGAAAACTGTTCTGCATTTTGATAGTGGTGGTGATTACATAAGTCTAGACATATGTTAAAATTCATAATTTTACATAAAAGGAAAGTAAGTCAATTTTATTGGATAATAATTAAAAAATAGTAATATGGCCAAGAGCAGAGTTTACGGTAATATTTTTCTTAAGCAAATGCTAAGAAAAGCACAAACACTAAGGCAAATCATAGCAATAAAGAAGTAACAATTATTTAATAAAGAGGAAACATTCCTAAATTCTACATGTGCTTTGGTAATGAAGGATCATCCAATGTATTGTATTGCCAGTGGCCATAGTATATTATAAATTAAAAAAAAAAAATCACTAGAAGGGTGAAAAACAGAGGTAAAAATTTCAAATAGTTAAAAGTTAATTTCTATAACTAAAAAATTTAGACTTCCTAAGGAATGGACTACATAATAGGCTAATGCACTTTAATCCTTAGCAATTTTGGACCCTGGAATTTTGCTGTTACGCTTTCTCATAAATTCCAAGCAGTATTTAAAACAAGGAAGAGGGTAAAGAAAAATGTAGTACATCAACAGTAAATCCAGTGTGAAATATTATAGTCTTTTTTAGTAATATCTCTTCATACTGATCTCTAAAAGGGGAAAGCACGCTGGACCAGGTGTTCACATCATATAACCTTAGGCCTACTCTTAAACAGTTCACGTGTACTAGCCTTTTGTCCCCAAACAATGTAGGCTGTAACATCAAAAAAGATCTTGCCACTTTCCATCTCAGTGATATGCTTAAGACTCAATGAACACTTTCTGCTTATGACCTTGAAATGCTACATTAATACAGGCAAACAGTTGTCCAAGCAACATATACAGCATCACAACCATTCAGAAATCAGTAAGAAACCATAACATAATTCTCAGGGGAGATAGAATTATGGTCCTTATGAAAGGGTGAAAGTAGGGAACATCTGTAATTCCAAAAGAAGAACAATCACTTAAAGACGTATTCAAAGTGAAATGAATGGTTTATGCAAACAGATTCAAAACATTTAAATATAATAAATAGGACTATTAAAATACAAGAAAAAAGAAATATTTAAATGACTTGAAAGTGTGGGGAAAGGCCTTCCAAATAAGACATCAAAGAAAGAAAACAACCAATAATTCTGATTATATAAAGAACACTTATAATCCATGTATCAAGATATCTAAAATTAAAAAGATTCCCATTGATAAATTATTGCAACAAATGACATAAGACTAAGAACATTAATACAGAAAAAAGCTTATACATTAAAATGAACTAGAGATCTGCTGTACAACATTGTGTAATAGCTAACAATACTGTATTGTACACTTAAAAATTTGTTAAGAGAGTAAATCTGTTTTTTACTACAACAAAAAAATATAACACAACAAAAAGATGGGGAAACACAAAGGTAATTTTATAGAGGTATATAAGTAATAATCAGAGATATAACTGTACAACAATTTAAAATAGTAATCTGAAAAAATAACATCACTATATGAACTCAATTTTCAAATAGACATTTATTCAGTATCCAAGTCTTCTGGTAAAATAAGAGCTTAAAACAAATATATTCCCTGGATCTCAGAGAAGAATCTAATACATAAGTATCTATACATATGTATATAGTTGATACATGAGTATCAACTATAACAATTTAGTAATTAGTTTGACTAAGAATACACACACATGGTCAGATGCTGAGGGGCAAGAAGAAGGATTCTAAGGAAGAGTGATATTGGTTAGGAAAAACTTTCTAGAGAAGCAAAAGTGTAGACTAACTCTTTAAAGAAATAGGTAAGATTTAATCTGGCAACAAAGGGAAAGTGTAGGTTGAAGGAATAGAAATTTCAAAAAATTCACCAATAAACTCAAAACGCTAGCAAAGTATCTAAGTATAAGCATATACTGAAGCCAGATCAGCAGAAACCAAATCACAGACTTATAGGAGGGTGACTATACATCCTGCTTTATGCCGATGTCTTGGAATAATTAAGAGTAGCCCCTACCCCACCTTCCACTTTCAGAAGAACACTTGTTTGGACAATAACAAGGTCACCTCACTATGGCAAAAAGTCTGGATGTTATCCTAAGAATACTAGGTAATGCACAGAAAGTAACATATTCCTATTTGAACAGAAAAGTAATAAGACCAGGTGTTTCAAAAATATCCCATTTACAACGGCAAAGAGAAGTGTTGTTTGTTTTGTTAAGATTTTAAAGTAGTATTACATGCTTCAAAATAGATGTATAAAGCGTAATAATAAGATTAACCTATAAAGAGACAACCAAATTTAAGAACTAGTATGATACCAAAACTTTGTATCCACCTATGGATATAGAATATAGGATACAGGATATAAGATATAGTAAGTTCCCCCATTCCTTAGGGCTGACAAACTTTTCTACTAAATTTCATGTATATCATATCCTGGCTCTTAAAAAAATAGTTTTATTAAATATATATATCACTGGACAAATATACTTTAATTTTTCTAGTTTTTGAGCTTTTTCAAAAATGGTGTAACACTGTATGTTGTTTTTTGAGGGAAGAGATGAACTTCACCCTAGCCATGCCTCTGAAAGATCTATAAAGATTAGAAAAAAAATACAAATTTTCATGCTCCACCTCTGAAGATTTAGAATCAACAGAAACAATTCAACAGGGACGCCTGTGCGGCTCAGTTGGTTAAGCAGCTGCCTTCGGCCCAGGTCATGATCCCAGGGTCCTGGGATCGAGTCCCACATCGGGTTCCTTGCTCAGCAGGGAGCCTGCTTCTCCCTCTGCCTTTGCCTGCCTCTCTGCCTGCTTGTGCTCTCTCTCCCACAAATGAATAAATAAAATCTTTAAAAACAAACAAACAAAAATTCAACAGCCTTTTTAATTAATTAATTTTAACTTAAATAATATTTACAATCATTCTATGTAATTTTGCTAGAGAACTGAAAAATAAGAATAAAGATTTTTTATCAATCTATGGCTCTTAGTTCTGAAACTTCTACCATTTGATAAATGTTTTCTTTTGTTCTTGTGTTTTGGTCTGGGGCTTTCTAAAACTCAAAATATACATTGGTCAGGCTTTGAAACAGCCTTCATTAAATAGGAGAAATAATTATTCTTATTTTTACCCTATGCATTTGGATAAAATAAAGGTATAATTTATATATAAAGAAAAATCTACTGTAGTCAACATAGAGTTCTGCAATTTTGACAAATGTATAGCCAGGTAATCATTAAAACAATCAAGAAATAGAATAGCTCCACCAACCCTCAGATTCCCTCATGTTCTTCTGTAGTAAGTCCCTTGCCCCACTCTGGATATGTTTTCTGACCCTATAGTTTTCCAGCCTTTTCCAGACTGTATAATAAAATTGTACAGCATGTTAGTTTTGTGTATCTGGTTTCTATGACTCTGTTTGTTACTGAGAATCATCCATGTTGTTGTATGTAACAGTAGCACCTTCCATTTTATTGCTGAGAATTATTCTACTGTATGGATGATAATACAATTTGTTTTTAATACCACTACAGTTGAACATTTGAGTTGTTTCCAGTTTGGGGCAATTTTGAATACAGCTGCTATACACATTTTGGTATAGTTTTTTTTTTTTTTTTTTAAAGATTTTATTTATTTGACAGAGAGAGAGAGATCACAAGTAGGCAGAAAGGCAGGCAGAGAGAGAAGGGGAAGCAGGCTCCTCGCTGAGCAGAGAGCCCAATGCAGGGCTCGATTCCAGGACCTTGAGATCATAACCTGAGCTGAAGGTAGAGGCTTTAACCCAATGAGCCACCCAGGCGCCCTTTGTTTGTTTTTGCTTTTGTTTAAGATTTTATTCATTTTAGAGAGACACAGAGCATGAACAAGGTGAAGGGTAGAGGAAGAGGCAGAAAGAGAGGCTGCCGGCAAGCACGGAGATAAGTGCAGGGCTTGATCTCAAGACCCAGAGATCATAATCTGAGTTGAAATCAAGAATTGGAAGCTTAACCGACCCAGCCACCTAGGCACTCCTCTAGAATAGGTTTTTATGTGAACCAAAGTTTTCATTTTCTTGGATAAATACTCAGGAGGACTGCTGGATCAAAGAAGTACCTATGTAACTTTAAAAGAAATTGCCAAACTGCTTTCTGAAGTGAATGTACCATTTTGCATTCCCACCAGCAATATATTAGTTCCACTGCTCTTTAAACGATTTGTAGTATTATCTCACTGTGCTTTTAATATGCATTTCTCTAATGACTAATAATAGTTGTTTTTCATGTGTTTGTCATCTATCTTCTTTGATGAAGTATCAGTTTCTTTTTTTATACTGAGTTTTGAAAGAGCTTTATCTTTTTGAATACAAGTCTGTTATCAGATATGTGATTTAATTATTTCCTAGTCTTATATGATTGTCTTTTCAATTCTCTTAATACTATCTTTCAAGAGCAGAAGTGCTTAATTTTGTTGAATGTGTATTTTTGAAAAATTTCAATTATGGATCATGCTTCTGATGTATTTAAGAAATCTTTGACTAACTTGAAGGTCACAGATATTCTAATTTCTGTGTTCTTTTTTAGATGTTTGATATGCACAGGTTTTGCACTGAGGTTTATAGTCTAAATGGCCTACTTTGAGTTAGTTTTGTATATGGTGTGAAGTGTGAAATAAGATTTTTTTTTTAAGATTTTTTCCCTATATATATTCAACTATTTCAGCACCATTTGTTATACAGATTATCTTTTTCCCAAAGAACTGTCCTAGCATCTTTGTCAAAAATCAACTGACCACATATATGTGAGTGTTTTTCTTTCCGAATTCTCTATACTGCTCCTTTGATCTATATGTCTATCCTTTCTTCAGTACCATACTATCAAAGTTACTGTTTAGTCTTGAAATCAGGTAGTGTAAATATTCTAACTTCATTGCACTTTTTCAAAAGTCTTTTGGTTATTTTATTTCTTTTGCCCTTTCATATAAATTTTATGAATCAATCTGTCAATTTCTACAAAAAATCCTGTAGAGATTTTAAATGGACCTGTATTCAGCCAAGATCAGTTTGGGGAAAATGGACATCCTAACAATATTGAGTCTTCTAATTCATGAATATGATACATCCTCATTTATTAAGATCTTTTTTCATTAGTGTTTTGTAGTTTTCAGCATATAGATCTTGCACATGTTCTGTTAGATTTGTACCTAAGTATTTAATATTTTTTTGTCATACTGTAAATGGCACATGCTCTTAAAATCTCAATTTCGAGTTACTAAGCAAGTGATTTTTAAATTTAAAAAGCAAGAGATGTACATAGTAAAATATGCAATGGTATAATGGTGTTCTATTCAAATTAAGCTTCTTACCACTACAGATCTCATTTTCCACTGAGAAAGTCATTTTTGAACAGTTTCCTCATCTATCATTCCAGAAATACTCTGTCAACTAATAAATGTCCATATATGGAGATTTTATCACCCCTTTAAATTTATATACCACTCTGTTCCTTGCCTTTTTTTTAGTATATGTGCTGCCGAAGCGAGCACTGCTCCTTGCCTTTTTAAATTTCTTCTCATACAGAATATTTAACATCAATAATATTAACCTTATTTTTAATTTTATAGTTACAAAGCATTGCATAGAACCAAAACTATCCTACCAAAGCTAACTGGTCCTCTACTGATCAACACCTAGATTAATTTAAGTTTTAAATTTTTATAAATAATGCTTTGCTGAATATCTTTGTAGCTACATCTTTTTACACATGTCCAAGTATAATTCTGTAGTCTAAATTCCTAAATTATAAACGTCAGTTAAGGATATGTCTATCTTTAATTTTGATAGACTGACAAATAACCTTCTTAAGTGATTATATTAATTTATTCTTACAATGGTTTCTGAGAGTATGTATTTTTTTTTTTTTATTAACATATAATGTATTATTTGCCTCAGGGGTACAGGTCTGTGAATCATCAGGCTTACACATTTCACACCACTCACCATAGCACATACCCTCCCCAATGTCCATTACCCAGCCACCCTATCCCTACCCCCCCACCCTCCAGCAACCCTCAGTTTGTTTTGTGAGATTAAGAGTCTCCTATGATTTGTCTCCCTCCCGAACCCATCTTGTTTCATTCCCCTCCTACCCCCAACAACCCTCCACTCTGCCTCTCAAATTCTTGTCTTTCTCTGATTGACTTGTTTCACTTAGCATAATACCCTCTAGTTCCATCCACATTATTGCAAATGGCAAGATCTTGTTTCTCTTGATGGCTGCATAGTATTCCATTGTGTGTGTATACACCACACATGCACACACACACACACACACCTTCTTTATCCATTCATCTGTTGATGGATGTCTAGGTTCTTTCCATAGTTTGGCTATTGTGGACATTGCTGCTATAAACATTCGGGTGTGCGTGCCCCTTCGGATCACTACATTTCTATCTTTAGGGTAAATACCCAGTAGTGTGATTGCTGGGTCATAGGTTAGCTCTATTTTCAACTTTTTTTTTTTTTTTTAATTTTTATTTTTTTTTTAAAGATTTTATTTATTTATTTGACACAGTGAGAGAGAGATCACAAGTAGGCAGAGAGTCAGGCAGAGAGAAGGGGGAAGCAGGCTCCCTGCTGAGCAGAGAGCCTGATGCGGGGCTCGATCCCAGGACCCAGAGGTCATGACCTGAGCCGAAGGCAGAGGCTTTAACCCACTGAGCCACCCAGGCGCCCCTATTTTCAACTTTTTGAGGAACCTCCATACTGTTTTCCAGAGTGCCTATACCAGCTTGCATTCCCACCAACAGTGTAGGAGGGTTCTCCTTGAGTATGTCCATATTTAAAAACAAAAAACCAACAACTCCATAAGGTTTTCTGATACACACATATAGCTGAAAATTACTGGAACAGAACCTAGATTAGAAAGAGGCTGAAACTAAGGTTACGAAGACAAAAGAGGTAACTACTACTGTGATTCACAAGAGAAAATATGAAGTTAAACTAAGGAAATGATAAATTAAGATTAAACTAATGAAATGATAGTAGGGCTAAAAAGAATGGCAAAAGAGACATTGAGAAGGTAGAATTTTAAAAAACATGAAAAAAATCTCGAGATTAAGGACTGTTTCTAATACACTCCTATATCCTCAGGATATGACCCTCAAACACATTTTTGGTCAATAATGAATAGGTAGGTGGTAGTCTGGATGTGTGTGTGAGTGGTAACAAAATTTTGATATGGCATGCCGAAAGAAGAGTCAGAAGTGGGTAACTGAAGTATTTCTAAGTTTAGTCAAGGAAATAAGTATATAGTCTTCTAAAGAAAGCATCAACATGCTTCTAAAGAAAGTATGACTGTATTATTTACACAAGAAGTCATAATCTATCCAAGAGCAATAATGCAACTGAAGTCAAACTCAACCCCTGTATTATGTTCAGTTTAAAGAAATGTGTTGATTTCCAGTTCATGATGACAGATTAAATACTAGTATTTAATCTCTCCCCACAATATTCACTGAAAAAATGCAAAAGATGGTTAGAAAAAACAATACAATAAAAAGAATTTGACATGGGGCAAACATCAGAAGGGATGGGATATCATAGAGAGCAGTAGCAAATGAGTACAAAACATGTGAAGAGACACTGAACAGAATATAAAAGCTTGGTTTGAGTGGATATGCAATAACTATATGACATTAGGCAAGTTATTTAATATCTCTATGTTTCAGTTTCATCAATAAAAAATCATGATACATATTCCACGGGGTTGTCCTAAGGCTTAAACAAATAAATTCACATAAAGACTTAAATATTACCTGGTACATAGTAAGTGAAAAACAAAAGCTTTTTATTACTGATGGCTTGAGGGGCCCAAAGTTAGTGATATATGATCACAATTTCCTCTTTATGGGTTTACTCACAAGTTTTGTTACACAGCAAATATTCACCAAAACAATTTACAAATGTTTGTTATTGATTTTCAATTTGTAGAATCAATTCAGACAATTCTGGAAATTATATATTAAAGCAGAAGTTTAATATTTATTTTTCTTAGATGTTACCTAAGACAAAGTATAAAACTTCCAAGTAAGTATACCAACAGGAAATATGCACAAAATCACAAAACAAAATAATGGGAATTTAAATATTTGTTGTCTTTATTTTACAGAAAATTGTATGAAGGAATAATTCTATAATAAATGCTGAAATGTGGGTTGTTTACTAGCTAATAATTACTGTGTTATGGAACTGCAGTAACTGTTTATACATATCATAGGTTAAAAATTCATTAGCATATGGGAGGGCACAAACAGATGCCAGATGCCATATTCTTATTCCAGAAAGAATGGAAATGCTCAAAAAAATATCGAAAAGTACACAGGAAGAGGTTTGAAAGAACTTCCCTCTGGCTAATTCTGCAACAATTTGAGCACCAAAATAAATAACAAAAGGACTCAATTTTAACCAGATGGGACAGGATAGGAATAAAGTAGCAATCCATGAGTTCATATGAATTTTTAAAAAAATTAATGAATGAATGGAGACGGGCATTATAGCAGAGGATCAACAAATAAACGACATAAATAAATGACAGTTAGAAAATCGCCATTTACCATTTTGTGACCAAGAGAAGTAAATGACTCAGACAAGAATCATAAACAGATGCTAACATATCAAAGTTTGATAAGAAACAGGAATATTTACACAGTCTTAAGGAATCTTTCCACATTAAAAATGAAAATGGAAACTACACAGGACAGACTTGGCAGACTCCACCTTACTAAAGTGATCAAAGTTAATATCACCAATAGCAAACAAACTATTATCATGTGCCTCCTGATGTGATGCACTAAAGACAAATATCACTTTTGTAGCATTCCTACTGAGAATTCATTATATGGACGAATCTAAACATGTAGATTAGACAAAACTAAGTTGAATATATTCTATAAAATAACTGGCCTGTACTCTTCAAAAGGTCAATGTCATCAAAGAAAAGGACAAGAAAGCATTCCATCTCAAGAGAGAAAAGAAGAAAAGGACATAACAACTAAATGCAATATGTTATTCCTTGACACTTGGGCTGGGAAAAACCTGCCATAAAGAATATTATTAATATGTTTTATATATGCATATTTATATAAAAATAAAAACATATATATAGAGAAAAAAATGCAAGTATACAGCTGTGGAAAATCACTATATTAGTAATGAATCAAGTGAAGGGGTAAGAGTGATTTTTTCTAATTTTTCTGTAATTTGACTTTAAAAAATTATAAAAATAGGTAAATTCTATTAAACTTCAATCATATTCTAAAACTATAATAGTTAAAACAGTACTGGCATGAGAAAAGATAGATCAGTGGAAGAGGGAAGAAAAGAAATAAGTCAGTTAACTCTGAAGAGTGAGACAAAGAAACTTCTAGTTAAATGGTTACCATGGAAAACAGACTAAAAATCACATGGACAATAAAATTGGACATCTAGACAAAAAATTTTAATATACCTGCTCTAAAAGGGTATTTTCTTTGAATTCTAATTTAAAGTACAGAATGGGAATCTAAGAGCTTCCATAGTCTTATGAAGAATTGGTGGAATCCAGTATACTTTTTGGATTTTTAATACTGAGGATTTAAAGACATGTTTCTAGGAGCTGTTTAATGTGAAATAGTTTCTAATTGCTAAAATAAACAAGAGTATACTCTAGTAGTGATGCACTAAAACTTCAGACACATGATTTCAGTTTTAAGAATGTGTCTAATGACACAAATAGTGAGACAGTCCATGATCATGGGCTGGAAGACCAAATACTGTTAAAATGTCCATACTACCCAAAGAAAGCTATAGAATTAATGCAATCTCTATCAAAACACCAAGAGCATTTTTTACAGAACTGGAATAATTCTAAAATCTGTGTGAAATCACAAAAGACCTTGAACAAACAGAAGCCCTTTCTGTGATACCAGTCACGACTGCAGACAGCATTTGTAATTAATTTGTAATTAATAAATATGTATTTAAGGAGAGTTTGGGGTATATCCTAAGGTGAGATGCTCAGTTCACTGAAAGTTGCAGGAAGCAGTCTTGAAAAAAAAAAAAAAGAATAAAATTGGAGGTATCAAAATCTCAGGTTTCAAGATATACTACAAAGCTGTAGTAATCCAGTAAGTATGGTACTGGCACAAAAACAGATACATAGATCAGTGGAACAGAATAGAAAGTCCAAAAGCAAACCCGAAATTGGGTTTAATCTTCAATAAAGAAGAATATGCAATTGGGAAAAGACAGTTTCTTCGACTAATGGTGTTGGGAAAACTGGACAGCAACATGTGAAAGAATAAAACTGGACTACTTTCTTACACCATACACAGAAATAAACTCAAATGGATTAAAGACCTAAATGTGAGACTGGAAACCATAAAATTCCTAGAAAAGAGCACAGGCAGGGGTGCCTGGGTGGCTCAGTCGTTAAGCGTCTGCCTTTGGCTCAGGTCATGATCCTAGAGTCCTGGGATCGAGCCCTGCATCGGGCTCCCTGCTCAGCAGGAAGCCTGCTTCTCCCGCTACCATTCCCTCTGCTTGTGTTCCCTCTCTCGCTGTGTTTCTCTCTGTCAAATAAATAAAATCTTTAAAAAAAATTAAAAAAAAAGAGCACAGGCAATAATTTCTCTGACACCAGCCATAGCAACATTTTTCTAGATCCGTCTCCTGAGGCAAGGGAAACAAAAGGAAAAATAAACAATTGGGACTATCAAAATAAAAAGCTTCTGCACAGTGAAGAAAACAATCAACAAAACTAAAAGGCAACCCACTGAATAGAAGAGCGTATTTGCAAATGATGTATCTGATAAAGGGTTAGTATCCAAAATATATAAAGAACTGATACAACTCAACACCTAAACAACAAATAATACAATAAAAAACTGGGAAAGTTTCTGCACAGTGAAGGAAACAATCAACAAAACTAAAAGGCAACCCACTGAATGGGAGAATGTATTTGCAAATGATGCATCTGATAAAGGGTTAGTATCCAAAATATATAAAGAACTGATACAACTCAACACCTAAAAAACAAATAATACAATAAAAAACTGGGCAAATGACAGGAACACACATTTCTTCAAGGAAAACAGAGATGGCCAAAAGAAACACAAAAAGATGATCAGGGAAATGCAAATCAATAGTACATTAAGATATCACCTCACACTTTTCAGATTAGCTAAATCCAAAAACTCAAGACAAGCGTTGGTAAGGATGTAGAGATAAAGAACCCCTTGTGCACTGTTCGTGGGAATACAAAGTGGTGCAGACACTGTGGAAGACATTATGGAGGTTCCTCAAAAAATTCAAATGATCCAGTAGTTCTCCTACTGGGTATTTATGCCCAAAATACAAAAAGGATTCAAAAGGATATGTGCAACCCTATGTTTATTGCAGCATTATTTACAACAGCCAAATTACGGAAGCAGCCTGTGTCTATCGATAAGATGAATGGATAAAGAAGAGGTGAAATATATGTATGTATATGTACACAATGGAATATTACTTAGCCAAAAAGAAGAATGCAATCTTGATATTTGCAACAACATGGATGGGGCTACAGAATAGAATTCTATGAAAAATAAGTCGGTCAGAAAAAGACAAATACCATATAATGTGGAATTTAAGAAACAAAACATATGAACAAAGAAAGAGATAAACAAACAAACAAACAAGACTAACTATAGAGAACAAACTGATAATGAATGGGAAAATGAGTGAAATAGGTGAAGGAGATTAAGAGTATATGAGTATACTTATCATGATGAGCCCCAAGTAATGCATAGAATTAGCGAATCATTATATTGTAAACCTGAAACTAACACTGTATGTTAACTACAGTAGAGTTAAAAAAAAAAAAAGAGCACATGTCTAAGATTAACAAAGTTTAAGCAAATGTCACATGTAACTGTTTTCATACTAAAAGAAACTAAAATAAAATGGGGGAAATAATATATATACAGTGAAAATAAGTAACAGAAAACCAAGATAACCAAAGAAGACAACGATGTAAGATTGTCACAAGTTCTATGACAATAAATGATGGTGTAGTGAATTAAAAAAGAAATTTTGACATAGTTATAATCTCCAGATGAAACACGGATGTGTGATCTTCATTATTTTCTTGAGGAAAATGAGGAAACCAAAACAAGGAATATCTTTATCATTCCCTTTCAACTTAGAAGAACAGCTTGGGATTATTAGTGAATAGTATTTAGGTTACTAAAAAGTTTGAGATGAAGAGAGGATGGAAGTTGAAGAGTTGGCAATAAATGAAGTAAAACAATAAAGTTAAATATTTAGCTTCTTTCCAGAAACTATGATAAATACCTATAATTATAATCATAATCAAGGACATTTGTTATTAAGAGTAGCTGTTATATTAAGCAGGGATCAAAACCATGCATTGAAACAATTTAAAAGAATTAATCATAGCAATGATAAAGCACTTTTTCTATGATCAACTTTCAATTGAATTGTTATATCTGTTGAAATTCCTACTGCTTTAGGATAATAAAGTGTCATTCAGTATAACAAAATGTCATTATGTCATCCCATATTAGCAAATGGGAATAGATAAGACCACCTCCAAACTCTACCTATACCCAAGTATGGGTTGATATCTTGGTTTAATGAATGAGTATATGCAGTATATAAAAAAACTTTAATTCTTACAAAAGATTATTATTGCTAGGTAACAATAATTATATGTGTCAAAATAAACTATAATAAATGTGCCCATTAGTAACTGTAATAATTATAATTGTTAAGTAACAATTAACAACTTAATTCTTACATAGAATTAAATCAACTATTTTAAATCTCTTCCAGACTATAGAAATTTGGTGAAATCTTGCTCTTTCCATTCCAACTTATATACGAATGCAAAAAGGGCTAAAATCTGTTAAAGGTCTCAAGCTTACTTAGTAATGGTTCTATTACAAAAAGTAAGCCTTATCTTAGACTTACTATTATCAATATCTAGAACAGTACCTGGAATACAACCATAATTAGGACTTTTCATCAAAATAAATTAATCAAATTCTGAAACTGCTACTATAGTAATTAATGGTATTTTTCCTAAAAGAGTAATAATATTTACTTTAGTATTAAATGTTTGAAATACATTATAACAAATTTTCTCTTTTTTCCTGCTCAAACCTGAAGATGCATCTATTGATAACATTCAATCACTAACATCTATTAGTAATATTTAATCACTATGGCAATAATTCTCAAAGGAAGCAGCTGCATTTAAGAATTACCAACCACTTTCTACATAAGACTTTTGATAATCCCGTGTGATTTCAGAGAAGCTTAGCTTTCTAAAATGACAAAGAAGGAATATCAATAAACTCCTACCTGTTCTGGCATCGCTCCATGTTCAATTCCAGTCTTCAATAATCTGTAGCAATTACCAAATAGATCCCATTTTGTGAGATCATGAGCACTAAAATAAACAAAAATGCATTAACTTTATTCTAAAGTGGAAGAAAATTTAAATTTGAACTCAGTTTCAGTGGGTGGAAGTATAAAATAACCTCAATTTCTTACAGAATCAAAAAAGACTGATAAATATTCAAGTATTCAAACTTAGGAAGAAAAGAAGAAAGAAATAAGGAAAGATGATGGAAGGAAGGAAAGAAAAAGGAAGAAAGAAAAGGAAAAGAGAAAGAGAGACAAGGAAAGTGAGACAGAAAGTGAGAAGGTGAGACAGAAAGTGAGAAAGAAAGGGAGAGTGGAGAAAGATAATACATAAGCTGATATTAGGAATTAATTAAAAGAAACCAATTAACAATAAAAATTCATACCTTTAAATGAAGATTACTACTACACAGTCAACCTAAGCCTGTATCCCATTTCATCTTCCTAGCATATTTTAAAATACATTTTAACAAATCCATTTACAATTTCAAAATATAAATACGTGCATATTTTTGAAAGAGAGATTTGTATTCACAAGAAAATAAAACCAGGGGAAAGGAAATATGTCAAAGCTCAAAAACTTTACTGTAGCTTTAGGCTTCTTAAATGAAATAATGAGACATTTTACTTTCTCATGAGTTCTATCACTAAAATAGTACATCAATGCCTGTTAACTTTTATTTTGAAACATCAAAATATTTTTAAAACTAAGAGTTTATTTCTCCATAGAATTCCAAACAGTGTACTTGTGTATAAAGAAATGCCTTAGATTTTAGACACTGTTTTTGAAATCTGACGTATTCATTAATATAAGGGCTACACCCATTCTTTTTTTTTTTTTTTTAAGATTTTATTTATTTATTTGACACAAAGAGAGATCACCAGTAGGCAGAGAGGCAAACAGAGAGAGAGGGGGAAGCGGGCTCCCTGCTGAGCAGAGAGCCCGATGAGGGGCTCGATCCCAGGACCCTGAGATCATGACCTGAGCTGAAGGCAGCGACTCTAACCCACTGAGCCACCCAGGTGCCCCCTAAACATTCTTTTAACAAGAAAGATCTCTATTTTCCCTTCTATGTGGAAAAGATAAGCATACCTCATTAAAAAGGGACATAATACTTATTTCGTTAATCTGAGCCTGTTTTTCCTTATTCAAGTCCAGCTATTCTGTCTATACAGCAAGAGCATAATAATAGACAAACAAGAACAATACAGGGAAAAAAGCTCACAAAAATAACTTTCATAGCCTCCTTGAAAATCTTTTTTTTTATTTAGTAAGATTTCTAAAAGCTATCAAAAGAAAATTATACCTCTAAACTCCAGCTTATAAAGTAGCCCAGCAATGATACTAACAAGGTTGTACAGTGTACAATGTATATTTGTTACACTGAATGATAAATCTTACTCCTTAAGTAATGAAATGATAATAAAAATCCATAATGTATCTGAAGAAAATATGAATAAAGAAAAAAAAATCACATCTTGATATTTGTTTAAAATTTTCCATTGTTATAAGAATGTTAAGTATTACAGAAACAGTCTATTTCATGTTGGCTAATATGTTATTAACCAAATCTAAATAAAATGACATACTTATGAAAAGAAGTTAACCGCTTTAATGTGGAAAGAACATTGTAAATATCATCATCATCAGCTTCTTCTCCCTATAAATAAAAGACATTATTTCATTATCATAACTTTACTTATCCTGAAATTCACATGAAAGTCTATTAATACTTACTGCCTAAGAGAATTCTTTTTTATTAAATAAAGAGTATATATTCACTGTTGATAAATAAGAAAGTACAAATACGCAAAAAACAAAAAAATAAAGAACACCCATAATTTTAACACTCAGAGAGAACCATTTTTGCATTTTAAATAATGCTATAAACATTAACATTGTATACTTTTCTGTAATAGTTCAGGATAAATTCATTGAAACTGAGTGAAAAGGTATGTATTTTAAAGATTTTAATGGTTATTTCAGATTTATTATCAGTTATTTTTGTAGTTTAAAAACACAAGGAAAAATAAAAAATGGTTCAAAAAAATTCAGAGTTAAAAGTAGGAAAAAATTGGTTAAATGGATTAAAAAGACAATCCTATCAGCCTGGCCATCAGAGCATAGAAAACTGTGTGGGTTCCAAACTGATTACACTGTTGGAGGGAGAACGCAAGAGGCAGGAATCATAAAAATAATTATAAAAATAATCAGTTGGAGAAGTTTGCTATTATCTTGGGCATACCACTGGTAAGTGGCTGTCCCTTACAAGTACACTTAATTTTTATGTTCTATTCATTAGCACATCATAATAGTTCAGTAATATTAAAATGTAAATTAGGTTCCCAGAAAATAAAGTGAAAAAATGAATTAAGAAAAGCCAGACCTTAAGAAGGTTTTTCTGAAAAGAAAAAAAAAATTAGCTTTAAGAAATAAGTTTGTTTTTTTTTTTTAAGAGAGAAATAGGGGAGAATGAGAGAAGAATCTCAAGCAGGCTCCATGCCTGGTGTGGAGCCTGATGCAGGGCTCGAACTCACAATCCTGAGATCATGACCTCAGCTGAAATCAAGAGTCAGACACTTGACTGAGTCACCCAGGCACCCCAAAATAGGTTTTTAAAATAAGGTATAACCAAGGTTAATGTTTACAGGGTGAACGGCTGCAATAATGCTGCCAAGATTTGAAAAAGAGAATTCCACTAGATTTTATTTTAAAATGGAAATGATTTGCATATTCAACTTTGAATATTAGCCAAAATTGTCACATACACATGTTTACTTTAAAACAGACCTCTTGCAGTAGATCTTCCACAGAATGATTGAATCGATCTACAAACTCATCAATCAGCTGACTTCGAGCTATGTCAACTCTGTTTTGGATGGTATACTCTTCACTGCATAAGATGCTATAGGTTTTACTGCAGGCTTCTAGTACATCTGATTCTACGTGTTTCTCCACAACAAACTTAATCTGTTTTAATAAAGCATCCAGATGCTGAGGAGGAAAAAAAGAAAAACTAATGATATTTAGATTAATAAAAATAAGCATCTGTCAAATAGCCTATAGATTACATGAAAATAAAATAATCCAGTTATTTAAACTAACTGTAATAGAATTTTGATTTCATAATGTCTTACCTTTTCCATTCTACCTGTGCTATAAATTTCTAGATCAAAATACTGTGGGATTTGTAGCAAGTTTGCTACCTTCTCTGCATCTGCAGAATACTAGAAGAAGGAGAAGCAAAGAAAAAAGTAATTACTTTAATACTTCAGTGTAAATAAGCAAACTCAATGGCATATTATCACAGAAATGTAAATGAAATTATACCTTTGATAGTAACATAGGAAGTGTGATAATAAAATGCTCAGTCAATTTGTTTCTATCATCAATTTGAGTTTTTCTTTCTTTGGCAGTTAGCACCTAGAAATAAATTGAAATGGGTAAATAATATAATGTCACATAATAATTTATAAATCTACAAAGTTACACAGAATGATGAAGCACTGGCAGATAATGTACCCAAGAATTCTCCGAGGAGGTTAACAACCTAATTACTAAAATAAATATCTCTAGTTCTACGCTTATTTCTAGTTACTATGCAATATTACTTTATTAAATAGCTACTTAAGAATCACTTAAGTTTAGATAAATTACTACTTGTTTAGATTAAATAAAAAATAAACATTTCTATAAAACCAGTTATGACTATAAAATACTGCAATAGTGAAATAATTTTTCCGGTTTTAACCTCAATGTTAATAACAGTAATCTCCCCTATGTTAAATACACTTTTCTAAAAATACTTTAGAAAGTAATGATTTTTTTTACTGTCAGTGGCTAATAAATTTTCACATATTTTTTAAAGCATATACTAACAATGTCTCTGGACTCATTTATATTTAGTTGACCTTTTAAGTTCCTAAGTCTGTTAGGCAATAATCAAGACATAGGGGTACAGCCTGTTATCACTGAACCAAGTGAAGCTGATAATGCCCAGGACCTTGTCCCATATTCAACTAGTTAAACCATAAGTGGTTCCAAAAATAAAATATTAAAATGCAAGTTCCATTAAGATAATATTCCCAAAGTCTGACTGTCTCAGAGGTCACACACTTTGTCTCATTTCTGTAAAAATGACCATTTTATCACTATCTCTATTAGTAGAAGGTCTAGATTGAGCATGGTTGGATCTACTGCTAAGAATCATACATGGTCTGATGTCTGTTAGCACCGGAGATACAATAAGAAGCCTACTAAGTGCCGGGTTAGGCCAGTGCCTTTTGTACAACATGCACTTGATAAATGGTAACTGTATATAAAGGAATTTACTCAACCAAGGTTGCTTATCTAAGAGGGAGTAAAATGTAATGGTATGTTTTTCAAAATAAAGGAAGTTAATGTTTTTTCATGCCTTAAAAAAAAAAAAGATAACTTCCCCAAGGTATTTTGTATTTTGTTATTATCTTGAAGGAACTTAGCACCATAATGTTGAATGGTTGAATGTTTCATTCCAATATAAACATTCTAATATAAATTACCACTTTATAAATGTAAAACATAATTTTTTTTATATCAATATAGCTTTTATTACATCTTTAAAATATCACAAATAACTCTGAAAAATCATGTATCTTACTGTTTCTGTAGCTGGACAACTTAGATCTTATTCATGACCTACTAAATTATTATTTTAAAAAGATTTTATTTATTTATTTGACAGAGAGATATCACAAGTAGGCAGAGAGGCAGGCAGAGGGAGAGAGAGGGAGAGAGAGAGAAGCAGGCTCCCTGCTGAGCAGAGAGCCCGATGTGGGGCTCGATCCCAGGACCCTGAGATCATGACCTGAGCCGAAGGCAGAGGCTTTTTAACCCACTGAGCCACCCAGGCGCCCCTTATTTTTTTTTTCAGAAACATACCACCCCAAATTTTCTGATAGTTTTGTTTTTAACTGTCATAGTTTGCTGAATCAAAAAGTAGCTGAGTTCAATACAAGTTCATTGTCATCTCCTTCAAGAATTAGCTCATCTTTCTGGGTATGAGATACTGAACAAGCAACACCTGGCTTCATCCGAACTCTGTGGATGCATTTCTCACCTAAGAAATCTTGGATTTCAAGAGAACCACTATCCTGAATAACGATGCTGATGAGGAAGTGAGGATACACAGACCTCACCTTGTAATAGAAGCCCAGTCTAATGCCCTTCATCATGTTCTGTATGTGACTACAGAGTGCAAACAACAGCCATTTCTTTTCTATTTCTCTCAAGTTGGCACCTCTTCTTTTTATTTCCAAGGAAACTGAGTTCCACAGTGATGTGACTAAAGTCTCTTCCCAGGGTTCCTCTGGGGCCCTTCACAATATTAGTGCATCCCTTCAGAGTGATGTCGACATTTCCTGGAATTGTCAATAGTCTGAGGGCTAAGAATGGTCTTCATTCTCACAGTAGATGCTTGCTAATATATGAAAGAAGTAATAAGATCTCCAATCTGATTCTTCTTCCAGATCTTTATTGCTTTTCAACATCTTAAAATACAAAATCATCACTTTGGAATATTATGCTTAGTTCTGCAACAAGTATATAAGGGACTGTGTATTATGTGGAATATATGTCTGGGAATGTATTCAGGGTATAGAGAAGTCATGAAATTCATGTGGCAATGTATGAGAGGTCTAAAGATACTGATTTTGGAGAAACAGTAGTCTTTGACTAAGTGATCATTATGTTAGGTAGTCTATATGCATGAACTCAATCCTCAAAACCTCTGATGGGAATGGTAAAAATGGCATACTACCTATGAAGGAGAAATTATCCAGTATCTAACAAAATTGTATACACGTTTCCTCTGACCTAATAATCCTACTTTTAAGCAATCTACCCCACCAACACACGTGGTACAAGTATGAAATGACACAATATTATTTGCTGCATAGTAAATGTCTAACAGAACACTAATAGTAGAAGTCTGGCAACAACCCAAAAGACCCTTAATCATATATCCACATAATGGATACTATGCAGCCATAAGAAAATGAAGATCTCCAAATAAAGGTAAAGAGTGATATCTGGGACACACTGTTAAATAAAAATATAAGGTACAGAACACTGTACAAAATATACTATCTTTTGAAGGAGAGGGAGGAGGATGGAAAGCATACATTTATCTATACTTGTAAAATGAAAAATTGGAAGGATATTCTGAAAGCAAATAAAAATGGTTATTAGTAGGAATGGGGTGTAAAGGGAGATATAAATATATGAAAGACTTCTCTGAATGTATATTTTTACACGGTTTTGACCTTTTAACTACGTAAATGTTTTACATATTTCCAAAAAATAAAAATGAAAAAAAAAAAAACATAGAAAATCAAAGAAGTAAAAACCTTGTTATGCTAAATTTAAGTCATCAATATCAATGACTATGTAATTTAAATACATATGGATATATACAGAGAAATATACATATATTTCTTAGCTCTGTGTACTCAAAGTGTTTATCAGAAATAATAACTGACAGTGAATACTCTTAGTGACAAGATTTTAACTTTAAATACTATTCTAGTAAAAGGCACAGGAGATTCCTGCGCTAGAGCAGTTTAAGAATTGGCCTTCAAAGTGCCTTCCAGTAACCTCCGCCTCCTGGTATCATGCTCTTAATAGCCTCTTCCCACAATGACTAAGGTTGACATTTGTTAATCTATAGAAGACTGTGGAAATGTTATGTGACTTTTGAGAACTAGCTCATAAAAGATAGAGAGGTCCACCTTACCCTTCTTTGGATCATTCATTCTACTTTGTTCTCTCTTGGATAATTCACTCTAGGGGCAGAGGGGAAGGGGCAGCAACCATGTCATGGAAACATTCAAACAGTCCTATTGAGTGGTCCATAAGGTAAGATGCTAATGCTTCCCACTAACAATCAATACTAACTTGCCAGTCATGTAAGTAAGCCATTATGGAAGTAGTAAATTAACAACCAAATCTTCAGAGGCTAAAGCCCTGGTTAAAATCTTAAATGCAACCCTATGAGAACCTTTAGTCAAAAAAACAAAACAAACAAACAAACAAAAAACCCAGCTAAGACACTCCCAAGTTTTTGACCCACAGAAACTGAGATAATGAAATCTTACTCTTTTAAGCTTCTAAGTTTTAAAGTATTTTTTACATAGCAATAGTTAACTAACATAAACAGTAAAGATAGAAAGTGAACTTGATGACAAAGAAAACAAGAAAGTACATAAAAATGATTAAGATATGTCAAAAAGTTTAGAAATGTTTAGCATGAATAGGCTCTCATCTCAAAGTTGGGACAACACATATTTTTAAAACTTTTATTTTGGAAAATCTAAAAACCACTCATTTGTCATTATTGCCTCATTAATTCCCCACAGTTTTTTTTTTCCTGTAACATTTTAAGGTAAATTCTTGGTATATCATTTCACTTCACCTATAAATATTTAAGTGTATGTTTTTAACAGTGAAGACTTAAGAACAATAAAACTTGCCATCACCAACGAAATGAAACAATAACTTTAGTATATTTTCATACCTGGTCCACAGTTTTCTCAATTTCTATGTTTTGGATTTCTGCATATATTCAGACTATATATATTTTTTAGAGAGAAAGAGAGTGCACAAGTGGGAGGAGGGGCAGAAGGTGAGGGGTAGAGAGAATCCTGAAGCAGTTTCCGTGTTGAGCATGAAGCTCGATTCCAGGACCCTGAAATCATGACCTGAACCAAAATCAAGAGTTGGACACTTAACTGACTGAGCCATCCAGGCACCCCTCTGCATATTCATATTTAATTAAATTTTGATATGATTAAATTTATGCCAGCCATTCTGCTATTTATACATACCATGTCTGTTTCTTTGCTTCTTCTACCTTCTTTGGGGATTCTAATAAACTCTTTAATTTACAATAATCAACTTCAGACTTATATTTAATTACAGCAGAATATAGCAATTTAGCTCCAATAAAATTTCATTTCCTTTACCCTTTATGTTATTGCTGTCACATATATCTATACATCTTATAATCTTAGTACTTTAATGGTATCATTACTGCTTTAAATAATCTCACATCCCTTTAAAGTAAAAAGAAAAAGAAAAAAGATATATAATATACAAAACCTTTTATATCCACCCACATATTTACCATTTCTGGTACTGTTCATTCCTTTCAATGGATTAGAATTTTACCATTTGGTATTATTCTTTACAGCTTAAAGGACTTCTTTCAGTATTTCTTTTAAGTCAGGTCTTCCAGAAACATGTCTGTAAATCTTTGTTTTTCTGGGAATTTTTTTTTTAAATTTTTTAAAATTTTATTTTTTTTCAGTGTTACAAGATTTATTGTTTTGCACTACACCCAGTGCTCCATGCAGTACGTGCCCTCCTCAATACCCACCACCAGGCTCACCCAACCCCCACCTCTCTCCCCTCCGAAACCCTCAGTTTGTTGCTCAGAGTCCACAGTTTCTCATAGTTCATCTCCCCCTCAGGATTCCTCCCATTCACCCCTCCCATCCTTCTCATAATGCCCTCCATGTTTTTCTTTACGCTCAGCACGTAAGTGGGACCATAACGTAATTGGTTCTCTCTGCTTGACTTATTTCACTCCGCATAATCTCTTCCAGTCCCATCCATGTTGA
>CM053603.1:76588263-76609927 GCA_028646535.1 Procyon lotor
GACTCCTAGACTCAAGAAATGAACTAAGGGTGGCCGGGGGGTGTGGTGGGGTAGGGATAGGGTGGCTGGGTTGGGGACAATGGGGAGGGTATGTGCTATTAAGTGCTGTGAAATGTGTAAGCCCGAAGATTCACAGACATGTACCCTGGGGCAAATAATACATTATATGTTAATAAAAATTAAAAAAAAAAAAAAAAAATTGCCTGCATGGATTGTCTGATTATTGAATCTGTATTCTGCATTTTGTGGGAGTATGTATGCAGGTATAGGTCCACACTGAATATAGGCTAGCAATTTTTAAGCTTCAATAGTATTATAGTGCTACATAATTGTTTGTTGTTGCTTTTCCTTGAATTTTTGTCTGTAGCTTTTAAATTATATAAAGAGCTTATAAAGGTTGTCAAGGTGTTAAAACCATTAGTTCTAACTTGTTTGAAAATTACATTTTTTAGGAGAAATAGAATGGGAATTTAAATGTTTTAATTAGTAGATGCACAGTCTCCATTAGCAGTATTTCCAGGTGACATTTTGATGTCATTTATCACTTAAATACTTTTGCAATTAACATTCATAATATAGTATCTATCAGAATTTGCTTGCACGAGTGAACTTTGCTTTGCCCAGAAAAAAATCTAGAGATCTTGGACCCTGATTTTTACTCAGAAAAAGATTTTTGGTTTGTGTTGGAATGTCGGGGAAGGTGAACAACTTCAATGATTCTGATTGCTTGAATTTGGAAGTCCTGGAGAAACTCTGTAGGAATGAGAAATAGACAAACAGGCAGCCTATATGAAAAGTGAGATCAGAGAATTAGAACTGTGTCAGTAGAATGAGTGGAATTAGGACAAAGCAGGGCAGAAGAGTTACTGATATTTCTTAAGCAAATTGGAAAGAACAGAGAATGAATAAAGTCAGAAACAAAACCCTCTGTGGAGTTGTATTTGAGTAAAGAATGTGTTTAGGAAGTGTTTTAAATACCTATACAGATTACATGGGGATCTTGTTAAATAACATGCCAGTTCTAATTCAGTATGTCTGGGTATAGACTGTATACCTAATTCAATATGTCTGAGACTCTAATTCAGTATGTATGGTCAGAATGTGCTATATTTCTAAATGCTCTTAGATGCATTTTGGATGTTTCTGCCTCCGGTTGAGGGACTGTTTAAAACATTATTTTCTTAAAAAGCAAATGTGGATGAATTACGGAATAAAATACTTGTGAGGTTTAATATAAAACATTAAATACTCATTACATCGCACACTTATAGACCATTTCAAGTTATACCTTTAGCCCCTTAGGTTTTAAAGGAACAGGATTAAAAGTATTATGCAAAGTCAAGTCCTGTATGAAAATGTAACTTTAATAGCAATAATAGTTTCAAAAATTGATAGAGATGAGACATGCAAATAATATTTAAACTATTTGTTGAAAAGTTTAAGGAATATGATGGTCTAGACTGATTGAAGTTGATTGTTCATTGAGGAAAATTTTTTGGATCTCTGAAAGCCCAAGGACTTTTCTTTTTGATACATAAAAAGACTGTAAGTACTTAGTTTTACACAGTTTCATCTTTTAATTAAAGCAGTAATTTGTAATGTGTATACCACTCTGTTTTCAGGTGGTATTACTGTATTTTTGTGTTTGCTGCTGTGTATTAAAGTGTTATAAGAATGTTAAGATGTATTTCCCAGTTCTCCTCTGTGGCATTCTTGTCAGATACAGAAGCAACTGCAAATTGTATTTAAAAGGTTTTAGTTGATTTGTGATAATTCTTTTTATAGTCTCCCATTTTTCACAAGAAACATTTTTTGTTAAAATCTCTTTTCTTCAAGATGGGATCCGGAAGGAGACAAACCATAAGAGACTCCTAAACTCATGAAACAAACTGTGGCTGGGGGTTAGGGGAGGTAGGGAATAGGATGGCTGGGTTATGGACATTGGGGAGGGTATGCTATGGTGAGTGTTGTGAAATATGTAAGCCTGGTGATTCAAAGACATGTACCTGGGACAAATAATACATTATAAGTTAATTTAAAAAAACTTTTTAAAAAAAGATACATACATGCATACATACACACACACACATAAATATTTTATAGAAAAAAACTATAGAGCAATTCATCCATTGCTTATATTGATTTAAATGCAAATTATTTTAGCAGCACTTTAAAAATAGTAAGTGAACTTTGAATAAGCCCCAGTTATATACCTATATAGATATACACCTACATTTATCCAATCTTCCTCAGCCAACCGGCTCTATGCCCTAGAAGAGTGATTAAAACTAAATTTGCAATTGTTCAAGGTTTAAGTAAAATTATTAAACTGTATAAAAAAAAATCTCTTTTCTTATCCTGTAAAACTAGTGTACTCCTGGAATTGAAAGCTTATTAAAGCCATATTCTTATGGTGGAATTCTCATTGTGTTTTACTCTGAATTCCTCTTTATATTACTACAACACATGTTAATTACTAATATTTTAGTAATAGACTCATAAAAAGTTGAATTGCAAGAGACCTTAGAGGTCATAATATAGAACAAATCCAGTTTACAGATGAATTACTAATCAGTATGATTAACTGAAGTGATTATCATCTTTCTTTCTTTGTTTTACTGGGTTTTAAGAGTAACCTTTTAGTAATAGAATTCTGAAATCCCGAAGTAAAAGAGATTTATAGTCAATAGAATAGTTTCCCTCTTTTATATATGAATTACATGTGAAATAATCGAGATTAAGAGATATATCTAAACAAGTTAATTTTCTTTTTGTACCAAAAAGAACATTTTAAAACCATCACAACCTTTATAGCAGTCATTGATTTCAGTGATAAAATACCTTGTGTGTTTTAGATGTGTGACAATTGGGAGGATAAATGATACTTTAATGTGATGATTCCAGATTTCCCTATATCTGATGTGACCATAGAACTTACCGTACCAGTGGATACATTTTAGAGTGACAAAGATACTATTAATAATAACTTCAAATCATTAAGCATAACCCAAAATATTGCTGATGATGTAGAAATATGGTCACCCTCCTTATAGACATATGAAATGAAGAAGTTAATTATGACAGTCATATAAGATGGAAGATTAATAGACTTTATTGACATATCCAAGAAATCTCCCTATAATGCTCATGAATGATAGTACATGAATGGTCTTTTTTTCTTGTTTGTTTTTAGATGTTCTTCAAGATTCACTGACAACTGGCTCTGTTTCAACAGAGAATAAAACCCAGTATAGGAGTATTTAGGATTTTAGGCTTAGTAACTTGAGGTGATTATTTGCATTGTAAATGATTTTTCATTAAAAGAATCAAAGTAAGATTTCATTATACAGTCAGTTCCATTAGTGTATTCAGCTGCTTGGTGGAGAAGTCAGCAGGCAGAGAAAACAGGTAAAATATTTTGAGTAACTTTGAAGCCAATTAAAGATGAATCAGAATATACCTAGAAAATTGTAATTAAGGTCACCAGAAAAATGAACTTAATTTTCCTTATATACAAATTTAGAGGACACTCTGTGAAATAAATTACACTTAGATATAGCAGAGTAAAATCCACCTAGATATAAATATAGTTTTATATATAATTTTAATCTATATGTTTTATATAATTTGTAAAGAAATTTAAATGTAATTTTAATTATCTGTTTTGCTGTACAGTGACTCTTTATCTATTGAATTACCTTTTTTCATCTAATTCCTGAAGAATGCTTGCAAATAACTGATTTTGATTTTCATGCTGTTTTTATAAAATTAGGATACCAAAACTGTTCTTGGAAAATTTATTTTTGTTTCATGTTTAGGGTTCCAGGTCCTTTTTATTTTTTATTTAAGATTTTATTCATTCATTTGACAGAGAGAGAGACCACACATAGGCAGAGAAGCAGGCAGAGGAAGAGAGGGAAGCAGGCTCCCCACTAAGCAGAGAACCTAATGCGGGCCTCGATCCCAGGACCCTGAGATCATGACCTGAGCCGAAGGCAGAGGCTTTAACCCATTGAGCCACCCAGGTGCCCCCCAGGTCCTTTTTAATCTCAGGATTTTCTATAGCCATTGAGAATGCCTCAGGACCTTCCTTCCTATAGCTTTATCTTTCACTACCAATAAAAGGTCATTGGTATAAATTGTGTGGAAGACCATTATAACCTTTTACCCTTACTGGCCACATTAGAATTTTTTTTTCTCCAACATAGATTTACATGGTATTATTGCAGAGATTTGAGATTAGCAAGTTATGTGGTCATCACATATGCCCCAAGACAGGAAGACCATATCATAAACATGATATAGTTTATGATATAGATTATGATACAGTAATTTCTGACTGTCCATGTTATAATGATTGTTGTTGCTCATACTGGTGAATTTGAAACTCATAATCAGAAAATGGGTCAACACATTCTCCTGTCCTTCTGGTATACACATTGAGTTTGAAAATATTGGTTACTGGTGTTAACAGAATGGATTCTACTAAGTCACCACCTTAACTAATCAAAAAGATGAGGAAATTGTCAAAGAAGTTAGCATCTACATTGAGAATACTGGCTATCACACACACAGAAAAATTCTGGAACAATGACAGAATGCCTGAGCTAAATTTAATATGCCTTGGTTCAAGGCATAGAGAAGTTATCTTTAAAAATGCCAATTATTATGGAATTATACTACTTAAAGCCTTGAATTGTGCCAACAACTCATTCATCCTGAAAACCTCATGCTGAATAAGTCAAGATGAAAGAGAACTGTGAGGAATTTGTGGAAGCTATAAAATAAATGATTAATTTAATGATTTATAAATGATTATAAAATAAATGATTAATTCCATTAGAGTTAAATAATCCATAGTCATATACAAGGCAAAAAATAGCACGAAAACTTTTGAGATTTTCTGGTAGAAATCTGAAATAAACCAAAGATCTGAGACTGGTGAAAGGATTAAATTATAGGTAGCAATTAAGTGGCTGCCTTAGCTGAATTATTCTTCCCTTTAGAAACGTATTTGGGATGTGCACCTTAGTCTGAGAAACAAAGGAGTGGATGAGTGCCCCAGATAATTTATGGCCATCAGGAGGGACAGGGAACTTTGGCATTCAAAAGACTTTGCATAACTACATGTTAGAGGAAAAGCCTGCCTGTTGGTAGATTCCATTTTTCCACTTCTGTGCACAACCAAGGAACTCAGGACCTTGCAATCAGACTTATGAAAGGCATTCTCGCTACCAGTATTCTTGAGTCCAAAATATTAACATTATATGAACTACCAACGACGAATCACTGAAACTTGAAGCACAAAACCCAGCATTGATGAAAAATTTTGATTAATTCCCCTGGATGTAAAAAGAAGCTATTATGAAAGAGAAGGAGTGTTCATAGAAATTAGAAACATGATTTCTGAAATTTAGGAGTGAAGCAGATGATTAAATGGCCTGAGTGGACATAACCAAGATTGGCTGTAGATTAAACCAAGGAATTTTTTCCAGAAGGTAGTACATAAGTAGTGTGAGAAGGAAAGTAAAAGACAGGAAGTACAGAATATTGTCTGTAGGAGTTCTGTAAAGAGAACAGAGAATAAAGAGGAAGAACTAGTCAAGGGACATGCAGTTAAAATATTTACCACCCGTGTATCCTATATAGAAAGTATTACTTGAGGATGTTTTCTAGCAAAATAAAAAATGGATACAGTAAAAGGAAAACAAGGAATATTATAACGTTGGTGAGCAAATAAATCTGAAAAAACTTAAAACTAAACCTATATACTATGGCTGTGAAGCTTAAGGCAAATACCTAAAATTTATTCTTAAAATGGAGTGCAATGTAAAATTAAATGAAGTAAATAAATGTGTTAGGGACCTTAGTGATAGAAAAATGTGTTAGAAAATAAACTGAAGAGACCACAGATAAGACAAGAAAATGTCAGTAGAGCATAGAGAATCAGAATCCAGAAATATTTCTAGTATCAGTTACCCTAATAAATGTATAAAAGGTAGATTGTCATTTAGGGTAAAATAAGCAGATGAAAAATGTTTATAAAACAAATCAGTCAAAACACAGAAAGTTTATACCCAGAAAATAACCTGGGTAAAGGCTAGATATAATTAACAAATGCTTACAGAAAGTCCAGGAGAAAGTATCATATAAGACAAGACAGAATTAAGGATCAAAACCACTAAGAGAAACAGAGGGGATATTTTATATGTATAGGTCTAATCCACCAAAAATATGAACCTTTTTATACCTATTTTATGGACATACGAAACATGTACACAGAGTCAGGCATAAAAGCAAGTTTATTTAACATTTAACATAGGAATTTATTTAATTGTGAAATAGAATGACAAATCTGTCATTTTTACTATTTTGAAGTATATAGTTTATGGGCATTAAATAAAATCACATGGCTGTGCTACTGTCAATGCCATTCATCTCTAGAACTTTTTAAAAACCTTCCCAAACTGAAACTCTATACCCATTAAATAGTGATTTCATTCTAGCGTAGGTTTTAATAGCTCCAACTTTGAAACCATTTGTTTTTCTGCTTTCTACTGCTAATTTTCATTTTTGAAACCAAATGGTACACTATTTACAGCTGTCATTGTTGGAATGATGTTAGTGAAGACCTGGGAATAATTTCCTAAGATAGGCCATTTTGGAAAGTTTAAATGTACGTTGCTATAAACCTTTGCCTATGTTCTTTCTAAGTTGAGATGCTAATCAATATTACCTACTCTGGAGAAAAATCATTGGAAAACTCTATGTGCATATGCACGTATGTGTTTTTCCTGAGGCACTTGAGGAGCTAGAATGTAAGATTTGAAAAGCAGTGGAAATGAAGTATAGAATTAAGGAGTCCAAATGAAGCAGAGCTTTAACTAGGTCATCAAAATGCACATAGAAGAATTAATGATAGAATTAGGAATGAGGAAGAAAACAAACTCACTTATCAAATATGCCAATATATCAATAAACAACCAGTAGGTCTAGAAAAGAGACTTGCATACATTTTGGGGCCACTATTCATGATGCAAAAAGTATTTTGTCTCACAAGTACAAGCACATATAACTGAAATAAGAGTTGTATGCAGTAGTACTTAACTTTCTATGTGCCGTATATTCTTTTTTGTTTTGTTTTTTTAACTTTGGTCTCAATGTATTAAATTAGCTTAACAACCAATGAATGGATTGAAATGTATAGTTTGAAAAACACTGATCTAGAAACTGGTTTATCTGGATGTCATGAGCCTCAAAGGTGGAAGAACTTTTATATGAGGGTGGAGAAGTTAGTTGTAGTAGCAGAAACTAGAACAATGCCAACATCTCTACTTAACTTCTCTGAAGAGCTCTTTGAATAATGTTCTTCATGGTATAAGGAGTTGGCAAACTCTCTACAAATGTTAGAGAGTTTGGTGCGAAATGTTTGATGAAGAACATGAGAGTGTTTGTTACTGTGGGAACATGAATTCCAAAGAAAATTGTCAAGAGTAATGAACAGTGAAAAGGCGAGAGGTAGGATAGAGTGGGATAGGGAATGCAATGAATTAAATGGAAATGAAAATACAAAAGAGAAGAAATAGAGTAACTTAACATTTTGACCTTGACCAGGATGACAGAGATGTGAAGTAAGTAGTACTGGTACCAAATTTTCAGAGGAATTCTGGGAGAAAGGAACTGATTTCCTTTTAAAAAAAAAAATTATATATATATATATATATATATATATATAGAAACAAACCAAGAATAATGAAAGACCATGATCCAATTTGTAATTTCAGAAATTCCATTAGCTAGTTATACTCTGTTTCCTTATCTATAAGTGATGTGATTGGACTGGGAGATCCATAACCTTACTACTGCAAAGAAATAAAATATTTTTTTATTAAGTCTACATAATGCATCCTCATTATTTACAATGGCATACAAATATATTTATTGTTTTTGAAGTGGCTTCTGAAAATGTTGTGACCAGACCATCTTAATTATAAAAAAAATGGATTAAGTTGAAATAGTATTGGTTTTTTCATTAAATATTCTTCAGTCATAATTGATTTGTTATTTTTAGTTACACGAACATGCAGCCTACTTGGTGGACAGTTTGTGGGAGAGCTCTCAAGAACTGTTGAAAGACTGGGAATGTATGACAGAGTTGCTTTTAGAAGAACCTGTTCAAGGAGAGGAAGGTATAGTATTTTGACAAGTTGATTTCATATTTTTTGGATTTCCATAAATAATCATACCATCCTATATAGATCACCTCTTAAAATTAAATATATGTAAATATGCTGTGTCTCTTTCTGCAAAGAGAACAATTTGTTTCCTGTAACAAGTAAGGATGTGTCTAGAGTTTATAACATCTTTGTAGATTAAGACTGCTACCAGGATGCACAAGTTCTTAAAACTTTATACATGTTGTATAATACTCAAAAAAGTTTTCTTTATGCTGATTTGAGACACAAAATACTGATGTACTCAATGTAAAATGTGTGCACCCAGAATTTTATTATATTTATGTGTGAGTTTGGGAAAGGCTTTGATAGTCAAGGATTTAATTACACCATAACCACCCACTTTTGTTATGTTTCTTAATTATTAAAACCAGGAAATAAAAAATAAATTCATTTACTGAGCTTCAAGAAATAAGGAGAAATAATTGTTATATGATAATTTCTGAAGTATGTATCTTATTACATGTTACATAATAACATGAGCAGCAAAATGGATATGTATGTCTAATAAAATGCTTATATGTTAATTCTAAAAGTTTATATGAAAATGAGTTCCTTAAAACTAAAAATGCTTTTTCCTAAATGGTTTGTTTTTCAAACTAACCAGTAGTGGTACTTTAAGGAAGTGCTATTTCACTTAATCCATGCAACAGACTTGGAATATAGTTTGATGTAAGCGACAGTTGTGAACTAAACGTGGACTTCAGAATCGAAAGAAAGACATTCAAATTTTTTTATTCTCTATCCTTTGTGACTAGTATCCTCATTTTTCTGATCCTTAGCTTGCTTTTCTTTATACTATAAAGGTTATTTTCCATACATAGCTTATGTATTTTTGGTGAGGATTAAATAAGATAGTATACTGTTGATTCCCTCTTCTGTTTCGTCTACTTTACTTTATGATTCAACCCTCTGGGTTATAAGAGCAGAATGAGCCATCTCCTGCAGTAGACTTCCCAAACATGTTGGGAAGTCTCCTATTCCCAAATAGGAGAAAGATCATCTCTCAGTGTTCTTTCCAATCAGTGATGCTAATTGGTATTATCTACTCTGGCTTTGACAAATTCAATGAGAGAAACAACAGGTATACATCATACACAAATATACTCCAGTAAAGTGGCCCAAATTGCCTCTTTTATTTTTTTACTCATAAATTCATTTTTTAAATTTTTATAAATTAACAAATTTTTTTATAAAAAATATTTTATAAATTAACAAATATAAATTATTTGTTTCAGGGGTACAGGTCTGTGATTCGTCAGTCTTATACAACACACATCACTCACCACACACATACCCTCCCCAATATCCATCTCCCAGCCACACCCCTTCACCCCCTCTCCTCCAGCAACCCTCCAGAAATTACTATTTCCTAATAGTAAGAGTCTCTTACAGTTTGTCTCCCTCTCTAGTTTCATCTTGTTTCATTTTTCCCTCCCTTCCCCTATGATCCTGTTTTGTTTCTTAAATTCCACATGAGTGAAACCATATGATAACTGCCTTTCTCTGATTGGCTTATTTAGCTTAGCATAAGAGCCTCTAGTTCCATCCATGTCATTGCAAATGGCAAGATTTTGGGGGGTTTTTTGATGGCTGCATAATATTCCTTTGTGTATATGTACCACATCTTTATTCATTCATCTGTTGATGGACATCTAGGTTCTTACCATAGTTTGGCTATTGTGGACATTGCTGCAGTGAACATGGGTGCAAGTGCCCCTTCAGATCACTACATTTGTATCTTTAGGGTAAATACCCAGTAGTGCAATTGCTGGGTCATAGGGTAGCTCTATTTTCAACTTGTTGAGGAACCTCCATACTGTTTTCCAGAGTGGCTGTACCAGCTTGCATTCCCATCAACAGTATAGGAAGGTTCCCCTTTCTCTGCATCCTCGCCAACATCTGTCGTTTCCTGACTTGTTAATTTTAGCCATTCTGGCTATTGTGAAGTGTGGTATCTCCTTGTGGTTTTGATGTGTATTTCCCCTAATGCTGAATGATGTTGAGCACTTTCTACATGTCTGTTGGCCATTTGGATGTTTTCTTTGCAGAAATGTCTGTTCTGCACATTTCTTGATTGAATTATTTGTTCTTTGGGTCTTGAGTTTTATAAGTTCTTTATAGATTTTGGATAACTAGCCCCTTATCTGATATGCCTTTTGTAAATATCTTCTTCTGTTCTATCAGTTGTCTTTTGGTTTTGCTAACTGTTTCCTTTGCTGTGCAAAAGTTTGATCTTGATGAAGTCCCAGTAGTTCATTTTTGCCTTTGTTAGTTGCCTTTGGGGACATGTCTAGCAAGAAGTTGCTGTGGCCAAGGTTGAGGTTGCTGCCTGTGTTCTCCAGGATTTCGATGGATTCCTAGCTCACATTTAGGTCTTTCATTCATTTTGAGTCTATTTTTGTGTGTGGTGTAAGGAAATGGTCCAGTTTCATTCTTCTGCATGTGGCTGTCCAATTTTCCCAACACCATTTGTTGAAGAAACTGTCTTATTTCCATTGTATATTGTTTCCTGCTTTGTAGAAGATTAGTTGACCATAGAAGTTGAGGGTCCATTTCTGGATTTTCTGTTCTGTTCCATCAATCTGTGTATTTGTTTTTGAGTCAGTACCATACTGTTTTGATGATTACAGCTTTGCAATATAGCCAGAAGTCTGGAATTGTGATGCCACCAGCTTTGGTCTTCTTTTTCAACATTCCTTTGGCTATTAAGGGTCTTTTCTGGTTCCATACAAACTTTAGGGTTATTTGTTCCAGTTCTGTGAAAAAAGTTGATGGTATTTTGATAGGGATTGCATTGAATGTGAAGATTGCTCTACGTAGCATAAACATTTTAACAGTATTTGTTCTTCCAGTCCATGAACATGGAATGTTTTTCCATTTCTTTGTGTCGTCTTCAATTTCTTTCATGAGTATTCTATAGTTTTCTAAGTATAGATCCTTTGTCTCTTTGGTTAGATTTATTCCTAGGTATCTTACAGTTTTGGGTGCAGTTTACAAATGGAATCAACTCCTTAATTTCTCTTTCTTCTGTCTCATTGTTGATGTATAGACATGTAACTGATTTCTGTGCATTGAGTTTATATCCTGCCACTTTACTGAATTCCTGTATGAATTCCAGCAGTTTTGGGGTGGAGTCTTTGGGGTTTTCCACATAAAGTATTATGTCATCTGTGAAGAGTGAGAGTTTGACCAAATTGCCTGTTTTAAACTCAAATTTTTGCCTTATAACCTCATTCTTAATCTGTAACACAAATTCTTCCCCAGGTTTTCCCAGACCTTCTCTTAAGGTAGAGGTGATCATAGTGTATTTGATCCCACTTTATCATTTACTTTATTTGCATGTGTTTTTTTCCCCTGGATATCCTTGGTAAGAAGTCAGCTCCATTACTAAGTTGATAAGGCCTTCTGCTCACTAGGTCAAACTCTCAACATTACTCCAAATCTCTTTTCACTTTTGTGATCACAGGAATATGACATACATTCTTCATTTTCTCCTTATTTTACTTACATATGTTCACAGCTAAGTTCACTGAGTTTGTGCATTCTCTTTCTATTTAAATCTTAATATTTTCAACTTCAGTAAAATCAATTCCCCTTCTAATCAGTAAAACCCAGTAAACACTTGAGCAAAGTGTCTGGCATAGTATTTAGGAGTACATTCCATTCTTTTTTTTTTTTTTACCCTTGACTGTCACCGTAGAATCAGCATATTATTAGAGTTTGTTGTCATGTTTCCATGCCATTTTTCTTTTTATCATACTATTACTCTATAAGGTTATTTCCAGTGAGAAGAAGGGAGGCAGGGGATGTAAATTAAGGGAAGAAGAGCCAAAGTGTTGTGCTTTGATGTTGTTAACTTTTTACACATTTAAATAAGATGTGCAGTTAGTAGATAGTAATCACTAAGTCTGTCAGTTGTCAGTGTGTTTTGCATGAATTTACCTTGTTGAAATAGCTGTGTACTATTAGGTGTTTTGTATGATTTAAATTTAGTTGACACTGGGGTTTAACTTCAGTTAAGTTAGTTTGATTTGGTTTGGTTGCTTTGATTTTAGTTAGGTACGTGAGTTATAAAATGGGGAAAAAGTTCTTAAATGAACCACATTTTTAGGATATGAATGAATCTCGGAAAGCAAGGCTGAGGAAATTATGAATAACAAGTACAGAACTGTAGCTATATCATGACTCTACTTTTTACACACATTTATTCATATGTGTATTGTGCCATGTATTAACTCTGCCATGGAATGGCATCCAAAGCAATTTTCTGTGCTATTATTTTGCTGTATTTTATGGTAGCGTAATGCCACCAGTAACTTAATTATTATTCAGACTGATTAGAAATTAAGTTATATTTTATGTAGGCGGAGTATAAAAGGTATTCCAGTGGTTGAATGTTTAATTAGCAGTTGGAAACAAAACTAAAATTTGGGGAAACACATTGTCAAAGACTTCATCAATATCAGCTTAAATTGCAGTAACCTAAAGACTGCCTCACAGTGTTTTTAAAGGCCAGGGTTTTGTTGTTGGTGGTGGTGGTGGTGTTGATTGTGTGTATGTGTTCTGTAGCAAAATTTTTAGAATAATATTAGGGGCTTGGTAATAGGTAACCAGGTAACAAGACCATAAGTAAGTCATTTAACTTATGTGGGTCTCTGCTTCTTCATCTATAAAAAAGGAAATCCCCAAAATTTGATGTAGATAATCTTCTATGATCATTTCTACTGGTAGAAGTCTGTAATCCAGATACTGAATACAGTAAATGTGGATAAATGGAATTCTTCAAAGCTAGGAATCATTAATTTATTTCTAATCTAAAAATGTTTATTAATCACCTTTGTATGCAAATTATTCACTAAGCACTTACTGTAGTGTCCTAAAGCAAGGTGAGCTCACTGCCCATATGAAGTTTACATTCTCATGGGGAAGGCAGATCAAAACCAAGTAAACAGAATAATTTCAAGGGTGATGTGATGGATGATAATAAGGAAGGGTCTATCTTCAGATTGAATCCTTAAAGGAAGATTTCTCTGAGGAGGCCACCTATGAGCCAAGAATCTGAAGGATGAGAGAGCTAGCCATGGGAAGTATCAAAAGAGAGCCATCTGGGTAGAGTAGATAGCAGTTGTAAAGATCTGAAGCATGAATGATATTGTTATGTTCCAGGAGCTGCAATAGCTAGAGTACAGTGAACCAGTGGCACAAGATGAGATAGAGGCAGAAGCCAGATAATGTAGAACATTTTAGTTTGTAAGTAGATTGATGTTCATTCTAAGTAGTAGGGGAATGTGGAAGGATTTTAAACGGAAGTGATATCCAATTCAAATTTTAAGAAAAGTGCTATTTGTCAACATGGCTTGGGATAGTCAGAAGACCATTAGATAGCTGTGGCGATGGTCTCTATGGGAAATGACAATGAAAATATGGAAGAGGAAGATGGATTATAAAGAAAGACCCCATAGCCATATTTTAAAGATTATGGGTAGGAGACAAAAGCAAGAAGAGCAAGAGAGAGTAAGAGCCTCTAGCAAGCTGTATAAAAAAGATGATAAGAGATAATTATACCCTATAGGAGCTCAGTAAAGAGGATGTTCAAGAGATCTTTGGCATATAATACCATATACTGCAGAGGAGAAGGACTGTGCAAAGATTATTAACTTTAGTGATGATTTAGGTTGTTGGTGACTTTTAAGCATTTCTTTTCATTGGTAGGCAAAGAGAGAAGCCACAGTTCAAGGTGATGTGATAGAATCAATAGTGAGGAAATGGAGATGATGTGCAAAGAGGTTTCTGAAGGTTTAGAAAGTTGTGTAGTTACCTGATAATTCATAGTGCGAACAGCTACGCATTTCTTTCTGTCACTGTGGCTATTCGTCTCTTGTCTGTGGCTTATGGCTTGTTTTGCTTTCAATTTTATTACTTGGTTTTGCTGTCATATCTTAAAGAGGATTTCAACTAAATGTCAACTGTTTTGAAATTTAGTATTTACCATGTCTAAATAGATGTTTCAGAATTATAAAATAACAAAATTAATGACATTGGACATTATATAAGCTTTGGTTATTCTTCAACACTAAGAAGGATTTTAGAGTAGGGGAAAGTTTCCATACTTGATGAGTTCTTTCTCCTCACTTTCCATAGAGCAGGATTTTCTTCATAAATAAAAGAAAATGCATTTAGTTCATAGACAAACTTGTCATTCCTTTATCTGCAGCCAAATGTGAAAAATTAGGAAATTTTTGAATCATAAAAATAGAAACTTAGTTGTTTTATTGAGTGGGACACTTTTTCCTATTAGACTTTGGATCAAGGAGTATAAATGGAAAAACAAACTGTTTCATGTGGCTTTCCTAAGACAGGCTGATGATGTTCATGTGTTTTTCTTAAGACAATCAAAATGTTAAAACCAAAGAATTGATTAAATTAAGTTGAACATACATATTATACAGAATGATTTTAGAATAAAAAGGACAAGATTTTATTATATCTTTCTTTTTTCATTGCTGTTGCCCTTTTTTTTTTTTTTTTAAAGATTTTATTTATTTGACAGTGAGAAACACAGTGAGAGAGGGAACACAAGCAGAGAGAATGGGAGCAGGAGAAGCAGGCTCCCTGCTGAACAGAGAGCCCGATGTGGGGTCCAATCCCAGGACCCTGGGATCACGACCTGAGCCAAAGGCAGACGCTTAACGACTGAGCCACCCAGGCGCCCCCAATTTTTTTAAATAATATAAACTTCTGAACCTTAATCTCTTTTATTTATATCTAAGTCTGTCTCTATAATCCCCACATCTATTGGCCTTTAACATAAATAAGTATACAGAGAAAGGAGTAGAGATAGAGACAGAGATGGAATTAAGCTATTCAAATTAGCACTAAAAATCTAGCTTTAAAAATATATAAGCATGAATTCAACAAGGAAAGTACAAAACAGTCTGAAGAAAACCATAATGTAGGTTGCCTGGGTGGTTCAGTGGGTTAAAGCCTCTGCCTTCAGCTCAGATCATGATCTCAGGGTCCTGGGATAGAGCCCCTCATCCGGCTCTCTGCTCAGCAGGGAGCCTGCTCCCCCCGACCTTTGTCTGCCTCTGTGCCTACTTGTGATCTCTCTCCTCATTGTCAAATAAATAAATAAAAACTTTTAAAAATATATATATATTTTTTTTCTTAAATGACGTTGGATAAGATCTCAAGAAGAAAAGGCTATGTTATGTTCCTGGCTGAAAAATGTTACTAAAATGTCAGTTCCTCCCATGTAATGAATAACTTTTTAAAAATACCAGTTTGAGGGGTATCTGGGTGGCTCAGTCAGTTAAGCATCTGACTCTTGATTTCAGCTCAGGTCATGATTTCAGGGTTGTGAGATCAGCCTTATGTCAGGCTCCGTGCTGGGCATGGAGCCTGCTTATGATTCTCTGTCTCCCTCTCCCTCTGCCCCTCCCACCTGCTTTGTGCGCTCACTTGTTCTCTCTCTCAAAAAAATCAATGAATTAAGAAAAATAAAATAAAAATAAATAAAATACCAGTTCGAATCCAGTGGGTTTGAGAGAGTTCTGGGAGGTGAGATGAGAGGAAGAACTAAGCAAAATGATTTCAATGTTTCTGTAGAATTGTTTTCCTTCTGGGGCGCCTGGGTGGCTCAGTGGGTTAAAGCCCCTGACTTCGGCTCAGGTCATGGTCTCAGGGTCCTGGGATCGAGCCCCACATCAGGCTCTCTGCTCGGCGGGGAGCCTGCTTTGCCCTCTCCCTCTGCCTGCCTCTCTGCCTACTTGTGATCTCTCTCTGTCAAATAAATAAATAAAATCTTTAAAAAAAAAAAAAAAAAAAGAATTGTTTTCCTTCTGTTTAAAAGGCAGTATAGCATAGCGCTTAAGAGAACAGACTCTGGATCTGACTACCTAGGTTCATTTCTCGACTTTACCACTAGCTGAGTACTTTAAAATTTATTCAAACCCATTGTGGCTCATTTTCCCTATCTATAAAGTGTGAAGATATTAGCTCCTATCTCTTAGAATTGTTTTGAGAATAAAACAAGTTATACATATAAATCACTTAGAACAGTACCTTACACATAAAAAATGCTTAATTGGTATTAGCATTGTAGAAATTAGGAAATATTTAGAAAAAGGACTAGGTAAAGTAGTCTTGTTCAACTATATGTTCAAATTAGTTCAATTAAGTTACATATTAAAGTACATTATGATATATATGTTTTTACATTATGATATATTTTAAAGCACCTATCATCAAAATAGTATGGCATTATAATAGGAATAGATATATAGATTAGTGAAACTAAAGAATCCTATGTATGAGAACTTAAACATTTTTTAAAAGTTTAAATGTGACATTTGAATTCAGCAAGGAAAGCTGGTTTAGTTAGCAGTGGTAGAAGCCTAATTGGCTGTTCATTTGGTAGGAATAAATAGGCCCATACTTTATGCCATCAGCAGAAATAAATTCCAGACAGATTAAAGATATAAAAGCTAGAGAGAAGAAAATGAACTAGAAATTATATTTCTGTAATCTCTAGGATAAAGAGATCTTTGAAAGCAATACAAAAAACTCAGAAGCTTTTTTATATCTATATGAGATGATGGATATTAGTTAACTTTGTGATAATCATTTCACAATATATATGTCAGATCATTATACTGTACAACTTAAACTTGTATAGTGTTATATGTATATATATATATCTCATTAAAATATATCTCATTTAAATTGGAAAGAAGAAAAAAAGCCATAAAACAAATCAGTACAGATATGACTTTGTAAAAATTAACCATTTCTATTAAAAAGAATTTCTTTCTGGGGTGCCTGGGTGGCTCAGTGGGTTGAAACCTCTGTGGCTCGGGTCATGATCTCAGGGTCCTGGGATCGAGCCCCGCATCGGGCTCTCTGCTCGGCGGGGAGCCTGCTTCCCCCTCTCTCTCTCTGCCTGCCCCTCTGCCTACTTGTGATCTCTCTCTGTGTCAAATAAATGAATAAAATCTTTAAAAAAAAAAAAAAAAGAATTTCTTTCTGACAAAAGATCAAAAGATACCATGAAGAATCTGACATCAAGGGCACCTGGGTGGCTCAGTGGGTTAAAGCCTCTGCCTTCGGCTCAGGTCATGATCTCAGGGTCCTGGGATCGAGGCATCGGGCTCTCTGCTCAGCAGGGAGCCTGCTTCCCCCTTTCTCTCTCTGCCTGCCTCTCTGCCTACTTGTGATCTCTCTCTGTCAAATAAATAAAATATTAAAAAAAAAACTTTTTAAAAAATCTGACATCAAAAGGACAAACTGGGAGAAAATATCATCCTCATTCAAAAGACAGAGTTAATACTTTTTATATACAGGAGTTCAAGAAAGGTGAATAACAGTAGGAAAAATGGGCAAAGAATAAACAGACAAATCTCAGAAAAGAATTGTAAGCCAATAAACAAGAAAATACATTTCACTACTTAGTTGGAAGGAAGAAGCAAAATGACAGTGAAGTACCATATGTAGTCACTGAATTGGCAAATATTGAAAGGATTTATGCCATCTAGTGCTAGCCAGGAATATGAGGAACCAAACATCATCATTGCAGTTGGAGGTTTGGATTGCAATAAATAATCTTATATTTATCAGTATCAGGGTCTTAACCTTTAACCCATTACCCTCTTGGGAATTTATTCTACAGAAATTACTATCGGTTACATAAATATATATGTGTTAATGATATTTATTACTGTATTGTTTATAGTAAAAATTTGGAAACAATTTGAATAGTAGAGATGTGACTAAATTGTGGAACACTCATGTAATAACTTGTAATTAAGAAAATTATTCATACGTATATGTAGTGACTTGAAAGATAATCAAAATCTATTGTTACTTTTTAAAAATATATATAGCACTTTTTTTATTTAAAACAAAGATACTCTATTTCATGAGCTTTAAAATGATCTGGAAGGAAATACAGTAAAATTGTGGCATTGCCTTATTCAGAAATAACAGTCCTAGAAGAAACCAGAGTGTATTCTCTTCTTCTTTACTTTCTATATTCCTTTCTTGTTTGACTTATGGTAAGCATGTATTACTTCATAAAAAAAAGAGAGAGAATATAGAGCTTAACTTCAGTCTTTAAAATAACCAGTAATAGAGTATGTTTGTGGTTTTTTATAATTGTGTTCTCTTTAATACATGGTTATTGCAAAACTATCTACTCATACTAATGCATTTTGTTTCACTTTAGCAATGTCTGACCGTCAAGAGAGTGCTCTTATAGAGCTAATGGTTTGTACAATTCGTCAAGCTGCTGAGGCACATCCTCCAGTGGGAAGGGGTACTGGCAAGAGAGTAAGTTATATTAGTGAGAAATCTACAGAAAGATTTTTAATGTGTTTATCTTAAGTATTTGAAAATTTTAGTGGTATATTTATTCATAAAAACATGGTATTTTTGTAAATGATACATACTGTGGTACTTTGTCTTCATCTCCTGTCTACTAATTACACCTAGATTTCAGAAATAGATTCTTTTCTTTCATGTTCCAAAAGCACCTGTACCTGCTTCTCTTCTAGTACTTTAATAATTTTCACATTCATATTTGTTAAAAACAGAGAAGACTCTGAAAGAAAATGCCTGTTTTTACTCCTCCATTAGCAATTGTTTAATCTTTGGATAGTTGATTGTTTTCTTTGTATGTTAATTCCCTTATTTGTAATATGGGGCTAATACAGGTTTTAGTGGTATTAAAGATGAATTGAGATAATCACTGATAGAAAGACTAGCTCTGTTGGTCTGCAGAGGTAGGTAATTCTTCTCTGCACCAAATAGAAAGGAAGGAAGGAGAGGGAGGGAGGGAAAGAGAGGAAGGGGAGAATGGAAAGGAAAAGTGTAAAACTTCAGAATTTTTCCAAAAATCTTATCAGTGTTCTGGAAATTCACCAAAGATAAAAGAAAAATCGAGAAGCATTTATTTTTGAAAAACTACCAAAGCTTCAGGTAAAAGTAACAGGAGTCTGCTGCCTTTTTGTCTGGCATTATAATTCACACACACATACCCATAAACTTGATATAGTTTTACCAGAGTGGTACATGTGTAAAAACCAGCAGCTTGGCTCTCAGAGGGGACAGACTTATGGCACAAGTGGCAAAAGTCCGGAGCTTTGTAAGCCAGAAATGGCAAACACAGTAGAAACAAATAAGGAAAAACCCACAGCTGTTATATTCAGAGGTTGTGGTCCCAGATGGGCAGAACAATTGACTGACCAAGAATCTAACTAAAAAATCCTGGAAATGAAAAAGCCATGAAAAGGATTAGATGAGCCCTCCATATATCACTGGCTGACTGAGAAACCAGAGATAACCCAATGGAAAATAAAAGTCAAAGCAAACTTAAAAACTGGCTGGACTTTGGTTTTTTTTCTTTTTCTTTGTTGTTTTTATTTTTTATTTTAATTCTAGTATAGTTAACATACAGTGTTATATTAATTTCATATGTATAATATAGTGATTCAACAATTCTGTACATTACTCAGTGCTCATCATGGTAAGTGTATTCTTAATCCCTTCATCTACTTTATCCATCCCATACCCACCTCCCTTCTGATAACCATCAGTTTGTTCTCTATAGTTAAGAGTCTGTTTCTTGGTTTGTGTGTGTTTGTCTCTCTCTTTTTTCTTTCTCTTTGCCCATCTGTTTCTTAAATTCCACGTGATTAAGATGATATGCTATATGTCTTTCTCTGATTTATTTCACTTAGCATTATACTCTTTAGCTCTGTCTACATCATTACCAATGGCAAGATGTCATTCCTTTCTATGGCTGAATAATATTCCATTATTTATGGAATGGACCACATCTATTGATGGACACTGGGCTGCTTCCATAATTTGACTATTTTATTAATGCTACAGTAAACATAGAGGTGTATGTATCCCTTTGAATTAGTGCTTTTGTATTTTTGTATTTTATTTAGTAGTGTAATTACGGGATTATAGTATAGTTCTCTTTTTAACTTTTTGAGGGAACATTATACTGTTTTCCACAGTGGCTCCACAAGTTTGTTTTCCCACCAACACATGAGGGTTTCTTTTTCTTCACATTCTCGCCAACACTTCTTGTTTTTTGAAGAATTGGCTAAACTCTGAATATGCTTTCTAACCCAGGTCTCAGAGGGGCGAACCCATATAGATTTAAAGCTTAAGTTGAAGACTACTTTTTTAAATATAAAAATTAGAAAAATAAGTTAAAAATCCATAATTACTACAATATATTACCTTAAAATGTTGACTCTTCCAGAAAAATTAGAGCCAAGCAAAGAAACAATAAAACGTGACCATACTTGGGGGGAAAAAAGCAGACAATAGAAATGGCTTCTCAATAGGCCTAATTGTTGGATTTAGCAAATACTTCAGAGCCCTTTTTATAAATATGTTGAAAGGATCAAAGGAAAATATGTTCAAAGAATTACAGGACAATATGGTTACAGAAATAAGGAAAATTTAATGGAAATTCTAGAGTTGAAAAGTAGGAAATTTGAGATGACAAGAAAGAAACATTGAACATGGAGGTAGATTAAAAAAAATCATTCATTCTGAAGAACAGAGAGAAAAGAAGATTGAAGAAAAATGAACAGAGCCCAAGAAATATGTGAAACAACATTAAGTGCACCAAATTTTTATAATGAGAGTTCCAGAAAGAAAGGAGTAAGAGAAAGAGACAGGAAAGAAAAACATTCAAAGAAATACTTGCCAAAAACTTGCCAAATTTGATGAAAACATTAATCCAAAGAACAAGTAGCTTAACAAAACTCAAGTAGTGTAAACACAAAAGAATCATTTCCAGATAAGATAGTCACTATCAAAAGCCAAAAACAATAAATCTTGAAAGCAACAAGAGAAAAACGAATTGTCATACAGAGGGCAATTGTAATAAGATGAGCAATAAATTTTTTTATCAGCGACAGTGGAGGTCAGAAGACTGACAGAATGAAATGTATGCTGAAAGAAAATAAAATTACCAACCAAGAATTCTAAATCCAGTAAAACTATCTTTGAAATATGGGGGGGCCTGGATATCTCAGTGGGTTGAAGCCTCTGCCTTCCGCTCAGGTCATGATCTCAGGGTCCTGGGATTGAGCCCCGCATCGGGCTGTCTGCGCGGTAGGGAGCCTGCTTCCCCCTGTCTCTCTGCCTGCCTCTCTGCCTACTTGTGCTCTCTCTCCTCGCTGTCAAATAAATAAATTCTTAAAAAAAAAAAAAAAAAAAATCTTTGAAATATGAAGGTGAATTAAAAACATTCCCAGAAACCAGAAAAGACCCCGAATCGCTAAGCAAATGCTGAAAAAGAAAAACCAAGCTGGGGGCATCACATTGCCTGATTTCAAGCTTTACTACAAAGCAGTGATCACCAGGACAGCATGGTACTGGCACAAAAACAGACACATAGACCA
>CM053603.1:76610427-76717922 GCA_028646535.1 Procyon lotor
CACCCCCCGGCCACCCTTAGTTCATTTCTTGAGTCTAGGAGTCTCTTATGGTTTGTCTCCCTCCCCATCCCTTCGTGTTTCATTTCTCTCCCCCACCCCCCCAAACTCCTGCCTTGCCTATCAAGTTCTTCATATCAGAGAGATCATGTGATACTTGTCTTTCTCTGACTGACTTATTTCGCTTAGCATAATACCCTCCGGTTCCATCCATGTCGTTGCAAATGGCCAGATTTCGTTTCTCTTGATGGCCATGCAGGCAATTTTGTAAGGAACAGGCTTATTTTCATAGGATTGAAATATATCAATTAATTACAATGAGTTAAATGATAATTTTATTTAAAATGTAATCAAATACCAAAAAAGTTATGTTAAAATTTACCTCACTTTATTTTTTTTATGTGCAGAATTTAAAAGAACATTTTTTATAATGTTATGTTAGTCACCATAGAGTAAATAATTAGTTTTTGATGTAGTGTTTCATGATCCACTGTTTGTGTACAACACCCAGTGCTCCGTGTAATACATGCCCTCCTTAATACCCATCACCAGGCTCACCCAATCCCCCCCCCCCCCTCCGCCTTCTAAAACCCTCAGTTTGTTTCCCGGAGTCCATAGTCTCTCATAGTTCATCACCAACTCCGATTTTCCCCCCTTCATTTTTCCCTTCCTTCTCCTAATATACTCCATTTATTCCTTATGTTCCACAAATAAGTGAAACCATACCTCACTTTCAAGAAAGAAAAGAACCAGCATCCTAATGAGGTTCCCATTTGGACTGTTCCTTCCTCTCCTCTTTGCTAACGCTTCTTCTGCTTGTGGGTCATGTCTGCTAAACAGCCTAGAAATAAGTAACAAAACCAGAGCATTATGAATTTGCATGGATATGAATTTTAGTCTTTTCCTTCATTGTACAAATTATTTTAGTGTTTAAAAAGACAGCATCAGATATCAGGTTACTGATTTATTCCAAACCATGCAACTGATGCTTTTATAAAGGTTAAAAAATGGTTAGATCTAAACAATTTTGTACAATTCAACCATACAAACAATGTAAAAGGAAGCTTTTTGACTAATCAGTGTTCAAATATTTACGAAAAATATAAACATTTTTTCCTATATGATAGATATTAGAATATATATAATTTTAAATAGAGTTCTATTTTCTTAAATAATAATTTCAGAATGAAGTAATTAAAGAATCTAACCACATGTTCTAAAGAAATTGGAGCGTCTGGGTGGCTTAGTTGGTTAAATGTCTAGCACCCTGTTCAGCAGGGAGTCTGCTTCTATCTCTGCCCCTCCTCCTCTCCTTTTCTCTCTCTCTCTCAAATAAATAAACAGAATCTTAAAAAAGGTTATAAAAATTCATACTTTCAGTGTTTACTTCTAGCCTTTTCAGCTTATTACCTAAAAACAGTACTTACTAATCAGTACAGAATAAAATGACAGAAACATTAAATTTTTAAAATTCCACTTAGTGACAAAACTTCTAAAATATGACAAAGACATGACTTGGAATTTTACTTTGGTGAGAGGATTTATTCTAAAAAATTTTAAGGACTGCTTTAGGTGTCTTATTCCCAGGTATTGCTCTAGGTAAAATGGGATGTAACAGTGAACAAAGACAAAATCTCTATTCTCATTGAGATCTCACTCTAATGGACAGAAATAAAATAGCAAATAAACATATACTACATCTCAGGTGTTGTAAGGAAAAACAAAGAAGTAGAACTAGGGATATAGTGCATGCTGGTTTAGATATGGAAATTACAGTGGGCCCTTCAGATGAGAGGCTAAATAACTGAATAGACTAAGAATAATTTCATGTCACATAAAAATAAGCCAGTTTTAAGCAGAAAATGAATACAGAGAAGTTGATTATTTTGGGGGCAGGGGAAACTATATGGCAAGGGTAGAAGATTAGAGCATTCCTTTGAAGTTCTATCAGCATAGCTATCAGGTTGGTTTAAGAGAAAATTTTATTTACTTGTATGGCTTTCAGAGGAAGGAACAAATGGGGAAAAAATGACGGTCCTTTATAACTGAAAAGTGCAAAATTGGATAATCACATTTACTGTATATAAATGTAAGATACCAAGGAATCAACCCAACTTTTCTAAAATTAAACTGTAGATTTTTGATGACTATTAAAATGCCCATTTCAGATATGTTTACTATTTTATGGACATGTGGTTAAGCTTGTGAACAGCTTAAAATTAGACTACAAAAAAGACTGTCTATGTGCACACTTGCATGTTTTTCTTTTAAACTTAATCATAGAACTCCTGAGGCTACACTAAAGCTTACTTGCTAAGATTCAAAAAGATCACAATATTAAATGATGGAAGAACGCTCAAGGAGATCATTAAGAATCAAAAGTTCTCAAATGGTGAGTACCTCTAGGGCAAGGGCATAAAACAAGCTTATGGAGTGAACCTTCCATTTGAATAGAAATTAGCTTCATTTTTACAAAGAAATACCAACGGCTTGTTTTTGTGGATTTTTATGTAAAACATTCCAATTTCAAACTTTTTAGCAAGTATTTCAAACTTAGAAAAATACAATGCAGATAAAGATATATCCAAGCATCTTTCTGATACAAGAGCTGGCAGTTTATGGCCTCTATTCTGTAGAGAACCACCTCTGTAATTTTTCATTGTATTTTTTTCACTGAAACTATAAAAGCAATAAATTCTAAAAATACAAAGCTTTTTGAAAAGTTAAGTAGAGAATAGAGACTAATTAGAATATAACAGTCCTAGAAAAGGAAGAGAAGTTAAGATTATAGTACACCCTTGATATTTGTGACAGTCAACACCTCAAGATAAATATGGAAATAGCACCATTCTATTAGCCATTGATGTCAGAGTCAGTGGCAATTTCAATATATTACTTTAAAAGTCATGCCTGAAAATCCTGACTTTCTTCCTTACTTTCATTACCAGCACTCACTAGAAGACAGCTTCCTTCTTAAAGACAGATATTTCACATAGAAACAACTTCTCCCACTTTGAGAGGTATCACCAAGTAAAGCCAGCTTGTTGCTGCAGCACTGAGATGCAGATGCTGAATAGAGTCCAGCCATTATCAAAGTTAATTACCCATGTACAACAGTTGCCCAATGCATGATTTATATCTGTGCTTAGTATAATCACAAATGACTACATGTAGTAGACTTTTGGGTTCACCTGCCAACAATCAAAGTCACTAAATTAAATCTATAAACAAACAAACAAACAAAAACAAAGTAAAATACAGCCCCTAGATTTGTTTAAACTTTAAGAATGAATTAACTTACTAATAAATTATAGACCATACAGAAGACCAACATCAAAACGTATTTCATAAGAACACTTAATTATATTAATTAACGCTCATTAACTTAATGCTTTGTCAAAAAAAAAGATGAGGTTTAGCTTTTTAATTAAACTACGACTCTATATATAGCTTTCAGAATCACTACAGATTACTGATTAAAATAATCCTCACCCTAATAGAGTTAAAAAAAAAAAAAAAACATGAAAGGTTGAGAGGCATTTTGAAAGTGATTTTAGATTACAAATGTTGAGAAGATAAGAATTTTTTTGAGAACTAAGAATTTTAAAAGGAAAAAAAAATTGGTGAAATGAAATACAAATTATTTGTGAAAGCTTTTATAAAATTCATGTACTTCCCCAATCTCTACTCACACCCTAGCTGGGAACCATCCTTTTAGATTTCAGAAAAAAGGAGTATGTCATATGAGACATTGTTCTCAAGGATTTGATTCATGATGTGCACATAGGCTGAAAGGATACTAAAACCTCCATAATTTGAAGTGGCGACTTCCAACAGTGTTTTTACTATTACTCTCTTCTACTAATTATAAAACTGGAACAAAACAAAAATACAAAAGTAGAATCTGGTTTCAAAGATAATTAACTCACTTTTTGTGAAGGAATTCTCCAGCTGCGACAGCAACCGGTCGATGTGCTGAGTACACCAAGTGGTAAACATTTTCACAGTCTTCATTGGAAAGAGCTTCTTCACTTCCACTGAAAAATTCACAAAGCAACATCTGAGCCAAAATAAATGTTTACTTTCAGTTCTATCTTTATTTAAATGATGTAAAGTTCATTATAAAAGCTCAAGGCATACTGATTTTTCATCTTTTTATCTTACTTTGAAAGTAACATTTCTTTAATTATAACAGGTACCTAATCATTATAATCATTATATAAAATTCAGAAAATACAAGTAAAATAAGAAAATAAAATGTCCATATTTTTTCCAACGCAAAGGACACCCATGGTACCCTCAAATTATATACACAGCCCAAATTAGCTCAATTTCATTAAAGGTGCATAACATTATTGTTGATAGGCACTGGGAATATATGTGTTTCACAGTTAAATTATTATTATACTATGTAATTCTTCTTTACAGAATTGTCTATTTCATTTTAATTTTATTTATTTATTTATTTTTAAGTAAGCAAGTAAGTAAGTTCTATGCCCAATGTGGGGCTTAAACTCGAGATCATGAGTCACATATTCCACCAACTGAGCCAGCCATGAGCCCCGGAGAATTGTCTGTTTTAAATTATATTTTATCGTCATACTTACAATACCGCTTAATCTTCTTTCTATATAAAGTGGATATAAAAGGAAATAAAAGGAATCCAAATTGGCAAAAAGGAAGTCAAAGTCTCACTCTTTGTAGATGATATGATACTGTATGTGGAAAACCCAAAAGACTCCACTCCAAGACTGCTAGAACTCAGATAAGAATTCAGTCAAGTGTCAGGATATAAAATTAATGCACAGAAATTAGTTGCATTTCTATACACCAACAGCAAAACAGAAGAAAAGAGAAATTAAGGAATCGATCCCATTTATAATTGCACCCCAAACCATAAGATACCCAGGAATAAATCTAACCAAAGAGGCAAAGAATCTGTACTCAGAAAACTATAAAGTGCTCATGAAAGAAACTGAGGAAGACACAAAGAAATGGAAAAACATTCCATGATCATGGATTGAAGAACAAATATTGTGAAAATGTCTATGCTACCTAAAGCAATCTACACATTTAATGCAATCCCTATCAAAATATCAATTTATTTCAAAGAAATGGAACAAATAATCCTAAAATTTATATGGAACCAGAAAAGACCACGGATAGCCGGAGGAATGTTGGAAAAAGACAACCAAAGTTGGTGGCATCACAATTCTACACTTCAAGCTCTATTATAAAGCTGTAATCATCAAGACAGTGTGGTACTGGCACAAAAACACAAACCTAGATCGATGGAACAGAACAGAAAATCCAGAAATGGACCCTCAACTTCTATGGTCAACTAATCTTCTATAAAGCAGGAAAGAATATACAATGGAAATAAGATCTCTTCAACAAAGGGTGTTGGGAAAATTGGACAGCCACATGCAGACGAATGAAACTGGACCATTTCCTTACACCGCACACAAAAATAGACTCAAAATGGATCAAAGACCTCAATGTGAGACAGGACTCCATCAAAATCCTGGAGGAAAATACAGGCAGCAATCTCTACAACCTCAGCTGCAGCAACTTCTTCCTAGAAACATCTCCAAAGGCAAGGGAAGCAAGGGCTAAAATGAACTATTAAGACTTCATCAAGATCAAAAGCTTTTGCACAGCAAAGGAAACAGTCAACAAGAACAAAAGACAACTGACAGAATGGGAGAAGATATTCGCAAATGACGTATCAGATAAAGGGCTAGTATCCAAAATCTATAAAGAACTCCTCAAACTCAACACCCAAAGAACAAATAATCCAATCAAGAAATGGGCAGAAGATATGAACAGACATTTCTGCAAAGAGGACAACCTAATGGCCACCAGACCCATGAAAAAGTGCTCCACATCACTCGGCATCAGAGAAATACAAATAAAAACCACTGTGAGATACCACCTCACACCAGTCAGAATGGCTAAAATTAGCAAGTCAGGAAACGACAGATGTTGGTGAGGATGCGGAGAAAGGGGAACCCTCCTACACCTACACTGTTGGTGGGAATGCAAGCTGGTACAGCCACTCTGGAAAACAGTATGGAGGTTCCTCAGAAAGTTGAAAATAGAGCTACCCTACAACCCAGCAATCACACTACTGGCCATTTACCCTAAAGATACAAATGTCGTGATCCGAAGGGGCACATGCACCCGAATGTTTATAGCAGCAATGTCCACAACAGCCAAACTATGGAAAGAAACTAGATGTCCATCAATAGATGAATGGATAAAGAAGATGTGGTGTATATATATACAATGGAATACTATGCAGCCATCAAGAGAAACGAAATCTTGCCATTTGCAATGACATGGATCGAACTAGAGGGTATTATGCTAAGAGAAATAAGTCAGTCAGAGAAATACAATTATCTTATGATCTCTCTGATACGAAGAATTTGAGAGGCATGGCAGGGGGTCATGGGGGGGTTGGGGAGGGAAATGAAATAAAATGGGATCCAGAAGGAGACAAACCATAAGAGACTCCTAAACTCATGAAACAAACTGAGGGTGGCTGGGGCGTAGGGGAGGTAGGGATAGGGTGGCTGGGTTATGGACATTGGGGAGGGTATGTGCTACTTGGTAAGTGCTGTGAAATGTGTAAACCTGAGGATTCACAGACATGTACCCTGGGGCAAATAATACATTATATGTTAATTAAAAAAAAAGATTTAAAGAACTTTGGAAAAAAAAAATAAAGTGGATTCAGAGGTCACAAGCATTCCTTTACTAACACAAATTTCCCATCTTTCCACTCATGTATTCTCCTTCTTCTTCTTTTTTTTTTTTTAATTTTAGGGTGATAGAGAAGCAGGCTACCCGCTGAACAGGGAGTCCAATGTGGGGCTTGATCTCAGGACCTTGTGATCATGACCTGAGATGAAAGCAGATACTTAACCTACGGAGCTACCCAGGCACCCCAGCCACTCATGTAGTCTTAAAGTTTGAGTCATTTTTTACTTTGCCAGAATGTGTTTTTTTCCTCCCAAAAGGAACATCTATTTCCTATTAATATGCTTAAAAATGTCTGACATGATTAGAGATTAACAATGACTACTAGATAAAGTATAGAATTCTTGGGCTGTACAGGGTCTGAAAAGATGAAGGGGTGGGTATAAGTTCATTCCTCAGAATTCAAAGCCTCAGGAGGTTGAGGGATCTCTCAAAGAAACATAAAATCAGAGTGACCTATGCAGCAAAAGAAGGTAATTGCATTACAATAAGGGACTATAGTGCTGAATGAAAAAGAGCTGGCTATTAAGGATAGGACACAGGTTAGAGCACTTTTTTAAAGTACATGGATCTTCCCACACCTCAACAATGTCTGTTCTAATTCTACTGTGATGCAAAAACAGTATTCAAATATAGTGTGAGAGGTTATCATTAGGGTTGTGCTGGAACCAAGAAGCACTGAGAAATTAACAAGAGGTGTAGGTAGATTGGCTAGCCCATGACCTACATTGTCCCTGTATTTCCCTTCTATATCCTGAGGGTCATGAAACTACCAGTGAAGAACACAGGTTTTTTGTTTTGTTTAATTTTATTTATATATTTGAGAGAGAGCAAAAGCAAGAGCGAGCATGAGTATAGGGAGGACAGGAGGGAGAAAGAGAAGCAGACTCCCTGCTGAGCAGGGAGCCCAATGCAGAGCTCGATCCCAGTTCCCTTGGATCATGATCTGAACCAAAGGCAGACACTTAACCGATGGAGCCACAAGACGCAGGTGCCCCTGAAGGAGATAGTTTTAAGACTGCTGAGGAGGAGTTACAAATTGCAACCACAGGCTTTCTGTCCTGAAGCAGAAGTGTTTTTGTCCATGCCCAGCTCATACCCCTAAATTACGAAGAGGGGGGGCACAAAGCTAAGGCCTGAGTTTTACTCCACCCAATTATACATCATCAGCTAAATTAGCTAATTATCCTAAGGAGAAAGTTAAACTCATAGGAAACAAATTTTTTTTTTTTTTTAAAGATTTTATTTATTTGACAGAGAGAAACAAAGCGAGAGAAGGAACACAAGCAGAGGGAATGGTAGCGGGAGAAGCAGGCTTCCTGCTGAGCAGGGAGCCCGATGAGGGGCTTGATCCCAGGACCCTGGGACCATGACCTGAGCCGAAGGCAGATGCTGAACGACTGAGCCACCCAGGCGCCCCAGGAAACAAAATTTAACAACTATCTCAAGAATCCAAACTTATAAGTGAAAATAATCTGTGCCAAAAGAAGGAAAATTAGCAGATAGACAGAAAAAGATTTTAAGGAGATAACAGGATGTTACATGTGACTTTACCTGCTGTTCTGATAAAGATCACATAAGCCAAGAGAAATAAGGCCAGATCATTTCATGCAAATGCAGTAAAAGACTAGAAAGCTGGTTTTGTGATCCTTAGCTCATTACTTACCCAAATATATAAATTAGGGGAGGGAGCAATACAGTGGATAGAGAGTATGTTTCAAGAGAAAATGTCAGAGTTACTGTGTAACTCTGAAACCTCCGCAAGTGAAATTGGAGCACATAGTTTCGGAGAACCACTATAAAAACTTTATAAACATCCCTTATAACTGTGAGGAGGTTTAGGAAATGGTACCTTGTGTAGAGCTTAAAAAAATATAAATGTGAAAAGCTGACTGGAGCAACCCATGGTAGTAAATTAAGAAGAAAAGGGGTATTGTGGACACTGCTGTTGTCCCTTCAACAGATGAATAGATAAAGAAGATGTGGTTCATATATATAATGGAATATTACTCAGCCATCAGAAAGGATGAATACCCACCATTTGCAATGACATGAATGGAACTGGAAGGGATTACGCTAAAATGAAATAACTCAAGCAGAGAAGACAATTATCTCACAGTTTCACTCATATATGGAACATTAGGAATAGTGAGGAGGATCACATGGGAAGGGAGGGGAAAACTAAATGGGAAGAAATCAGAGAGAGAGAAAAACCATGAGAGACTCTGTATTCCAGGAAACAAACTGAGGGTTACAGAAGGGAGTGGGGTGGGGGGGATAGGATAACTGTGTGATGGGTATTAAGGAAGGCACTTGTGATGAGCACTGGGTGTTACATGCAACTAATGAATTGTTGAACACTACATCACTAACTAATGACGTATGAAATCATCAAGGACACACAGGTGTATCATTACTAACAAAATGGATCTCAAACTTCAGACAATTCCAACAAAACAGGTGGGTAAGTGGAGTGTCAAGTATTTTATTTGTTTGTTTGAGGGAAAGATCCTGGTAAGTTTGTGAAATTTACAAGGAAAGAGTAACTAGGGGGTCAAATACTTTAATAACAGACTTAAAAAAAAAAGGTTCAAAGGAATAGGTAATTTAAATAAAGTCAAAGTAATGAATGTAAATAAAGAACTATATACACAATTAGAGAGTTTTCTTTTTTTAAGATTAATTTATTTGAGACAGAGAAAGAGAGCTTGAGCTCATGAGCAGGAGGGGTAGGGGGTAAGGAAGAATCTCAATCAGACTCTGTGCTGAGTACAGAGCCCGATGCAGGGCTCAATCTCCCATCCCCCTGAGATCATGACCTGAGTCAAAACTAAGAGGTAGAGGCTTAACATTGTGCCATCCAGGTGCCCTAGTTGTTTTTTAATCATATTTAGAAAACTCAGAAATTGACCAAACCACTCAGAAGACATTCTCAGACAATACAATAAAAAATGGCAGCTTAAAAAAATTCTGATTCAGAAAGAACAGAAACATACTACTGAATAATGCATAATTAAACCAGTAATCATAAATGTAATAAAAATATTTATCACTGAATATCTATGAAAATACTTTATGTTCAAATTCTTTGGAAAGTAGTAAAGTAGTGCTTAAAGGTATATTTACTACTTTAAGTATAACTATTAGAAAACAAGAAACAAATGAGCCAAAAGAAGCTAGCTCTTTAAAAGGAATAGAAGGATAGACAAACCTCTGACATTATGATCAAGAAAAAGAGAATATAAATAAAATAAATAAATAAAAGATAATAAAATAAATAAAAGAAAATAAATAAAAGGGTGAAGAGAAATTAAGAAGTAATAGCACAATTTTATAAAGGAATAAAAATATCAACTATAGGGCGTTTCGGTGGTTCAGCCGGTAGCAACTGCCTTCGGCTCAGGTCATGATCCTGGAGTCCCAGGATCAAGCAGGAATTCGTCATGCTCCTTGTTTGGCAGGGAGTCCACTTCTCCCTTCTGACTCTCCCACCTCTCATGCTTTCTCTCATTTCTCTCTCTCAAGTAAATAAATAAACAAACAAACAAATAAACAAATATTTTTTCTAAAAATAAAAAAGATAAAAATATCAACTACAAAATTTAAAAACTGTGATAAGATATATTAAAAAATTTATAAAAAGCCAAAATTAGTACAGTAAGAAATAAAAGTTAGATAGATAACCACTAAAGAAGTAAAAATGGTAATCAAAGGCCTTTTCCTGAAAAGAAATTCAAAACTAACGTGGCTTCAACAAGAGAATTCTTTCAAAATTTCAAGGAAGAATTAATCTCTGCCACAGAAAAAAACTGTTTCAGAACAGAAGGGCAAGAAACTACTGAAGACAAATTTTACAAAGTATAACCTTGATTTCAAAGTTGGATGAAGGACAAAAAATACTCTGTCAAATTTACACATAAACATAGATGAGAAAATCCTAAATAAGATCTTAAATATAACATTGTATTCAAACAAAACACAATAAAACCAAATGTATTATGTTCAAATAGGATTTATTCTACAAATACATGGGTGGTATACCATTAGACAAATTATCAATTTCATTCAGGCTTATCAAGATATGAAAAGAAATTCCCAGAAAACTCAGAATACAAAACAATTTCTATCTTATATCAAAAAATCTATCTCAGAAATCACAGCAACAAAGAACTTTAAATACTTTCCTAGAACAAGAACAAAAAGACCCACTCTCAGTGGTAAATTTATAGTGCTAAAAGTCCTGCCTAATGCAATGAAAACGAGAGAATGAAGCAAAAATTTTAAGGTTAAAAAAATGAGACAACTGAAACTGTTTGCCGGTAATATATAATAATATACATAGTAAATCCAAGAGAATCAACAAACCATCAGAATATGTAAGACTTCTAATAGGTTGCACATAAAAGACTAACATAAAAATTAAACATTTCTACATCCCAGCAATAATCAAGTAGGAAATATCTTTAACACTAAATACAATCACATTACAAAACCATGAAGAATTTAAGAATTAATCTATGAAAAAAATTAAACCTTGTGTAGAATACTTGATATATGAATATAGAAATGCATCATTTATATGCATAAATGACATATAATTATAAAGAATTGAATTCTTTCCTAAATCTATCATAAAATTCAATGTGTTATTAGAGAGCTCTGTTCTTCAACCACATATCCCATCCCAACAGTTAAAACCAGAAACAAGACAAGACAGCTTAACTCTAACCAAACTTGCTCTAACCAAAACCCACTGTGCTGATTTATTATACTTTCTTGAGGCACTGATGAAAGTGTTTTCGCAATGACTGGAACATCCCTTACAGGCAGACCAAAAAAGCCCTGGTAGCAAAAGCATCCCTGGAAGACCACATCCCACATGTCCCCTTCCCTGCCCATTACATAAGCTAAACACATACCGAGCCTCACCTGTGACTGTGTGCTCTTTGCCTACTCTCTTGCACATACACCCCTGCACCTCTCTCATAAAATTCTAGGTTTACATTTGCTGGAGAGGTTGGTTGTTAAGACCTGAGCCTACCACATCCCTGCTCCCTTTCTCTTTTCCAAACCCTTATCTCTTGAGAATTAATGGCCTCTCTTGCAATGAGTTTATCTGAATTTGTTCGGCAATAGTGTTGGCAAGCCTAGCTAGGAGCCATGCTTTCGATTTGTCCAGCCCCTTCATTATTCCCAGGAAAGGAGTAGTTTGGCTATAGTAGCATACCAGGTTTGCCCATTTGTTTCCTCAGTTAGCAGTTATGACATAGTTTGGTAACAAATGCAGTCCTAATATTTAAAATCACAGCAAAAGTTTTTGAGGAATTAGACAGACATACTTAAAAAAAAAGTTCGTAAGAAGAAAGTAATCCAAAAGTAGCTAGTGGATTTTAAAAAGAAAGACAAAGAAGAAGGAATCAACTGAAAAGAGGAGGGCTTATTTATAACATGTACTGTATCATAAAGCTGTAACGATCAAGAGTAGGTACTATAGCAGAAAGGGGTAAAAAAAGATCAAAACAATAGCCTGACAAAGATGGTATTTGGAATGTGATGGATACAGTGTAACAAATTGGGAGGAGGATTTATAATGATTTTGCTAAGACCTACATTCTCTCACATACATTCTTCCCAGTTTTTAGTTTAAAGCTTTATAGATAATCATTACTGTTTAAAATTTTCCATCATATGAATGACACAATTCAAATGACTTATTTCCTTTCTTATAGGAGAAAGGAGCCTATTTGAAAAACTTTCCAAAGGAGCCTATTTGAAAAACTAATCCCTTTTGAGGCCTTCTCTCTCTCCCTCTTTTTAAACAGAAAGATATGTTACTTTGCTTGTATTTTCTCTGGACTGCATAAGGGAACTTATACATGGAACAAAGAATCAAAATAAAAAACAGAAAACAGAAAAATAGCAAACATTTTGTTTCAAACCTAACCTTAAAGTGTAAAAGTAGAACCTAAAGTGATAAGATATTAAATTATTGGAAAAAAAATGTTTTTCCAAGTAGGCTCACACTCAGCATGGAGCCCAGTGCAGGGCCTGAACTCACGACACTGAGATTAAGACTGAGCTGACATCAAGACTTTGATACCTAACTGACAGAGCCACCCAGGTGCTCCCCAATATTAAATTAATATTATACTTACTGAAGTATCAGGGTAACCAGTCGAATAGCTTCAACAGCAACATCATATTCCTTATCAAGTGTCATTGATACAATGCGATCCTAAAAAAAAAAAAATTAAAAGTCAAACCAAACATGAGCAGGAAATAAGATGGGACAGATCTAATGCAATATCTTTGGGGAGTACATGCAAGACTAATGGTAGATTAAATGGAAAACTTTACTCTTAAACCCACATTATCACTGTCATACTCAAACAAAGGAGTATTAGTATAAATGTTCATAATCTAAAATCATTCTTATCAACTAGCATTCCCTAACACTGAGACAATTAAACCTTAACACGCAAAATTACTATAAAAAGCTACTTATAAAGAAAATGTTCTTTTAAGCAGGAGAGCCTTCTGTTGAAGGCAATAAATAAGACTCATATTGGTAATAACTTTTGTAAAGCAGAAATTCATTCATCTATTTAAGACAGGTTTATTTAAAGGAAACGTAGTAAAGAATATGAACTAAACACTTGTTATAGTAATGTCATTTGCTAAACTATCTTTAACTAGCATTTCAAAAGTAAAAAACAAAATCAACTAAGCATTCTTGATGCTTACCTTGAATCGGTTAGTGAATAACTCCAATTTGGGGAATAATTCTCTATTGGTATATAGACTCTGTAGAGCTTTCAAACATTTTAGTCTGACTTCTCCTTGCTTCAGAAATACAAATAAAAACACAAAAGAAGTAGTCAATTCTATGCCAGAGACACTGAAAGATTTAAGCCTACGTGAAAACTAATTATCATTTATCCATTCAATTTACATTATACTGCAATTCAACAAAGGGTGGAACTTAGCAATTGTATAGTCTGTCTTGTACTTCTATTTAATTAAAAATGCACTGGAAACCCCTTAGTTACTTGAGAGTAAGCTACACCTTTTTCAAATATTTATTAACTCTTGATACAACATGGAGTATTTCCCATGTTGTACTGTCGCATTCTGAGAAAATTTTTAACCTATGATTTTAATTTGAGAAGGGTATGCTGATTTGCCCTTTATATAACTACTAAATAATCCTGTAGAAAAAATTAATTTCATATTATAGGATCATCATTTATTCATTTAACAAATATTTTCTGGGTTCCTTTTACATTCCAGAAAGAGGAGTTAGGAAAACAGGTAAAGGAAAGAATATTTAGAACAGAGGCAAATTGAGAGAGTGAAATGTCCTGAGGCTGCTATTTATTAGTGGAGTATCTTTAATAAAGTCATTAACTTGGAGTAGAAATGTTGGTGAAGATCATGAGAAATTTAGCCACTTCAGGATCATTAGAAATTTAGCCAATTCTCTCAATATATTCAAAGGGCAATGAACTTTCTATTTAAAAGAAAAAAAAAAAAAAAAGTAATGTGCTATAACAGAAGTCCCAAGTTCTAGAATCAAACAAAACTAGATTTTATTTCCAATTCCATACCTTATTAGTGACAAGAAAGGTGACAAGTATATTAACCACTGATACTCAGTTTCTCATTTATAAAATGATGATAACCAATTTCATAAGGTTGTATCAAGGATTGAATGCTGGTCATGGTTTATTATAATTTATTATTATTATTAATGACATTAATAATAATATTATTATTTTTAAAGACATTATTTTTGAGAGAGAGAGAGTGAGCATACAAGCAGGGGGAGTGGCAAGCAGAAGGAGAAGGTGAGAGAAGGGAGAAGCTTTTTTGCTGAGCAAAAAGCCCGATGTGAGACTCCATCCCAGGACCCTGGGATCATTACCTGAGCTGAAAGCAGACGCTTAATTGACTAAGCCACCTAGGTATCCCTATTATTTTACTTTATTTTTTTAAAGAGGAAGGAGGGGGCAAAGGGAGAGAGAGAGAATCTTTTTTTTTTTTTTTTAAGATTTTTATTTATTTATTTTAGAGAGGGAGAGCGACAGAGAGCATGAGAGGGGAGAAGGTCTGAGGAAGAAGCAGACTCCCCATGGAGCTGGGAGCCCTATGTGGGACTCGATCCCAGGACTCCGGGATCATGACCTGAGCCGAAGGCAGTCACTTAACCAACTGAGCCACCCAGGCGCCCCAAAAGAGAGAATCTTCAGCAGGCTCCACAGCCAGCATGGAGCATCTTAGCCAAAATCAAAAGTCAGACACTTAAGTGACTAAGCCACCCAGATGCCCTGCTGGTGTAAGTTTAAACAACCAGTTCTGAGGGGTGGGTCCCTGAATTGTTGCATTTGCATATTTCTGTGATGTAAATACTCCATCCACAATTTTGAGCTACCACTGAAATGTTATTGAACTCATATTTGCAAAGAGATGTGCATAATAACTCTCTTGCAACACAGTCAAGTTATCTCTAGATAACCACTGAATGAGATGTTTGTTGGTAAAGTCACTAGGACATAGGAGGTACCTGAGATACCTGTAGTAGATGCTCTTGATGCCCAAATCGGATCCCCATATTCTACTATACAAGGCTAACCTTCCTGCCTGCTCCTGTGTTGACTACTAATGGTTCAGACCCACATCTTTCTCTGGAGAACTGACCATGGCTGAAAAGAATCACCTGGCACAGAGATTGCTGGGAGGTTATGCTCCAGACTACGCTTCTGTCTACACCTTTTCCCTCCCTCCAGAGTGAGGCCCACAGTCAGTGGTCCTTGTTTCAGGGCAGGACAACCTCTAAGATAACTCTTTAATATGAAATTAGTAATTGAATATATGCTACAGAGTGCTGCAGGAACACACCAACAAGAACCAGCAAAATATGCTGATGATTGCTGAGGGTATGGGAAGAGAAAACAGGATATAGGAGAGTTCTTGGATATAGGGCACTCTCCTTTGAAACAGGACATAAGGCTCTGTAACGGCCTTTGAAAATGGCCTAACATCATACTGGATAGCTCTAGGAAAAAGCAATGGTGCATATTAAATGACATAGAGATACCAAAATCATTGTGGCAGGCTGTGAAGGACGGAATTTAAAGACACGGGAAAGCGTGCTGGAAAGGATCTATTATTAAGATAAGAAGACCTTGAAAGACAATTATCACATGATCTCTCTGATATGAAGAATTTGAGAGGCAAAGCGGGAGTTTGGGGGTGTGGGGGAGAGAAATGAAACAGGAAGGGATGAGGAGGGAGACAAACCATAAGAGACTCCTAGACTCACGAAACGAACTAAGGGTGGCTGGGAGGCGGGGGGGTAGGGATAGGGTGGCTGGGTTGTGGACATTGGGGAGGGTATGTGCTATGTAAGTGCTGTGAAATGTGTGAGCCTGATGATTCACAGACATGTACCCTGGGGCAAATAATACATTATATGTTAATAAAATAAAAAAAAATTTTTTTTAAATGCCAAAAAAAAAAAAAAAAGATAAGAAGACCTACCAGTTGAGTATGTTCCTCATGAGGGCTCAGAGAATACTTTGTTTAAAGAAAACTACTAGTGATGCAGGCACAGACATTACTGAGAAGATTCACAGTAAGTGTGTTCTGTAGTCTAGGGCTGACAGAAGACACTTAAAAAATTTAGCTTCTGATAGCAATGGAGATAAGAGCATAGAGTAGCACAGACAAGGCAGAATCTCATAACTAGTAGATGCTGGGGTGGGGGGAGGCCTAATAACTTTAATGGACAGCAAAGTCAGAGGGCAGTCCACAGAGATCTATGGAAATGGCTCACAGGACATGGTCTTCTAGAAGGCAGAATAGGGGAAAAGCCAACAAAAGTATTATGTGATACATATACTCACAAGAAATCAACAATGGATGAGCAAAAGACTAAGGGCAGCTGTCCCAACATAAAATCACAACCCCAGATCTAAGATAGCATGTAAATAGTTTCCTCACTTCCCTCCAATCACAGATTTGAAAATAAGGCCGTCAAAGATGAAGTAACTCCATGTACCCAAGTTCACACACCCAATTATAGGTAGAGGAAAGAAATTAATTGAATTTTATCTCTACTTTGTCCAGTGATGCCTCCCAATCAACTACCTCTATTCCTAAATCTTGATTCTTTTTCTGTAATATGCCCTGCCTACAGTACAGGAACTTAACAAATAAGACGGTACCCATGATAGTACTTCAGAAAACTGTAAAATAACTTAGATGAAAACTCCAGTTTACCTTTTTGGTAACTGCTCTATTCTGGGGCTCAACTATATTCTGCAAGCTATTTCTATTATATTATCTAAAAGCTTTGTTGTTTTTCCATCACACAAAATCTGATTGAAATGTGAATATTGCTTAAACATAGTGCCTAACACATACCTGCTCCTCAACAACTAATTTTTTAAAAGATTTTGACTTATGTATTTGGGGGCCCTTGGGTATTAGTGTCCCAGTGGGAATAATTTTAGGTTCCCATAGGAATACAATTAAAACAGCAGCTTTGGGTAGTTTTGAGGAGGATGTTGTTACTTCAGATAGGTAAATCCACATGTGCTTCTGGATGGGGTCCTTTGGACCATTTTAGATGCTAATGATTGTGGTTCCCACCACTGAGTACATAAATAGGTATTAACATTTTGGCTGTGTGCAGTACTGAACACCATCACCACCTCAAGGGGTAGGCACCACAATAAGGGCAGACTCAAACATAATGGACAAGGTATATTCCTTACCAACTCCATGCCCAAACCATGCTACACTGTTCAACAAAAATACTGAAAAGGACATTATTCTGTTAATTCAACATTTAAGATAAGCAGAAGTGTTGATAACCACCCTGTCATAATTTAATAGCCCAGGCAGGCCAGTCAAGAAGGCCTCTGGAGCTCAGAGGCTGACAGATAATCACAGGTTAAACATGGAAGTTCCTGTTTGGGCCCCTGACAGTATCACCATTACTTCAATGGTGATTTTAATCACCACTGAACTCACCAAAATGGTGAGTTCAATCTTTTGACTAAGACAAGATGTGGACATTCTACCCAATGGGCCAAGACCTGTGCTATGGTAATGGCTGTGCAGGTCACCCCTACCACCATGCCTTGATCCATTTTCACCAACTCATGGGCTGTTACCAACGGTCAGGAGAATGGCAACTAAAGGACTGAACTATTAAGGGATGTCCTGTATGTGGTAAAGAACTAAGGCAGCAGCTTGCTGTATGAGATGAAAACATATATGTCACTTATGTGGATACTCAAGGCAAAAGATCTTTTAAAATAAGAACATAAATAGCACTCTTGTGCAGATCCAGTGTGTGCCTAGCAGGCTGCAATAATCTCCCAATGGATACATCTATGAACTGGACATGGGAGTCCATCACCGATGCAAAAACTCTGATAAGACTCCCCTCTACGCCCCAAAATGTGATAAAGCCCAACAGATGACCCTGGAAGACACCAAAACTAATGATACAGTGCAATCTTGTGATTCTTCTCAATATACTCTTATCATCCAGGAGGAGAACTGGGATATACTAACCAAGGACTAGGACCAACCTGGGTCTGGGAGATTGATCATACTGTACCCTCAGACCACAGCCATGGGCACAGATAATGTCTCATGGCCATTAACACATACTCAAGCTATAGTACTGCTATTCCAATCTGACATTTGAATGCCTGCTGAAACTCTCATAGCTGTCCTTGAATAAAACTTATGTCATATTTTTGGATACCCTATAAGATTTCACTCTGACCAAGGAATATCCTTCATTACCCAAGTAAGACAACAAACGGGCATATTCCCATGGTCATGTACTTTCCATGCACACTATCACCAGCATGCCAATGGAGCCACTAAATGAATAAACGGTTGATTTACACAGCAACTAAAGAAAGAATACCAAGACAGCCTACTAGTGGATTGGTACCTTCATCTGACTAGGACTGTATGGATACTAATCAATGCACTGTACTGCAAGGGAAACACGGCCCTACAACGCATACTGGGAAATACTGAGCTTGGATGGGGGTAGGGGTGGAGTAGGCAGATAGGTGTTCAGACTGCCTACAAAATCCCAATTTCAGTATACCAATCATTCTTTTTTTTTCACTTGGGAGTGTACATCTTTGGGGTGATTTGCAGTTCTGCTGTCATAGCACACCAGACATGGCCTCCCGACTCTAATCTGAATGTGATACTTTCTCCCTTGGGCACTGCCCTTCTATGGGAAACCACGAGGGTGGGAGACAAAACCGAGAAGTACCATGGTGCTAGGGTCCTTCTAGTAGTGTTAGGAACATGTGACCCTTCAAATCAGGTAGGTGACTTTACTGGACATATCAAGTTTGTGCAACACATGGCCCCCCTTTTGGGATTGACCAACTGAGGAGAATAAGTCTGGGTCAAGCAACAATACACTGAATGCTCAAAAAGGCAGTACCATTAGGATTGGGACAGAAAGTGTGGGTTGCAATACCCAGGCAACCAGACCCCAAATAGTAGACCAGGACATCTCAGACCTCAGGAGGTTCATGAAGTGAAAGACTGGTAGGAGTATTATTCTTTCTTCTCATTTCTACAGAATCCTCTGCTACAGAATGCCTCGTATAACACCACCTTGATAAAAATCAGTACAGCCATAGTGAACGAAGGCAAACTTAACCAATGCTAGATTTGTCATTCCAGAATAAAGTTCCTCTTATCCCACACTCCCACTGTAATGGGCGTGGTCAAAACACAACTATCACTATCACTGGGTCAAATCACCAGGTGAGTCCTTCAATACAGGTCCAGATACAGGCATATTCCAGAGTCATTGCTTTAATATTATCTATGATGTGACAGAAAAAGACCCCTGTACCAGAAGGGTTATTACTGATCATTACTGACATTTTGGAATTGGAAGTCTAATACGTAACTTTTCTCTCTCTGCAACCACAAGGCAAAAGCAGGCTGAAACTGTATATAACTGAACTAGTCAGTATTACGAGCACAAACCCCTGGCGGATGTCACCTGCATCCCTCTGGGTTACATATTTCTCTGTGGATTCCAGTGGACAACAAAATGTATGCCTCCAAGGGAAAGACTTTATTGCCTCACTATCCACGTCAGAAACTGCACAGAGGGCTGGAAAGGACCCATGCTGCTAACACACTACCGAGTAGTGCACAGTTCCCTCCTGGGAAGACAATTTAATCACTGGTTTCATTCAATTATCCAAATTCTAATATTGGGTATAGGTATACAGACCCTAGAAAAAATGGTATATAACCTGTCCTTAACCATGGCAGAAGTAGTTAATGCTACTGTCTAAGCCATACAAGTTCAACAAGACTCAGTGAACTCACTAGCCTCCATGGTGATAAACAGCCCTCAATCATCTGGTGGCAGAAAAGGGTGATGCTTGTGTAACTGCCAGCATTTTTTTGCTGTGTATATGTCAATAATTGAAGTAAGTTAAAAAATGAGCTGGTGAATATCCACACACAGGTGGGATGGTTAATAGCAGTACATTCACAATCCCCTCAGATTCATTTTTTAACCTTTTTAGTTGGCTTAATCCAGACACCTGAGGTTGCTACTTGAAGATAATTCTCAAAGGAAGCCTTATCATCCTCCTGAGTCTGGCTCTCTTAATCACCCTAGTAAAGTGCCATCCAAATGACAGGGAAGCTTTATGAGAAATCCAGATCCATATAGGTTGTTCAAGGACCCTACTGGACCCAACTCCGGCTCCTAGATTGGGGTGGGCAATGGTCCTACAGGATTTGATATGCTTTATCTGCCACTTCAGTGGCCAAGCAGCAGTGAGGTATGGATTGTTGGGAAAGGCAGTCCTCTGCATACAGTATTTTGACCTCTACTTGGCTGCTAAGAATGGGACATGGGCATGGAACATTTCCTTATCAAGAGATAAGCCTTTGTAATCATGGCTGGGGTAATTGCCTTGTGTGGGAATATCTTTCCTATTTCAGACTCATTGTGGGATCTCTTGTCCTGCTCATATATGTAAGTCATATGGCACCTGGCCAAACTCACTACTAACTCCATTTCCTGAGGGGAGGGGACAGGGTCCTTAGTTCTGTAGCATAAGAGAGGTGCATGCAGGGAAAGGGCCCTATATTGACTGCCGGTTGGAATCTGCTGGCCATGGGGAACAAATGTCCACTAGTGAAACCAATCTTGCTCTGACCCCTCATATGTGAAGGTAGTACCGGATGCAGTGCTTGACAGTGTTGTGTTTTCTTTCGGTGAACCTGATATCAAGATTGAGTGGGCACAAGTGTTAGAACTTCTACCTCTGATGACAGGCATCAAGTATCATTTGCTTGGCAAATACAGAACTAAAAAGGTTTTGGGGAAACTTGAAAGAAATAGGATATGGGATGAGTCAACACAGAGAAGAGGAAATACGGTATACTAACAGAAAAAAAGATATCACACAAGCTCTAAGAGATTCTGATATAAGGAATCAAGCATATACAAGAAAGTAGAAGGACTGGGGGTGCCTTAAGTGTCCAACTCGCCATTTCGGCTCAGGTCATGATCTCACGGCTGTAAGACGGAGCCCAAGTGTTGGGCTCCATGCTGGGTATGGAGCCTGCTTAAGAGTCACTCTCTTCCTCTGCCCCCCCCTAAAAAAATAAATGAAAATTTAAAAAGTAGAACTGTACACATAAGCTAAAAGTGAAAGCAATTCAGAGCAACACTGACAAACTGTAAAGGAAAGAGAAAGGTAATCTAGTGTCATGAGCACAAATAAAAAAGACTAAGATATTTAGTCTAGAACACAGAGATTACTATAGTTGTGTTTAATTAGACCTATTCTGTGTCAACAACAATGAAAGAACTAAAAAAAACCAATGGGTAGAGAATTGAGAAATAAGTTTTGGTCAACAGAAAGACACACTGAATTTCTAATAAATAACTTCTTTAGCTGTTAGAAATTGCTGTATTTCTACTGACTAAAACTTCTATATAAAATTTATATAAATTGGCAGTATCAAAAAAATGTCTTACTGAGGAGGATAGACTGATATTCTAAAATCAAGACACAGGATATTAAATCTTTATGCTGTACACCTTAAACTAATATAATGTCAATTATATCTCAATAAAACTGAAAAAATGCAATTTACAATTACAATATAATCTTAAGAAAAAAAGACAGGAATTTTATCAGCTCATTTGAAAAGACACAGGACAGTCTGAAAGCCAGGCGATAGCCTATAGAATCAGCAGTTTCAAATAGATGATTAAAAGGAGAGGAAAGCAAATAACTACACCTTGCAGAGGAAAAAAAAAATGTACAAGATTACATTGATATTAGTATGACAAAAAGGAAAGCTTAGAAGGGATTAATACTTACAGATTTTCTAAATTAAGTAATGGGAGATTTTAAAAGAGGTTTATAAAAACATTCTACTGAAAACAATATCCTTATATCATTTTATCAACAATAAACAAAACCTTCCTCCTTCTTCCTTTATCTGGACAGAAAGCTTCTACAAACAGAGTTTAATGATTGATTTTAAAATAATGGTGGTTTCTTTCTTGATAAGCCACAAAAAATATGTATTTTTCCCAGAGGAGATAAACTGGTAGGGTAGTGGTGGCGAATAAAATGCAGAACACTTTAGATGTATTCCCACTAAAAAGTTAGTCTTGTTCAATTTAGTCAAGTGTGTACACCTGTAAGGACATGCTGTATAATTCTACTTTCTCTCACAATGTATAAAATTTAATTGGATAAACCTGAGATGAGGCTTAGCTGCTCAAGTCCCGAAATCCACATGAGGATTAGAAAAAGAAAACCTAGGATTATGCTTGGGGTTTATTAGCACAGAGAAAAGAATTTTGAAATGCTAGGGAAGATAAATATTCAGGAAAAAATTCACTATTCACTAACTATTCCTCCAAATTAAGTATGGGATAAGAGCCCCTTTTAATCATTAATTAAAAATAAGAAGTAAGAACCCAAGAGTGACACAACACAAAAATCTAGAGACAATCTATAGAAAAAAGGACTTCACAGGCAACATGATGTCACTAAAAAATTATCGTTCAATAGTCACTCTCAACATGAACAGCCTAAATGCTCCCATAAACGGCACAGCGTTGCAGACTGGATAAAATGATAGGACCCGTACACATGCTGTCTACAAGAGACGCATTTTGAACCTAAAGATACATCCAGACTAAAGTGAAAGGATGGAGAACCATCTTTCATGCCAACGGGCCTCAAAAGAAAGCTGGGGTAGCGATTCTCAGATCAGATAAATTAGATTTTAAGCTAAAGACTGTAGTCAGAGATACAGAAGGACACTACATCATTCTTAAAGGGCCTATTCACCAAGAAGACCTAACAATTGTAAATATTTATGCCCCCAACATGGGAATAGCCAACTACGCAGGACAACCGTTAATCAAAATAGTCATACTGACATGAATACATTAATTGCACGGGATCTTAACACGCCAGTCTCAGCAACAGACAGATCTTCTAAGCAGAAAATCAACAAAGAAACCAGAGCTTTGAATGACACATTGGACCAGATGGACCTCACAGATATATACAGAACATTCCACCCTGAAACAACAAAATACTTATTCTTCTCGAGTGCACAGCAACTTTCTCCAGAATAGACTACATACTGGGTCACAAATCAGGGCTCAACTGATACCAAAAGACTGAGATTATTCCCTGCATATTCTCAGACCACAATGCTTTGAAACTGGAACTCAACCACAAGAAAAAATTTGGAAGGAATTCAAACACTTAGAGGCTAAAGACTATCCTGTTTAAGAATGCTGGGATCAACCAGGAAATCAAAGAACTTAAACAATTCATGGAGACCAATGAGAAAGAAGACACATCGATCCACAACCTATGGGACATGGCAAAGGCGGTCCTAAGGGGGAAATACATAGCCATCCAAGCCTCACTCAAAAAAAATGAAAAATCCTGAATACACTAGCTCTCTTTACACCTTAAAGAACTGGAAAATCAACAACAAATTAAGCCAACCCCATGCACAAGAAGAGAAATAATTAAGATTAGAGAACAACGAGTTAGAAACTAGAGATACAGTAGAACACATCAACGAAACTAGAGGCTGATTCTTTAAAAGAATTAATAAGAACGATAAACCACTGGCTAAATTAATCCAAAACAAAAGAGAGAGGACTCAAATTAATAAAATTATGAAAGGGGAGAGATCATGACTAACACCAAGGAAATAGAAACAATCATCAGAAATTATTATCAACAGTTATATGCCAGTAAGTTAAGCAATCTAGAAGAAATGGATGCATTTCTGGAAACCTAGAAAATTTCAAGATTGAAACAGGAAGCAACCTGAATAGACTGATATCTAGTAACAAGATTGAAGCAGTGATCAAAAACCTCCCAAAAAACAAGAGCCCAGGGCCTGATGGATTCCCTGGGGAATTCTATCAACCATTCAAAGAAGAAATAATACCTTTTCTCACAAAAAACAAGAGCCCAGGGCCTGATGGATTCCCTGGGGAATTCTATCAAACATTCAAAGAAGAAATAATACCTTTTTTCAAGTTGTTTCAAAAATAAAAACAGAAGGAAAACCTCCAGACTCACTCTATGAGGCCAGCATTACCTTGATCACCAAACCAGGTAAAGACCCAATCAAAAGGAAAATTTCAGACCAATATCCCTGATGAATATGTATGCCAAGATTCTCAGCAAGATCCTAGCTAATAGGATCCAATAGTACATTAAAAGATTATCTACCATGACCAGGTGGGATTTATCTCTGGGATGCAAGGGTGGTTCAACATTCGCAAATCAATAAATATGATAGAACAAATCAATAGGAGAAGAGAGAAGAACCACATGGTCCTCTCAATTGATGCAGAAAAAGCATTTGACAAAATTCAGCATCCGTTCCTGATTAAAATTCTTCAAAGTATAAGGATAGAGGGAACATTTCTCAACTTCATAAAATCTGACTACGAAAAATCCACAGTGAATATCATTCTCAATGAGGAAAAGATGACAGCCTTTCCACTCAGGAACACGACAAGGATGCCCACTCTCACCACTGTTGTTCAACATAGTACTAGAAGTTCTAGCAACAGTAATCACACAACAAAAAGAAATAAAAAGTATTCAAATTGGCAAAGAAGAAATCTCTTGCTTTGCAGATGACATGATACTCTATATGGAAAACTCAAAAGACTCCACCCCCAAACTACTAGAAATCATACAGCAATTCAGGAATGTGGCACGATACAAAATCAACGCACAGAAATAAGTTGCTTTCTTATACACTAACAATGAAAATATAGAAGGGGAAATTAGAGAATCGATTCCATTTACTATAGTACCAAGAACCATAAGATATCTTGGAATAAACCTAACCAGTTATAGGATTTGTACTCAAGGACTACAGAACACTCATGAAAGAAATTGAAGAAGACACAAAAAGATGGAAAAGCATTCCATGCTCATGGATCAGAAGAATAAACATTGTTAAAATATACTGCCCAGAGCAATCTATACTTTCAATGCCATCTCGATCAAAATTCAACCAGCATTTTTCAAAGTGCTGGAACAAACAATCCTAAAATTTGTATGGAACCAGAAAAGACCCCAAATAGTTAAGGAAATGTTCAAAAAGAAAAACAAAGCTGGGGGCATCACGCTACCTGATTTTAAGCTTTACTAAAAAGCCGTGATCACCAAGATAGCATGGTACTGGCAAAAAAAACAGACACATAGACCAATGGAACAGAGTAGAGCCCAGATATGGACCCTCAACTCTATGGTCAAATAATCTTCGACAAAGCAGGAAAAAATATTCAGTGGAAAAAAGACAGTCTTTTCAATAAATGGTCCTGGGAAAATTGGACAGCTATGTATAGAAGAATGAAACTCGACCATTCTCTTACACCATTCACAAAGATAAAGTCAAAGTGGGTGAAAGACATCAACGTGAGGCAGGAATCTATCAAAATCCTAGAGGAGAACATAGCCAGTAACCTCTTTGACATCGGACACAGCAACTTCTTTGAAGACATGTTTTTTAAAATTTTTTTTAAGGATTTTATTTATTTATTTGACAGAGAGAGAGAGAGAGATCACAGGTAGGCAGAGAGAGGGGGAAGCAGGCTCCCCGCTGAGCAGAGTGCCTGATGCAGGGCTCAATCCCAGGACCCTGAGATCACGACCTGAGCCGAAGGCAGAGGCTTTAACCCACTGAGCCACTCAGGTGCCTCTCAAGACCTGTTTTCAAAGGCAAAGGAAACAAAAGTGAAAGTGAACTTTTGGGACTTCATCAAGATAAAAAGCTTCTGCACAGCAAAGGAAACAGTTCAAAAAACAAACAGGCAACCTATGGAATGGGAGAAGATATTAGCAAATGACACTACAGACAAAGGTCTGATATCTAAGATCTATAAAGAACTCCTCAAACTCGACACTCAAAAAACAGATAATCACGTCAAAAAATGGGCAGAAGATATGAACAGGCATTTTCCAAAGAAGACATACAAATGGCTAACAGACACATGAAGAAATGTTCATCATCATGAGCCATCAGGGAAATCAAATAAAAACATCACTGAGATACCACCTTATACCAGTCAGAATGGCCAAATCAGGACAGGAAATAAGTGTTGGAGACAATGTGGACAAAGGGGAACCCTCTTCCACTGTTGGTGGGAATGCAAGTTGGTGTAGCCACTTTGGAAAACAGTGTGGATATTCCTCAAGAAATTAAAAATAGAGCTACCCTATGACCCCGCAATTGCACTACTGGGTATTTACCTCAAAGACAAGATGTAGTGAAAAGAGGGGCAATATGTATCTCAATGGCCATATGTACCCCAATGGCCACAATTGCCAAACTGTGGAAAAAGCCATGATGCCCTTTAACAGATGAATGGATAAAGAAGATATGATCCATATATACAATGGAATATTATGCCTCCATCAGAAAGGATAAATACCCAACTTTTGTATCAACATGGACGGGACTAAAGATTATGCTGAGTGAAATAAGTCAAGAAGAGAAAATCAGTTATTATATGGTTTCACTTACTTGTGAAGCATAAGGAATAACATGAAGAACATTAAGAGAAGGAAAGGAAAAGTGAATTGGGGTAAGTAAGAGGGGGAGATGAAGCACAACAGACTACGGACTCTGAGAAACAAACTGAGGGTTTTGGAAAGGAGGGGGTGGGGGGACAGGTTAGTCTGGTGGTAGATATCAAAGAGGGCACATATTGCATGGAGTACTGGGTGTGGTGCATAAACAATGAATCTTGGAACACTGGAAAAAAAAATAATTGTGAAGTTAAGAAGCCATCTTGTGATGATCTCCCTATCCTCTGTACTCTTACTGCAAAAATGGCTTATAAAATTCCCAAGGGCTGTTTTATTATAACATATGTAATTTTGTGGTTTCCAAAATTTCTTTGATAATACTTAGCATGCTGCTATTTATTTCTTTTAGAGATATTTATTTATTAATTTTAGAGGGAGAGTGCATCTCGTGACAGGGGCTGGGAGGAGGGGCAGAGGTCAAGGGAGAGTGAGAATCTCAAGCAGACTCCCTGCCTAGCGCTGAATCTGACACGGGATTCCTTCTCACAACCCAGAGATCATGACCCCAGCTGAAGTCAAGAGTCAGACACTCAACCCACTGAGCCACTCAGGCACCCCTAGCACAGTGATATTTAAAAAATAAATGCTTTACAAGCTGTTAATGGTAAAACATAGAAAAAAGTTTTAGAGTATTACCAAAATTGACTTAAAAGTCCAAGGATATAATTGCATTGAAAAATGTCTTCTAATAGCTATGATACTTTTAACAATTCAAATAATGGATGATAAAAGTTTAAAATGAACTGTAGGATTTCTGTATTTGTGAATATCTGGCAATTGAAGTTATAGACTGTCAGATCAGTCAATATAAAAATTCCATAATTTGTCACTCCTATCCTTGGTTATTTTGAGGAATACTTATTCAGGACTTTAATGTAGGATTCCTTTTAAAATCAGAACCTTTTCTAAAAGCATAAAAATAAAAATAGATTTTTAGATCAAATATTCTAGAATTGAATAAATCTATTCAACTCTGATAAAATACTCTACTGGTATGACCTTAACAAACTCAAAAGAAAAGTTTTTTTGTTGTTATATATTAAGAGAAACAAAGAATTTCTTTTGATCCCAAACTAGAAAAAGATTATAATTAGTTTCTTAGGATACTATACGCTCTTAAACTTTAGATGTACCAGGTTGTCATGCTGGTTTAAGACAGTATTACAACTAAATAAGACAGAGTTTTCACAGGGGCCAATGTCTCAAGTTCTGTCATGGCCATCAAGTGAACAGTTATTCAGGTGTATCATCTTAAATTTCCATATTATTACAACTCCTAAAAAACCAACCACTGCCATCTTAATTCCTAGCATTCTAGTACCTTGTACAAGCATATCTTTTATGAAAGTCTGGAACAGAGTAACTTACCCTATCATGAAGAGTCCAGCCAACATATTTTAGGTAACTGTCATTTAGGAAGGCATCACTATACATTTTCATCCATACTCCAATTTCTTCAATACAAATGGCTCTAATCTCAGCAATAGCATCACTAAAGGAGAAAAAAAAATCAAACCTCAGATTAACATACCAAATTAGAATGTACTTCATACTAATTTTCAGTAAGTAATATATATTAATACTATTCCTAATGCAGTCTCAAAAGTCCTACAATTTGAGTATCTTCTGTTTTTTTTTAATGTTTTCTTTTTTTCTATTTTTTAAAAAAAGATTTTATTTATTTATTTGAAAGAGAAAGCACGAGCAGGAAGAGGGGGAGAGGAAGAGGGAGAAGCAGACTCCTTGTTGAGCAGGGAGCCTGATGCGGGACTCTATCCCAGGATGCTAGGATCATGACCTAAACCAAAGGCAGACGCTTAACTGACTGAGCCAGTCAGGTGCCCCTAGATGTTTTCTATAAAATAGAAATTATTAGTATCAAACTGAAAAACAATTCTGGAAATCATCTTTTTTTTTAAGATTTTATTTATTTGACAGAGAGAAAGAAATCGCATGTAGGCAGAGAGGCAGGTAGAGGAAGAGGGGGAAGCAGGCTCCTCACTGAGCAGAGAACCCCATGTGGGGCTCTATTCCAGGACCCTGAGATCATGACCTGAGCAGAAGGCAGAGGTTTAATCCACTGAGCCACCCAGGCTCCCCTATGGAAATCATCTAACTTTCACTCTATTTTCACTGGACTAGGAAAGGGCATTTGGAACTTTCTGAAAGTTCCAAACTATTATGGAGTCAACAAACATGTTAAATCTGAGGAAACCAGCATACCACCATCCAAATACAGAATAATGTAGAACTCAAAAGTTGTTTCTCTAATTATGAATTTGAGTTAGTACACATCTATTGAATTAAGAGAAAGTAAATATGACCAAAACACAAGTTAATATCTTCAAGGGAAAATAACAGAAGCTTGTATTTGAAAATATACAAAAGTTCACAAAACTAAAATCTCAAAGCAATTATACTAATAAGTCACATTTAGTCATAATGGGAACAATCTTGGTGACTATACTGTGAAGTGTACTAAAACTCAGGTTTTTGGCACCATGCCCAGATGGCTTTTCATCTCACTATAAGCATCTAATATAACCCTCCTGGCATATTTTCTTACTCTAAAATCTGTGAACCATGAACAAATACAATTTTAATATTTTTACCTGATCTTTCATCAGGTTATTAGCTCTATCTTTAAAAAAATCATACTAAATATGGTAAGGTAAATCTTAACTTTCTTTTGTAGATAGATCTTCAAGGTTTTTGATTTACCATACATAAATAAGTTAAAATTTTAGGTAATTCTTAATTCTCCAATTTATATAAGGCAATTGTCTATCAATTAAATTGTTAATATGGCAATAATTTAGCTAGAATTTTAATGTTAATTAAGGAGCTTTTCTTAGTTTCTCTTTTGTGACAAAATAGGTAAGGTGTTAGCATTCTGGTATTTAATTCTGTAATAAATCTCAGTTTCTTCTAAGTCCCTGTCATTGCTCAGGAATAAAAATGTAAGAAATTTTCTCTTCAAAGCCATACTACTAAATCACAATCTTTAGATTTCCTACAGTTTTTAATACCTCCCTCTTTTTTTAAGAAAGAGCATGGAACCTGATGAAGGGCTCAATCTCATGACTCTGAGATCATCACCTAAGCTGAAATCAAAAGTTAGTTTTTTGTTTTTTTTTTTAAATTTATTTGACAGAGAGAGTGAGAGCGCACATGCAAGGGGAGCAGTAGAGGGAGAGGGAGAAAGCAGGCTCCCTGCTGAGTAGGGAGCCCAATGTGGTACTCCATCCCAGTGTAACCTGAGCTGAATGCAGAAACTTAACCAAAAGAGTCAGAGGCTTAAGCTGACTGAACCACACAGGCACCCCAATACCTTCTTCTTAAGAGATTCTACAGCACTGAGGCTAATGACTCTGGAGCAAAACAAACTAAGCTGAAGTCCTAGACTATTTACCAGCTGTGTAGCTTTAGGCAAGTTACTTCCCTTTCTTAGATTTTGTTCTTTATAAAATAGGAATAATAATCGTACCTGGCCTAGTGCTCACAGAGATGAAATCACTTAATAAAAGTAAAATACTTAGAACTATGCCTGGCACCTACTAAACCTTCCATAAATGTTTACAATTATAATCTTTTAAGTGTCATCGATCTAAACATTTACAGACAATACAGCAGAAAAAAACTGCCTTATTACAACTGTGAAAGAATGTTCCTAGATGATTATAACACTGAATATATGGAAGACCATATAATGAATATATGTGTATCCACTATTCAGTTATGAAATAAAATATTATAGTTGAAACTTTCTGTATACCTCTTACTGACACAACTCCCTCCCAAAGAGCATATGACTATTCTTGGTTCAATGGCTACCATTCTCTTCTGTATCTTTTTTTTTTTTTAAAGATTCTACTTATTTATTTGACAGAGAGAAAGGCAGAGAGGCAGGCAGAGAGAGGGAGAGGGGGGAAGCAGCCTCCCTGCTGAGCAGAGAGCCCAAAGTGGGACTCGATGCCAGGACCCTGATATCACGACCAGAGCCGAAGGCAGAGGCTCAACCCACTGAGCCACCCAGGAGTCCTTAAACTTCTTATGTATAGCTTTACATATTTTAAAACTTTACATAAATAATGTCTTGTAGATATCTTCTCCAACTTGTTTTCACAAACCATGTTTTGCAATTCATACAAACTGATTTATATAGCTCCAGAGTCAATAATTAATTTTAACTCATGTTCAGTTTTCCTATCTGCATACAGAGAAATTATAAACCATTTATATATTCTCTCACTGGCAGATATTTCGGTTATTTACATATTTTTCCTTTTATTAACTGACTAGGTGGCTCAGTCAATTAAGCATCTGCTTTCAGCTCAGTCATGATCCCAGGATCCTTGGGATCAAGTCCTGCATCAGGCTCTTTGCTTAGTGGGAAGCCTGTTCCTCCCTCTGCCTGCTGCTCTTCCTGCTTGTGCACATGCACTCTCTCTCTCTGGCAAATAAATAAAATCTTAAATAAAACAAAAAAACCCAAACCTACAGAGACTACTAAGTATGATAACTGCATGTAAAGACAGTCCAATCATTCTTCTACTCATTACCACTGGTATTACCGTTACAAATACCATTACTATTGGAATTGAGATTATTGAGTGTCTAATTCCTAAGACTAGAGAATATAAAGGCTTAGCTTTCAGTAGAGAAATCCTGTTCAAAATCTTTTATTTTACAATCACTTCTATGTCTAACCCTAGCTTCCAATGACCTTTAGTCATGTTTACTAGACTCTTAAAAGCTATTCTCTTAGAACACAGATCCTCTCTGTGTGCACTGCCAACATTTTGATATAACCTGTCTTTTTTGGAATCATACTCCTTGTCTGTTTCAGATGCCAGTCTGACCCCTATCACCTTAACTTTAAAATTTTAAATATTCCTTCTAGACTTACAATTTGACTACATGTGGTTCAGATAACACATTCTGCTACTATTAAAAATCCCTAGGTGGAGGCGCCTGGATGGCTCAGTGGGTTAAAGCCTCTGATTTCTGCTCAGGTCATGATCTCAGGGTTCTGGGATTGGGCTCTCTGCTCAGCAGGGAGCCTGTCCCGCCCCCACCTCCCACCCCCAGCCTCTGCCTGCCTCTCTACTTGTGATCTGTCAAATAAATAAATAAAATCTTAAAAAAAAAAATCCCTAGGTGATTTGTCTCCTGTTTAGGTTCTAAAACTCCATTCCACTTTGCCTTCTGATACAGTCCTGTGAGATTAATCATTCTCTACAGGTAATTATATTATGTAATCACAGATAATACATAAAAGTAGAACTCCTTTGTTGTAGTCTTAAAATATGTCCACGCAATCTTTGTTAATAGTTTTTATGGAGACAAATTCTTATTTTTTTTTAAGTGTGGGTGTTCTTAGTAATTTGTTTCTAACAAACATGATGTGGTTGAAATGATGGATTTTCACTCTTGAGGTTAGGTCAAATAAGAGACTGTGAATTGTGCTTTGTTCTCTCGGATCACTCTCTCTAAGCCAGGTCTGGAGGACATTCTAGCTGCCCTATAGAAAACTCCACATGGTGAGTAACTGGGGTCATCTACCAATTGCCATTTGAGTAAGGCATCTTACAAGCAAGTACTCCAACACCAGTCAAACTTTCAAAGCCTGCAGTCTAGACCAAAGTCTTGATTAAGATCCAGTGAGATGACTTATACTAAAAACACCTAGGTAGGCTTCTCCTAAATTCCTGACCCACAGAAATTATGAAGTAGTAACGGCTGTTTTGTTTTGCCAGGTTTTGTAATAATTTGTTACGTGGTCAAAGATATTATTACTTTCTACTATTACTGAAGACCCATACTAATAACTAAACTTCTAGTGTGGTTATGAATAAGTTCTTCCTGAGTCCACAAAGAGCTCAAATGTATCAGTATCTAAATATTTGTGGTCATCTCTATGCTTACAATGCCTTCATTTTGCTCTAAATACAAACGATTATTCTTTGAAGCTCCTGTGGTATTAGTTCTGTCATATCCTTTTATTACAGATATAGCTTTTCTGCCCTCTACGAACTAACATTCTATTTCAGTAGAATGCAAAATAAAAATGCAGTATGTTTTGAAATATTCTTCTAATCCTTGATTTTCATATTAAATTTCTTTTTAACACCTTAATCACTATTTCCACCAGTCTCAGTCCATTTAGTAATGTTTAATCTGCAGATGTTTGGGAGTTTCCAAAGCAAAGATTAATAAGTAGGGGGTAAAAAACTACAACAGGGGGAAGGTATAAAGGCAATCATAAGACGAACTAATTTTCCTAATTCTAGTGTAGGGGCCTTTAAATGAGTAACTAAAACTGAAATCAGGATATACTACTTTTTTTTTTTTTTTTTTTAAAGATTTTATTTATTTGACAGAGAGAAACACAGCGAGAGAGGGAACACAAGCAGAGGGAATGGTAACGGGAGAAGCAGGCTCCCTGCTGCGCAGAGAGCCCGATGCGGGGCTCGATCCCAGGACCCTGGGATCTGACCTGGGCCGAAGGCAGACACTTAACGACTGAGCCACCCAGGTGCCCCAGGATATACTACTTTTAAACTAAAAAAAAAAAAACCCAAAAAACCTAGATAGTAATAATAGATTTTGTTGTTGTAACTCTATTTTACAGCATAAAAAATGATTATGTTCATTCTATGAAAAACTTTTATCTAATTTACTGGTCCTCAGAGTTAGTATGCCTTTTTGGGAGATGTGACCTTTTAATATCTGGACTTAAGATTTTCATTTTGGATTACTTTCTTGGCAGATGGAATTAAAATTATTTTCTGCTTACAACAGAATGAAATTTAACTCTAGTGAATTTTAATGAAATGTTTCTTGTACTACTCTTACAGATGCTTTCTCAGTAGGGAAGTAGACTAAATTAAAGAGACTGCAATATAAATTTTGGAGAATAAATCTTGGCTAATATGGGCGTTTTTGACACTTCAAATTATCTCTCATATACAAGGATATACAAGGAATCTCATGAGAGCTCTAAAGTGAGAAATAATTATAAGTGCCAAGAAGGCTGCTATATAAATTGTAGAACCAAATGAATTCATGTCTCAACCAATTCTGTCACTAATATTTAGCTAAAAAAATTAGATCTTCCAAAACAGAACTATGGAGAATTAAAAAAAAAAAGCCCAAGAGAGAAAAGAACAGCTGAAGAATTAGTGAAAAGATATACTGTATCCTTTATTAGACTGAAAACAAGAACTTAAGAATAAATGCCTTAACTTACAGAAAGATGATTAAAATAAGTATTATATTTAGCAAATATTAAACATTAGTAAAAGGCAATACAGGGAACACAGAAGCACATAAATTAATGAAGGGGAGAAGATGGGGTCAAGGAAGTTTTCTATGAGGCAGCAATGTTTAAAAGCAGACCTGAAAAGCTGAAACTCTCCTGTTTACTACTTAAATCCATATCTTTCACTTAATTATTTCAGGATAATCAGAGCTACATAAAATGCATTAGAGGGGCGCCTGGGTGGCTCAGTCGTTAAGCGTCTGCCTTTGGCCCAGGTCATGATCCCAGGGTCCTGGGATCGAGCCCCACATCGGGCTCCCTGTTTGGTAGGAAGCCTGCTTCTCCCGCTACCATTCCCTCTGCTTGTGTTCCCTCTCTCGCTGTGTTTCTCTTTGTCAAATAAATAAAATCTTAAAAAAAAAAAAAAAAAAATGAAATGTAGTAAGCTTTATAATAAAAAATTGGAAATGTTTTCCATCTCATTTTTGTTGCATTATCTATTAGTGAAAATAGTGACAAAATACACAGAAAGGCATTGCATCACTGAATCTCATACAGTGAAGGTGACATGGCTATCTGTTACCTGCATTACTCCTTAATATTTTACTATTAACAGAAGTTTAGGCATAAGATTAAAAGTTGAATGTTAAGAATACATTAAATTTTAAAGAACAATATCTTCAACTTATATTCATATTTTAACTATCAACCTGACATACAGGTTAGGTCAAAACTGAAATATTAGGGGGCGTCTGGGTGGCTCAGTGGGTTAAAGCCTCTGCCTTTGGCTCAGGTCATGATCTCAGGGTCCTAGGATCGAGCCCCACATCAGGCTCTCTGCTCGGTGAGGAGCCTGATTCCCCACCTCTCTCTAGCTGCCTCTCTGCCTGTGATCTCTCTCCCTCTGTAAAATAAATAAATAAAATCTTAAAAAAAATGAAGTATTAGGAAGATAACTAAAATTTAAAAATGGCCCATTTGCTCAGAACAAATCATACCACAGTATTGTGTAAGAATTGCTCTGAAGACATTATTCTAAAATGTTTCATCATAGTATAAAAAGAAGACCACTAGAAAACAACAGACATCCACTTTTCATCTTTTCAAAATTGTTGAAATCTTACCTAAGTTAACTCTTTTTCCATTATTCATTCTTATGGCCTACTAACTTTATAACTCTTCACCATCACTGAAATAACAGATACTCTTTCATTTTTGGTAGCTCTTAAGACTTTCTCATAATCTTTGGTGTTATGTACTTTGATTATGGTATGTGTAGACATGAAATATTTTTCTTAATCTCAACACTTGTTAAGTCTTTCCAATGTGACAATTCTATTTTTTTAACCAATTTTATAGAATTTCAGTTATCTCATTACTATTACTTCTTTCCAGTGCTTCTCTTTTCTTTTGAAATCCTATGTGAAGGAATTTTGAAGCCTCTCAAACAATCCCCCATGTATTAGAAACGTTACACATCTCCTTTGCCTGACTTAAATCCTCAGTATTATATTCTGATTCATTTAATGTTCCTTCAACAGTCTAAGAGTCTATATCTTTTGCACTCAATATTTATCTATGTACGTATCACAAATACGTTTGTCACAACCAATATTTTAAATTCTCTTTTTATATCCACTTGTTCTTACTGTTTACCATTTACTTGTTGAAGGAAATGGGTCAATTACAGTCTATATAATTTGTCACATTCTGGACTAAAACAATACCATGAAGACTGAGTCAAACAAAATCTCTTCTATTCTTCCTATTTCCTATAAACTAGTAGTTAGATCTAGCAGCGTATACATTAATATTCAGTATTTATTTGACATTAAAGTGGCAGGTAAAACTCAGAGTGTTAAAGTGCCATCACTGCCCAGCACCTTCTACTTCTAGTATGCATGTGCAGTAACATCGTCCCTTAATCAATATATTAAGTAATACTTCCAGAGAAACCGATGATTGGTATCTCTACTGTTAACTCTGGAAGGCAGGTCACATTCTCAACTGTTTGCAATCCCGTTATGAGCAGCTGAAATTTAAATGTATCAAAAGTAAGCTATGACAAATTCAATACTAGTTTACTTAAGGCCTCATTAAAAAAATCAGAAAGGTAACAGAAAAGTTAAAAAATTGTTTCTATGAGGATAACAGGTTGATATGTTGGCAAAACTCAATAAGGGTAAATCTCTAAAACAAAAACTACATTATTTTAGTGCTGAAGACCAAAGTAAAATAGTAAGAAATAATATGTATTCTGCACTCAAGACTGCATGGTTGAGTCATGATGGACAGGATTTATATATTCACTTAAAAAACTGCATAAAACATAAAATAATGTTTTTTAGATGGCAGAGAAGGAAAGTAATCTTTGAGAGGTAATAAGGTAATTCTTAAGACAAATAAGGTTATACTTGTGGGCACCTGGGTGGCTCAGTCAGTAAGTGTCTAACTGTAGCTCACATTCCTGCGACAGAGCCCCATGTTGGGCATGCTCAGTGGGGAGACTGCTTCTCCCTCTCCACCCGCTCACTTGTGGTCTCTTTCAAATAAATAAAATCTTACAAAAAAAAAAAAAAAAAAAGACAAGCTAGTTCTTAAGACTGCACCAGATTGGTGCTTGCCAGGTAGCAGTACTGGCAGAGGAATCTAGGCAGAGCCTTGATATATACCTTGAAGAGAAAGAGCCAGGACTCCAGAAGACAAAGTGGACAGATTTTTACAAGGCATAATAAAAAGAAGGGAGAGATGCACAGGGAGAGTAAGCTCTGAGGATCTGCATAAAGATCCTACCACCGCTTCAACTGAGTACCAACGAGTATACACAATGTGAACAAACCACAGAAGCCTGGAAAAAAAATGGAAGAGGAGACAGCACACATAAGACTTGGATTATTTTGTGTTCCAATGAGCCAGAACAGGAAATTCTTGTAATTCATAGGGTATTGAGTCAAATACAGAAAATGTATTTATCTTAGTATAGGGAGGAAATCAGTCTTAGACAAAATGCTGCTTAGGTTCACTTAACAAACCTTAAAAACAAGTCTTGAAAGGATCACACATAATTGTGTCTCAGAAAAAAGTGGATGAATATTTGTAAGAATATTAAAAGTTGTTATAACAAGTATATATGTTCAAGAGGCTAGAGGAGAACATGGAAGAGATAAAACATTAAGAAAATGACACCAAAGAACATCATAACAAAATTGGTTCAAACTAGCTGTAGGGACAAAACTCTTAAATGCAACCATAGTAAGAGATAAATTAATTACAAAGCATATAAGAAAAGAATGACAACAGATTGCTTTCTAGTTAGAACCAAGGAAACCTCAGTGAGTCAATCAATTCTTTTAAAAGTTCTAAAAAAACAAAAAAATGTCAACGCAGAATTCCATACCAAGAGAAAACACCTTTGAGAAATGAAGGTGAGACCACCGGAGAGTGAAGTGGTTGGGAAACGTTCACACCCACCCAAAAAAAAACAATTAAAAAGACAAAAACAACCATTTTAATTTTCTGCAAACAACCAAAAATAACTGAGAAGCATTTATTCATAAAAAATTATTAACCTTGGTCTTAAAAACAGCAGAAATCTATGGCATTCTGGCACAGAAATTTTTTTTCCCCAATAATTCAATTAGTTGGGGAAAACCAAGTCTCATTAAATACAGAATGACTGAAATCCTTTAAAGTATATTTAGTAACCACAATAAAATTAAATTAGAAATTAACAACAGAAATTAAGGGAAACCTCCAAATATATGAAAATTAAGACTTAATTTAGTAAGCCATGCATCAAAGAAGAAATCATAATAAAGAAATAAGGAAATAATTTGTACAAAATAAGAATTAAAATAGAGCGTATCAATAGTCCTGGGAAGTTGTGAAAGCAGTGCTTTGTGGGAAATTCACAGCTTAAAATGCCAGATAAGGAAGAAGAATATAAGATCAGTAACCTGAGTTTCTATCTTAAGAAACTAAAGCAATGAATAAATTAAAACTATAGCAATCAGACAGAAGGAAATAAAAAAGATTAAGCAAAAAAAAAAATCAATGAAATAAAAAAATATAAAGAATCTCAATGAAACCAAATGTTCAATCTTTAAAAAAGAATAATAAAACTGTAAACCTTTAGCTAGACTGACCAAGACAAGAAAAACAATACAAATTACAAACAAGAAATAAACAAACATCACTGCCAATCCAACAGAAATGAAGAGGTTCGTAGGTTCGTGGGGTCGTGGGGTGCCTGGGCAGCTTAGTTGGTTTAGTGTCCAACTCATGGTTTAGGCTCAAGTTATAATCTTGTGGTCCTGAGACTGAGTCCCATGATGGGCTCTGCACACAGTGCAGAGTCTGCTTCAGATTCTCTCTCCCTTTGCCCTTTCCCTTGCTTGTGCATCCAATCTCTCTAAAATAAATAAATAAAAATCTTTAAAAAAAAAAAAAAGGAGAAATGAAAAGGATTGTAAGGAAATACCAGGAGCAACACTATGCCATCAAATCTGCAATATACATGAAATGGACAGATAGTCTGAAAGACATAAATTACCATAATGAATCAACAAATGGAAAAACTGGGATAATCTGTAACAAAGTATTTAATCAGAAATTGAAAACCATCATCCAAAAAAAAGTCCCCTAGACTTCAAAGGCTTCACTGCTGAACCCTATCAAATTATAAAAAAGAAATAACAATCTTTCATAAACTCAGAAAATAGAGCGAGAGGTGAACACTTCCCAGAGTATTTTATAAAGCCAGTAACTAAATTAATACCCCCTTATGACTGTAGACACAAAATTCCTTAACATAATATCAGCAAACTGAATCCAGCAGCATAAAAAAAAGATTATGTATCATGATCACGTAGAATTTCTCCCAGAATGCAAAACTGGCCTTATATCTGAATATCAATTAATAGAACAGAATAAAGGAAAAAGTCTGTATTTTCATCTTAACTGAAACAAAACTATAAAATCAATTAATCATGGTAAAAACAAGAAACAAAATTAGGCTAGAGGGGAATTTCCTCATCCTGCTAAAGGATATCAATGTAAAACTTAAAAGCTAATGGCATTAAAGACTGATTTCTTTTCAGGATCAGAAAAAATGGAAAGTTGTCCTCTCTTACTACTTTTATTCAGTATTGTACTGGAGTTTCTATAGCAAATGCAATAAAGTTAAAAAAAGAAAGACACAGAAAGTCTTTAGACTGAGAAAGTAAGAATAAAAATGGTCTTTATTCACATATGATCTGTATGTTCAGAATCTTTTTTTTTTAAAAAGATTTTATTTATTTATTTGACAGAGGGAGAGAGATCACAAGTAGGCAGAGAGGCAGAGAGAGAGAGAGGGGGAAGCAGGCTCCCTGCCGAGCAGAGAGTCTGACGTGGGGCTCGATCCCAGGACCCTGAGATCATGACCTGAGCCGAAGGCAGAGGCTTTAACCCACTGAGCCACTCAGGCGCCCCTGTATGTGCAAAATCTTAAATAACCTGTAAAAACAAACAAAATCTCAAAATGATATAACAAATAAAAGTATCTTGTAATTCTGGAGGAATATAAAAAAGAACTGCATTTTAATAAATAAGGAAGAATCTAGAACTGAAATATAAGAAAATAATCTAATTTACAGTAGAATAAAAAATGAAAACACACAGCTAAGAGAAATTAAAGAATATCTAAACAAATAGAGAAAACAGTCTATATTCACAGGTTGGAAGATTTAATACTGTGAAGAATTCAAGTCTCTAAATTTATCTACAGAGTCATTATATCCATCAGAATTTCAGCAAACTTTTATGTAAAAATTTTACAATCTGACCCTAAAATTTATATGGAAACACAAAGAATCCGTAATTGTCACAACAATTCTGAAAAAGAACAAAGTAGGAGGATTTAACACAACCTAATTTTAAAAGCATACGCTAAAAGACGAATACTGGGGGCGTCTGGGTCGTTAAGCGTCTGCCTTCAGCCCAGGTTAGATCCCAGGGGCCTGGGATTGAGCCCCACATCGGGCTCTCTGCTCTGCGGAAAGCCTGCTTCTCCCGCTACCATTCCCTCTGCTTGTGTTCCCTCTCTCGCTGTGTTTCTCTCTGTCAAATAAATAAAATCTTTAAAAAAAAAAAAAAAAAGACGAATACTGTATGTTCTACTTATATGTGGAATCTAAAAAAGCCAAACTCATAGAAATAGAGTAGAATGGTAGTTGCCAGAGGCTGGGGGTGGGGTGGGGGGGAGAGAAATGGGGAAATGTTAGTTAAAGAGTATAAACTTCTGCTTATAAGACAAATAAATTTTTGAGGTCTAATGTATAGCATTGTGACTACAGTTAACAAAATTGTATTTATTACATACTTGGAAGTTGCTAAGGGAGTAAACTTAAATGTAATCACCACCACCACACACAAAGAAAGGTATTTATGTGAGATCACTGAGGTGTTAAGAAATCCTACAGCAGTAACGACATCACAATATATATGTGAATCAAACCATCACACTGTACAACTTAAACTTACATTATTTTATATCAATTATATCTCAAAGCCTAAAAAAATTATTCTAAGGCTACTATAATCAATATAGATGATATGGTATAAGGATAGATTAGAAATTCTATAAACTAATCTCTGCATTTGTGTTCATTTGGTTTTAAAGAAAAGCTCCAAGGAGGAGCACCTTGTTGGCTCAGTCAGTAGAACATGGGACTCTTAATCTATGGGTTGTTAGTTTGAGCCTACATTGCATTTAGCAATCACTTAAAAAAAGGTCGGGAGAGGGGGGCCTAGGTGGCTCAGTAAATGTCTTGACTCTTGATCTCAGCTCAGGTCTTGATCTCAGGCTTGGGAGTTAAGCCACTTGTTGGGCTCCACATTGGCCCTAGAGCCTATTTAAAAAAACAAAATAAAAAACTCCAAGGAAACTCGACTGGAGGAAGGGAGCATTTCACCAAATGGTGCTTGGACAAATGAATACCTATACGTAAAAAGTAGAGGTACACTTTATAACACAATATACACAAAAGTTAACTTAAACAATGGTTCATATACCTTTACTTAAAATATTAAGCTATTAAACTTCTGGAATAGAACACAGAAGAAAATCTGGGGTTAGGCAAAAAGTTCACAGATACATTATCAAAAGCACGTACAGAAAAGAAAAATGAATAAGACTTCATTCAAATTGAAAACTTTTGTTTTTCAAAAGGTATCAAGAAAATGAAAACAAAGCCAAAGGCATGAAAAAACCCTGCAAATCATTTATGTAACAATGGACTTGTATCAAGTATACAAAAGTACTCCTACAAAAACCCTCTCCATAATGGTAAGAAGAGACAAAACCAGTAAAGGATAGAAAAGACCCGAACACGACCAAATGATTTTGATCTAAAATCAACAGCACAGTATGTACTTTTTGCCTGAGTAAACAGAACACTTATCTAGACCACAATATGGGACATAAAACAAATTTTTTTTTAAAGATTTGATTTATTTACTTGACAGAGAGATAGAGCAAACACAAGTAAGGGGAGCAGAAGGCAGAGGGAGAGGGAGAAGCAGGTTCTCCATAAAGCCCAATGCAGGGCTTAATCCCAAGACCCTGGGATCATGACCGGAGCCAGAGGCAGTCGCTTAACTGACTGAGTCACCCAGGCGTCCCCATAAAACAAATCTTAACAAATTTAAAACCATTCAAATTATACAAAGTATAGTCTCTGACTGCAATAGAATTAGATTAGAAATCAGTAACAGAAAGATCTCAGATATTTGTAAACTAAATACTACACTTCTAAATAAACCATAGGTCAAAGAAACAAGTCAAAAAGGAAATTAGAAAGCATTTTGAGATGCTCTATAAAAATTGGAATACAACACACCAAAATTTAGTGGATACAGCTAAAGCAGTAGTAACAGAGAGATTTATAGGAGTAAATTCTAATATCAGAAAATAAGCCGTAAATCATTGCCTCATTTTTCACCTTGGAAAAAGCCGAGCAAATGAAACCCAAATTAAGAAGAAAAAAAAGGAAATGATAAATAGAAGATAAAAAATGAATTTAACAGAAAACAGAAAAATAGAGAAGTTCATTGTAACCAAAACCTCATTTTTTTTTCTTTTCAATTTTTTATGTAAATTCTACTTAATATACAGCGCAATATTTGTTTCAGGAGTAGAATTCAGTGATGCATCAATTAACATAAAATAAACAGTGCTCATCATAACAAGTATCTTCCTGATACCCATCACTAATCTATCCCATCCTCCACCCACCTCCATCCATCAACCCCAAGTTTGTTCTCTTAGGAGTCTCTTATGGTTTGTTTGCGTCTCTCTTTTTCTATTTTTCCCCCACCCATATATTCATCTGTTTTGTTTCTTAAATTCCACATATGAGGGAGATCATATGCTACTTGTCTTTCTTGGACTTATTTCACTTGGTATGATACACTCTAACTCCATCCATGTCCTTGCAAACAACAAGATTTCATTCCTTTTATGGCTGAGTAATATTCCACTGTATATATACAAACCACATTTTCTTTATCTCTTCATCAGTCAATAGACATTTGGCTACTGTTGATAACTACTGTTGTTAATGCTGCTATAAACATCAGGATACACGTACCCCTTCTAATCTGTATTTTTGTATCCTTCGGTTAAATATCCAGTAGTGCAATTGCTGAATTGTAGGGAGTTCTATTTTTAACTTTTTAAGGCACCTCCATACTGTTCTCCAGAGTGGCTGCACCAGTTTGCATTCCCACCAACAGTGCAAGAGGGTTCCCCTTTCTTTGCATCCTAATCAACACCTGTTGTTTGTGTTGTTAATTTTAGTCAGACAGGGGTAAGGTCATACGGTCATCGTGGTTTTTATTTGTATTTCCCTCATGTTGAGTGATGTTGAGCATCTTTTCAAGTGTTTGTTAGCCACCTGGATGTCTTTTTTGAAAAAGTGTCCATTCATGTCTTCTACTCATTTCTTAACTGAATTATTTGCTTTTTGGGTGTTGAGCTTGCTAAGTTCGTTGTAGATTTTGGTTATTAACCCTTTATCAGATGTGTCATTTGCAAATACCTTCTCCCATTTCATAGGCTGCCTTTTAGTTTTGTTGTTTCTGCCGCTGTGCAGATTTTTATCTTGATGAAGTCCCACTAGTTCATTTATGCTTTTCTTTCTCTTGCCTCCTGAAATGTGTCTAGTAAAAAGTTGCTACAGCCAAGACCAAAGAGGTTGCTACCTGTGTTTTCTTCTAGGACTTTGATGGTATCCTGTCTCACATTTAGGGCTTTCATCCATTTTGATTTTATGTTTGAGTATAATATAAGAAAGTGGTCTGGTTTCATTTTTTTGCATGTTGCTGCCCAGTTTTCCCCACAAAATTTGTTGAGGAGACTTTGGAACCATTGGAAATATTCTTTTCTGCTTTGTCTAAGATTAACTGACCATATTGTTATGGGTCCACTTGTGGGTTTTCTATTCTCTTCCATTGATCTGTATGTCTATTTTTGTGCCAGTACCATACCATCCTGATGACTACAACTTTGAAATGAAGCTTGAAGTCTGGAATCATGATACCGCTGGCTTTGCTTTTCTTTTTCAAGACCGTTTTGGCTATTAGGGGTCTTTTGTGATTCCATACACATTTTAGGATTGTTTTAGCTCTGGGAAAAATGCTATTGGTATATTGATAGGGATTGCATTAAATGTGTAGATCGCTTTGGATAGTATAGACATTTTAATGATGTTTGTTCTTCCAATCCATGAGCATGGAATATTTTTCCATTTCTTTGTGTCCTCTTCAATCTCTTTCTTAAGTGTTCTTTGGTTTTCAGAGTGCACATCTTTTACCTTTTTGATTAGGTTTATTCCTACGTATCTTACTGTTTTTTTGTGCAACTATAAGTGCGATCGACTCCTTGATTTCTTTTTCTGTGTCTTCATTATTGGTGTATAGAAATGCAACAGATTTCTGTACGTTGATTTTATATCCTTCCAATTTGCTGAATTTGTGTATCAGTTCTAACAATTTTTTGGTGGAGTCCCTTGGGCTATATAGAGTATCATGTCGTCTGCAAAGAAGAGTTTGACTTCTTCCTTGCCATTTGTATGCCCTTTATTTCTTTTTGTTGTCTGATTGCTGAGGCTAAGACTTCCAGTATTAATTCCAGTTAAATAATAATGGTAAGAGTGGACATCCCTGTCTTATTCCTAACTATACAAGAAAAGCTCTCGGTTTTTCCCCAGAGAGATTATTAGATGTGGCTCTTCTGTATACGGTCATTACAATGTTGAGGTATGTTCCATCTATCCCTACATTTTTCCCCCCAAGATTCTATTTATTTGAGAGAGAGAGAGAGAGAGAGAGAGAGAAACAAGGGGGGAGAGGCAGAGGGCTAGGGAGAAGCAGATTCTCTGCTGAGGAAGGCAATGTGGGGCTTGATCCCAGGACTCTGGGATCGTGACCTGAACTGAAGGCAGACGCTTAACTGACTGAGTCACCCAGGCGCCCCTTGTTGAGGGTTTTTATCAAGAATAGACGCTGCTGGGATACCTGGGTAGCTTAGTCAGTTAAGTGACTACCTTAGGCTCAGGTCATGATCCCAGGGTTCTGGGATCAAACCTAGTTTGGGGCTCCTTGCTCAGTGAGAGCCTGCTTTTCCCTCTCCCTCTACCCCTCCCCTTCTCATGCTCACATGCTCTCTCAAATAAATTAAAAATCTTAAAAGAATGGATGCTAGGGTGCCTGGGTGGCTTAGTTGGTTAAGCCACTGCCTTTGGCTCAGGTCATGATCCCAGGGTCCTGGGATCGAGCCCCACACTGGGCTCCTTGCTCAGCAGGGAACCCGCTTCTCCCTCTCCTTCTGCCTGCCACTCCCTCTGCTTGTGTTCTCTGTCAAATAAATAAAATCTTAAAAAAAAAAAAAATGGATGCTATATTTTATCAAATACATTTTCTGCATCTGAGATGATCATATGGTTCTTATGCTTTCTTTTTATTAATGTGGTATATCATGTTAGTTGATTTATGAATACTGAATCACTCCTGCAGCCCAAGAATAAATCCTATTTGATCATGGTGAATAATTCTTTTGATGTAGTTTAGATATGATTTGCTAGTATCTTGTTGAGAATTTTTGCATCTATGTTAATCAGGTATATTGGCCTGTAATTCTTTTTTTTTTTTTTTTTTAAGATTTTATTTATTTGACAGAGAGAAACACAGCGAGAGAGGGAACACGAGCAGAGGGGATGGTAGTGGGAGAAGCAGGCTTCCCACAGAGCAGGGAGCCCGATGCGGGGCTCGATCCCAGGACCCTGGGATCTGACCTGGGCCGAAGGCAGACGCTTAACGACTGAGCCACCCAGGCGCCCCTGTAATTCTCCTTTTGAATGAGGTCTTTGTCTGGTTTTTGAATGAAGGTAACACTGGCCTCGTAGAAGGAGTCTGGAAATTTTCCTTCCATTTTCATTTTTTCTAAAGATTTTTTAATTTACTTTATAGAAAAAGAGTGAGTGAGTGCATGAGTTGGAGGGAAGGACAGAGAGGAAAGAGAGGTAGACTCCTCGCTGAGTGTGGAGCCTGATGTGAGGCGCAATCCCAAGAACCTGAGATCATGACCCAAACCAAAACTAAGTCAGATGCTTAACCAACTGAGCCACCCAGGTGCCTCTTCCATTGATATATTTTTGGAATAACTTGAGAAGAAGAGATATTAAACTCTTCTTTAAATGTTTGGTAGAATTCCCCTGTGAAGCTATCTGGTGCCAGACTTTTGTTTGTTTGGAGATTTTTGATTACTGATTCAATTTCTTTGCTGGTTATGTTCAGATTTTCTAAGTCTTCCTTTTTCAGTTTTGGTAATTTGTATGTTTCTAGGAATTTGTCCATTTTTTTCCAGATTTCCCACTTGTTAGCATAAAATTTTTCATAATATTCTCTTATGATTATTTGTATTTCTGTGGTGTGGGTTGTGATCTTTCTTCTTTCACTTGTGATTTTATTTGCGTCTGTTGTCTTTTCTGTTTTATAAGTCTGGGTATGGGTTTATCAATTTTATTAGTTCTTTGAAAAAACCAGCTCTTAGTTTTGTTAATCTGTTCTACTGTATTTTTTGTTTCTATATCACTTATTTCTGCTTTAATCTTTACTATTTCTCTACTTCTGCTGGTTTTAGGCTTTCTTTGCTGTTCCTCTTCTAGCCCCTTTAGGTATAAAGTTAGGTTGTACATTTGAGACTTTTCTTGCTTTTTTAACATAGGCTTGTATTACAATATACTTGACTTTTTTTTTTTTAACACTTTTTTTTTTTTTAAAGATTTTATTTATTTGACAGAGAAACACAGCGAGAGAGGGAACACAAGCAGAGGGAATGGTAGCGGGAGAAGCAGGCTTCCCGCAGAGCAGGGAGCCTGATGCGGGGCTCAATCCCAGGACTCTGGGATCATGACCTGAGCTGAAGGCAGACGCTTAACGACTGAGCCACCCAGGTGCCCCATATACTTGACTCTTAAGACTGACTTTGCTGCAACCCAAAGATTTTTGACTGTTGTGTTTTCCTTTTCTTTTTTTCCCCAATTTTATTTTTTCAGTGTTCCAAGATTCATTGTTCATGCACCACACCCAGTGCTCCATGCAATACGTGCCCTCTTCAATACCCACCACCAGGCTCACCCAAACCCCAACCCCTCGCCTCCAAAACCCTCAGTTTGTTTCTCAGAATCCACAGTTTCTCATGTTTCGTCTCCTCCTCTGATTTCCCCCATTTCACCCTTCCTTTCCTTCTCCCAATGTCCTCCATTTTCACTTGTTTTCATGTACTTTTAAAAATTTATTAATTTCCTGATTAACTCATTCATTCCTTAGTAGGATGTTCTTTAATCCCCACATATTTGTGGTCTTTCCAAATTTCTTCTTGTGTTTGACTTCAAACAATTTCTTCTTGTGTTTGACTTTCATAGCATTTTGGTCTGAAAATATGCATAGAATGTTTGTGATCCTTTTGTACCTGTTGAGACCTTATTTGTGAGCCAGTATGTGATCTAGAGAATGTTGTAAGTGCACTCAAAAACAATGTGTTCTGCTGCTTTAGAATTAAATGTTCTGAATATATATGTTAAATCCATCTGGTAGAATGTGTCTTTTTTTTTTTAAAGATTTTATTTGACAGAGAGAAACACAGGGAGAAAGGGAACACAAGCAGAGGGAATGGCAGCAGGAGAAGCTGGCTTCCTGCCGAGCAGGGAGCCCAGTGTGGGGCTCAAGCCCAGGACCCTAGGATCATGACCTGAGCCGAAGGCAGACGCCTAATGACTGAGCCACCCAGGCGCCCTGAATGTGTCTTTCTTTTCTTTCTTTTTTTTTTTTTCTGAGTGTGTCTTTCAAAGCGCTTGTTTCTGTTTAGATGATCTGTCCATTGCTATTAAGTGGGGTGTTGAAGCCCCCTATCTTTAGCGTATTATTATGAGTATCTTTATGTTTATTAGTTTATATATTTGCGTGCTCCCAAGTTGACAGCATAAATACATATAATTTTTAGATCTTATTGATGGATAGATCCCTTAATTATGATATAATGCTCTTCCTCTCTTTTTACAGTCTTTGCCTTAAAATCTGGTTTGTCTAATATAAGTATGGCTCCTCAGGCTTCTTTTTACGTCCATTAGCATGATAGATGGTTCTCCCTCCCCTCACTTTCAACCTCCAGGTGTCTTTAGGTACGAGTCTTTCTGGTTTTTTTTCAAGTAGGGTCCACACCCAGTGTGGAGCCCAACATAGGACTTGCACTCACAATCGTGAGATCAAGAGTCAGATGCTCAATAGACTGAGCCACCAGGGTGCCCTCTAAAATGAATTTTTTAAAAAAGATTTTATTTACTTATTTGAGCGCGAGACAGTGAGAGGGAGAGGGTCAGAGGGAGAAGCAGACTCCCAATGGAGCTGGGAGCCTGCTGTGGGACTCGATCCCGGGACTCTAGGATCATGATTGAGCTGAAGGCAGTCGCTTAACCAACTGAGCCATCCAGGCACCCAAAATGAATTTCTTATAGGTGGCATATAGATGGGTCTTATTTTTTATTTTATTCATTCTGGTATCCTTTGTCTTTTAATTGGAGAATTTAGTCTATTTACATGCAGAGTGATTACTGAAAGATAGGAATTTAGTGCAATTTTATTATTTGTAAAGAGGTTTCTGCTGATGTTATTTGTTCCTTTCTATTATGTGTTGTTTTGGTCTTTTCCCCCCACTCAGAGACTCCCCTTTAATATTTCTTGCAGGGTCGGTTTAACGGCCACAAACCCCTTTAGTTCTTGTTCTGGGAAACTCTCTCTCTCCTTCTATTCTGAATGATAGCCTTACTGAACACATTAATTTGGCTGCATATTTTTCCCATTCAGTACACTAAATATATCCTGCCATTCTCCTTTGGCTTGCCATGTTCCGGTGGACAGATGTGCTTCAAAGCTGATATGCTTTCCCTTGTAGGTTAAAGATTTTTTTCCCCCTGCTTCTTTCAAGACTCTGTCTTCATATGTGTATTTTGTGAATTTGGCTATGATATATCTAGGTGATGGCCAGCTTTTGTTGAATTTAATAGGACTTCTCTGTGCTTCTTGGATAGATGTCTGTGTCATTCAGATTAGGGAAGTTTTCAGCTATAATTTGCTCAAATAAATCCTCTGCTCCTTTTTTTTCTCTTTCTTCACCTTCTGGGACTCCTATGATATGAATGCTATTATGTTTTAAGAAGTCATTTAGTTCCCTAAGTCTACCTTTGTGATCCAATACCTTTCTTTCCCTCTTCACTTCAGTTTCATTATTTTCTATAATTTTATCTTCTTTATCACTGATTAAGCCTCTGATTCATCTATCCTCATTGTTATGACATCTTTTTGGGTTTGCATATCACTTATAGCATTTTTAATTTTGGCCTAACTAGATCTTTGTTCACGTATCTCGGCAGTAAGTGATTCTCTAATGTCTTCTATACTTTTTTCAAGCTCAGCTAGTATCCTTATAATTGTTATTTTAAATTCTAATTCAAGTATATTATTTGTATCTGTATTGATTAAATCCCTGGCCATTATTTCTACTTCCTATTCTTTCTTTTGGGGTGAATTTCTCCATCTTGTCATTTTGTTCAAGAAAACAAATCTAGATCCTAGATGTGTTTTATTCCGCTTGTTAAAGCTAGATCCAAAAAATAAAAGTTATATACATATGAATGAATAAAAATGTGGGTGCTGAGTGGCTCAGTTGGTTAAATGTCTGACTTAAGCTCAGGTTATGATCTCAGGGTCCTAGGACCAAGCCCTGCATTGGGCTCTCCACTCAGCGCGGGAGTCTACTTTTTCCTCTCCCTCTCCCTCTCACCCCTACTCATGTTCTATCTCTCAATAAAATCTTTAAAAAAATTTTCATCACAAGAAAAAACATTAAAAAAAAAAACATTTTAAAAAAATTAAGAAAACATAAATTAAAAAGATTAAATTGAGAAAATTTTAAAAATAGGTATTTCATTCATTTTGAGTCTATTTTTGTATATGGTGTAAGAATATTGTCCAGTTTCATTTTTCTGTATGTTGCTGTCCAGTTTTCCCAAGACCATTTGTTGAAGAGACTGTCCTTTTTTTCCACCAGATATTCTTTCCTGCTTTGTTGAAGGTTAGTTGACCACAGAGTTCAGGGTCCATTTCTGGGTTCTTTATTCTGTTCCACTGATCTACATGCCTGTTTTTGTGCCAGTACTATGCTGTCTTATTGATTATAGCTTTGTAATATACCTTGAAGTCTGGAATTGTGATGCCACCAGCCTTGGTTTTCTTTTTCAATATTCCTTTGGCTATTTGGGTTTTTTTCTGGTTCCATACAAATTTTAGGATTATTAGTTCCAGCTCTATGAAAAACCTTGATGATATTTTGATTGTATGTATACATTGCCCTAGGTAGCAAAAACATTTTAACAGTATTTGTTCTTCCAATCCATGAGCATGGAATGTTTTCCCATTACTTTGTGTCTTCCTCAATTTCTTTCATGAGTATTCTAACAAACCAAAAGACAACCAACAGAATGGTAGAAGATATTTGCAAATGTCCTATCAGATAAAGGGCTAGTAACCAAAATCTATAAAGACCTTATCAAACTCAACAACCAAAGAACAAATAATCTAATCAAGAGTTGGGCAGAAAATACGTACAGACATTTCTCCAAAGACACATACAAATGGCCAACAGACACATGAAAAAATGCTCAACATCCCTGTACATCAGAAAAATACAAATCAAAATCAATGAAATACTACTTCATACCAGTCAGAATGGCCAAAATTAAGCTGGTGCAGCCACTCTGGAAAACAGTATGAAGGTTCCTCAAAAAGTTGAAAAGAGAGCTACCCTATATGACCCAGCAATTGTACTACTGGGTATTTATCCTAAAGATACAAATGTAGTGATCCGAAGGGGCACGTGCACCCGAATGTTTATAGCAGCAATGTCCACAATAGCCAAACTATGGAAAGAACCGAGACATCCATCAACAGATGAATGGATAAAGAAGATGTGGTGTATATATATATACACACACACACAATGGAATACTATGCAGCCATCAAGAGAAATGAGATCTTGCCATTTGCAATAATGTGGATGGAACTAGAGGGTATTATGCTAAGTGAAACAAGTCAATCAGAGAAAGACAATTATCATATGATCTCTCTGACATGAAGAATTTGAGAGGCAGGGTGGGAAGTTGTGGGGGCTGGGCAGGAAATGAAACAAGATGGGATCGGGAGGGAGACAAACCATAAGAGACTCTCAGTCTCACGAAACAAACTGAGGGTTGCTGGGGGGTAGAGGGGTGGGACAGGGTGGCTGGGTTGTGGACATTGGGGAGGGTATGTGCTATGTTAAGTACTGTGAAATGTGTAAGCCTGATGATTCACAGACCTGTACCCCTGGGGCAAATAATATATTATATATTAAAAAAAAAAAAAGAAGAATGGCCAAAATTAACAAGTCAGGAAAGAATAGATGTTGGCAAGGATGCAGAGAAAGGGGAAAAATATATATATATAATATATATATGAATGGAATACTACTCAGCCATCAAAAAATTGAAATCTTGCCATTTGCAATGACGCTGATGGAAATAGAAGATATTATGCTAAATGAAATAAGTCAATCAGAGAAAGGCAATTATCATATGATTTCACTCATATATGGAATTTAAGAAACAAAACAAGAGGATCATAGGGGAAGAAAGGAAAAAATATAACAAGATGAAACTGGAGAGGGGAACAAACCATAAAACTCTCTTTACCAAGGGAAACAAGTTGAGGGTTGCTGGGCGGGGGTGGGGAATGGAGTAACTAGGTGATGGACATTAAGGAGGGCACATGACATAATGAGCACTGGGTGTTATGTAAGACTGAAGAATCAATGAATTCTACCTCTGAAATTAATAATATACTGTATGTTAATTAATTGAATTTAAACAAAAATTTTTTAAAAGGAAAAATGAAAAACAAAATAAAACAATTAAAAAAAAAGGAAGCCAGATCCTATTTCTCTCAGAGCTGAAGCTTTCCAGCACTCTATGATCAGTAGACTTGGTACGGGTAGTGGTTTGTGCTGGTCTTCTCAGGGAGGGGCTCGATACTCTGATTCTCAGGGGGACTTGACCTAGTGGAGATGCACCTGTAGAATGTGGGGCAGGGGTGGGGGGGGGCAGGACTTGGTTTACATGGCTCAAGCCTCCCCTTGGTGGCACTGTTTTTCTCCATGAGGGTGGTTGGTGCTTGTGGGTGTGGGGTGGAAATGGCTTTTACTCTGCTCTCTGGTTTAAGGAGAGCTGAGCTCAAGCCAGCCACTCCTCAGGAAGCCCTTTTAAAGGAGCAAATAATCACCCCTCCTGTGTCCCCAGCTTCTATCAGATCCCGTCAACCTGTCAGTGCCTGAGCTCTCCACATGCCAGGCGGCACTGCGCTCCTGTGTTTTACGTCAGGTGAAGTTACGTTTTAAAATCCAAACTTCAGAGACCACTCTCCCTCCCCTAGGCAGGGATCTGTGCTGATCCTCCGGAGGAGGGTCTTATTGTGCTATGGCCAGTGCTGGCTTGTCCCAGAAAATAGTCAGCTGACCACACAGCAGTTAGGAGTTTATGGTAAATTGGAGAACAAACCTGGAGCCAAGGTTTCCTGCTCTGACCTGGTATCTTTGTTCCTGTATGCTGGAGAAGGTGGCAGCTCAAAGGCACCTCTACCAAATGCATTCCAAGTAGGGAAACTTTCTCTCTCTGTGACCCAGGTTATCCTCAGATCATGCTGCCTGCTCATTGCTCTCCGTGCTCTCCGTCCTCCTTCCCCACAGGAGCACCACTAAGGCAGGCATGACTCCTGTGGTGACGGGCTTCTAAAATTTCAGATTTTACACTCTGTTGCTTATAATACCTTGCAGTAGTCTACATAAGCAGGGATCCATCCCCTCTGCAGCACCCATAGTTCTTATATCCCCCAAATCAACTCTTCACAGCTCCTATCTTCCACGATTCTACTTGTAAGACTTGCAGTTCTGTTCTCTCAGTCCTCAGATTAATTTCTTGGGTGTTCATAATGATTTGATATTTATCTAGCTATGTTCAAGGGAGGAGGCAAGCTTAAATTCCGCCTACTTCTCCGCCATCTTAACTCTTCCTCCCCAAATCTCAATTTTTAAGAAAAATACAACTGATACAAGAGATGTGAAACCACCAATATTATGGACAACTTTATGCTGAGAGTTGTGGAATATAATTTAGTAAGTTAGTGTATCATTTTCTTGTAGATATAAAATGAACAGCCTTGTATCTACTAAAGAAATTTAATATGCACTTAAAAACATCCCTACAATGAAAATTCTCAGCCCAAATGGTATAATACCTAACTGAAGAAAAATAGTAACAATACTATTAAGCTCTTGTAGAAAATTAAAAAGGAGAGAATACACTGCAACTCATTCAAAAGAGCCAGCGTTACCATGGTTAAAAGCAGTCACAGACATTTGATAAAAACAGAAAAGTTAAGAGATACATCTCTTTTGAACAAAGAAGCAAAATTCTTAGGAAAATTCAGGAAATCATATGCAACAATATACAGAAAGAATAATATATCAGGACTATGAGGGTTTTATCTCAAGAATTTAAGGCTAACATTTGAAATTCAACCAACTGAATTCATATTAATAGTCTTACAGAAGAAAAGCTACATATACCCATCTCTATAGATGCAGAAAAGCATTTGACAAAATTCAAGATCCATTTCTAATTAAAAACCTCAAAAAACTAGGAATAGAAGGGAAATTTCGTCAACCTGATAAAGGACATCTATGAAAAACATTTAGCAGTCTTAATGATGAAAGAGTAATTTTGTTTAGAGAAAAAAGCCAGATAAAGACAAAATAACAAAAATCAGAAGGACATACTGTACAATTCCCTTTCTACGAAATTCTTAAAAATATAAACAAATCAGTTAGCAAATCAAGAACTGCTTGAGGATGGAGGTGAGGGAGACTGGCAAGGTTGGGAGGAATTACATAATGGCAAGAGAAAATTTCTGAGGATGATAGATATATTCATTATCTTGCCTGTGGTAGTTCTACTACTGTATATATGTCAAAACTCATCAACTTCTGCACTTAACTGTGTCTGATACCAACTCTTTTTGCATTCCTGGGCTCAATTTGAATATCGGGCATGGATTTCTCCTGCACACATATACACACACCAACAATACCTGCTACGTTTCTGAGAATTCAGCTCAATTCTGACACTATCTACCTGGATACAGCATTAGATTAAGGGCTCAGTCCTACAAGACTGTCCTCTACTTCCCCAATTTAGATGGCAGTCTAAAGCCCCAGGCTTTTGTTACCTGTGCTTCTGACTCACAGGCTACAGATTGGAGGTTCCAACCACCTGCTCCTTAGGTTCTTTTTTGTTTTTTAAGATTTATTTATTTGAGAGGGAGAGAGGGAGGGAGAGGGAGAGAGAGAGAACAAAAGCAAGCAGAAGGGAGAGAGAATCACCAGTGGACTTTGTGCTGACCATGGAGCCCAACTCAATCTTACTACCCTGAGATCACCCTGAGCTGAAGCCAAGAGTCAGATGCTTAACCAACTATGCCACCCAGGCACCCACTCCTTAGCTTCTTTTAATATGCTAGAGTGGCCCATAGAACTCAGGGAAACAATTATTCACATTTACCAATTCATTAAAGGATATGATTAAAGAATTTGAATCAACAGCCAGATTAAGAGATACATAAGACAACACATGGGAAAGGGGAGTAGAGCTTTCAAGGCCTCCTCAGGTGTGCTACTCTTTTCGCATCTCCATGTGTTCAACAACCCTGAAGCTCTCTGAACCCAATCCTATAGGTTTTTATGGAAGCTTCACTGCATACTCATGATTAACTGTCACTGCCAACAGCTGATTCAGTCTCCAGCCCTGCACCTCCCAGAGGCTGGAGGGTAGGACTGAAAGTTCCAAATTTTCAAATATGTATTTCTTATAAATCACTGTATCAATCATGTAATTTGTTTTATGTAAATTAAACCTCCATAAAGTTGTAATTAAAAAAAAAAAGACTGCATGGCAGGTATGTGGAAGTTCTTGCTTTTTTAAAAATTAATTTTTCAGGGGGCACCTGGGTGGCTCAGACAGTTAAGTGTCTGCCTTCAGCTCAGGTCATGATCTCAAGGTCCTGGGATTGAGCCCTGCATCAGGTTCCTGCTCAGCAGGCAGTCTGCTTCTCCCTCTCCCCTCTCACCACTGCTTATGCACACTCACTCTAATAAATAATTAAAATATTTTAAAAAATTTTTAAAAATAATTTTTCCATATTTCATTGAAGGTGTTGTTTATACAAGAGGATATGAAACTCCAAATACTCCATACTCGAAGTAAAGGCCTTGGCCCTATTTTTTTTAAGGTGAAATAAAGTATTTTTCAGATAAACAAAAATTAAAACAGGCTGAAGTAAAATGCTAACAGAAACTCAGGTATGAGAGCTGAATATGGTAAATCTGTAAATATTTACATATATCATATTTACATATATCAATATGATAAATATTATAATTATATTGTTAATGATAAATATTATATAATTATATTATATACCTATTTATTTATTTTTAAAAAGATTTTTATTTATTTATTTGACAGAGAGAGATCACAAGGAAGCAGAGAGGCAGGCAGAAAGAGGAGGAAACAGGCTCCCCGCTGAGCAGAGAGCCCGATGCAGGGCTTGATCCCACAACCCTAAATCATGACCTGAGCAGAAGTCAGAGGTTTTAACCCACTAAGCCACCCAGGTGCCCCATATACCTATATATTTATATATAATTATATTAATTATAAATATAATATTTACATACATCAATATGATAAATATTATAATTATCGTATTTAAAAATATAAAATCATTTTTAAATACAAAAAACAGAAACAAAAAGATTGTTTTCTTATTTTTAAGTTTCCTAAAAAGAAAGGTGGTTTTTATTTTTTGAATTGGTGAACTAGTTCCCCAAATCACAGATATCTCCAACTTTAAGGTGTGTGTGTGTGTGTGTGTGTGTGTGTGTGTGTGTGTGTGTGTAATATGTGTCCCTACTTTCTCAGTACCTTTTTATCAATCAGCTATTGAACAGATTTTCCCAATGCATTTTTATCTTCCAGGTCTTTTTATCTTTTTTTTTTTCTAAAAGATTTTATTTATTTATTTGACACAGAGAGAGGGATCACAAGTAGGCAGAGAGGCAGGCAGAGAAAGAGAGGGAAGCAGGCTCCCTGCCGAGCAGAGCCCAATGAGGGGCTCAATCCCAGGACCCTGAGATCATGACCTGAGCTGAAGGCAGAGGCTTTAATCCACTAAGCCACCCAGGCGCCCCTTCCAGGTTTTTTTCGAAAAGTTCCACTACCCATTAAGGAAGTTCAGTGCAAGTTTATTAAATTTGTCTAAATTTCCTAATAATATAGAAGATAATCACAAATTATGAGATAACAATAAACTATTTTCTGGGTTGTTCAGTAGTTCACCATATTTTCTTTTTGACTCCCTTTACCCATTTCTCATACCCATCCTGACTTGGGAAACCACCAATCTGTTCTCTGTATCTAAGAGCTTGATTTTTTTGTTTGTTTGTTTGTTTAAGAGTCCATATATATCACCACAATATTTGTCTTTTTCTGCCTGACTTATTTTAACTTAGCATAATGCTCTCGAGGTCCATCCACATTGTTAAAAATGGCAATATTTCGTTATTTTTAATGGCTAAATAATATTCCATTGTTTACATACAATTTCTTTATCCATTCATCGATCTATAGGTTGTTTGTATATCTTGGCCATAGTAAATGATGCTGCAATGAACATAAGAGTGCATATATCTTTTCGAGTTAGTGTTTTGTTCCTCTTTGAATAAATACCAAGAAGATCAAAAGATCTTTTTATGTTTTGAATTAAAACAAAATGTGTAAGTTAAAATATCAAAGTTACGTTTCTTCTTTTTTAAAAAATGGATTTCCTAGTTTTAACTAACTTCAAATTAACTGGCCAGTTAAAATCTCAAATGTGTCTAAAAACAGTTCTGTTATCTGTGTCTATCTACCTAAACATATCTTATCACATCATGCCTAATTAACAGAAAGAACAAGTATATGTTTATGATTCATTAATTCTCTGTGAAATATGCTGTTTAATAATGTATTAGTAATCTAAAAGTTCAGAGAAAGACAAACTAAACTTGTTTGTTATGGAATATGACAAGAATACTTTGCAAATGCTTTGTTTCTATTTTCATCTGTATAGCTGAAGGTAAAGAAGAGCTGTTGATTATTTACAGAGGTGCCCTTTTCTGTCATAGAGGTATTTTTAAAAGACTGTTGGGTTAATCTGACCAAAGAACAAGATGAATAGGGGCGCCTGGGTGGCTCAGTCGTTAAGCGTCTGCCTTCGGCCCAGGTCAGATCCCAGGGTCCTGGGATCAAGCCCCGCATCGGGCTCTCTGCTCTGCAGGAAGCCTGCTTCTCCCGCTACCACTCCCTCTGCTTGTGTTCCCTCTCTCAATGTGTTTCTCTCTGTCAAATAAATAACATCTTTAAAAAAAAAAAAAAAGAACAAGATGAATATCACCTTGTGGTGATAGTAGGGTGGCAGGAAGTAGGGTATTAAAATATTTTTTCAAATACCAAGACAATCACATTTTATTAAGACCATATTAACTTAATAATATTGTATTAATTAATATGCCATTAGTACAAATATAAGTACACTGAATGCCTCTGTATACGTTCTGAATTTACAAGAGTGTCGCAGTGGTACAATTTCCTCCCCAACAACAATAAGATATTTATTTAGCCTTTATAGCCAAAACTATTTTCCAGGAAAGAAGTAATTATGGAGTTTCATATTTTTATAATTACCTAGGACTACAAAGAAGCAATAAATTATTTAAGTGAAAAATTTAAAGTGATTTATAAAATTCCTTACCGGTATCTATGAACAAATATACCCTTAAAAATAGAGTTCATCATATTTTCAATTTCATCCTGGTTTTCCTGTAGCTGAAATGAAAAGAAAAAATTAAATCCTGATTTTATCTGAAATGTACAGTGTCAGTTATTTTTAATTCCTGTTCTTCTCATTCTTGGTAATTATCAATCCTTTTTCTTATTTTTCAACAGATGTCGGAAATCGTGTACTCTTGCATTATTTTAACAGTTTTACTATACTGACTTTAGAACCCCTCTCTTTATACATACATGCAATGACTAACAAGGAGTGGTGTGGCTAACTGTGTCCAGATTCCAATCCCCAAAATATTACCTGCTTTGAGAAGAAGCCTCAATTTCTACACCTCTTCCAACAAAGTCAAGTCCCTGGCTTGTTTTGCCTCTCTTGGTAACAGGTCAGCCTTGATTATGGTGTTTGCCACTGTAAAAGAAACTTACTCGTCTACCTAAAGTATCCGAAAAATATTCTGCATCTGTTTAGTCCATAACTGAGAGTAGGCCAAATTCCCAATATAGAAGGCATAGTAGAAGACAGGAAGGATACTCGCCATTAGTAGTGGAATGTGGCAACAAAATGCAACAGTACAGCAATGATAAAAAATTCAGGCAATACTACTGATTAGAGTTAAAGTTTGAGCTTATTCATTGCTCAACAGGAATAAAAGCACTGATACAAAATTATATTCCAAGTGGAATTTCTTATTATCCTTTGTTCTAAGATAATACTCAGTGAAATATTTGCTTTTATTACATACAAGAATGCAAGAATAAATACCTTCTGACTTATTCTTTTGCTGTAAGCTTTATTTCAGGTTTATGGAAATATGATTGGGAATATTTACATAGTAAACCATTCAAATTACTGCATCTTACTGTAAGTTTTAAAAATTACTTTTGCTGTATTTATTATATAAGTAATTAATTTATAAGAGGCATACAGTTTGGTTAGTACTTACAGATGCACAATTCCAAAATTTACTGTCACAATATTTCAATTATGGTATGTATTATGATTTTAACTGTGTTCCTTAGAAATTCATATGATGAAGTCCTGATGCCCTGGTACACCTCAAACCTTATTTGAAAATAGGATTGTGGCAAATGTAATGAGTTAAGATGGTGTCATTCTAGAGTAGGGTGGGCCACTAATCCAAGATGATTGGTATCTTTATAAAAAGGAGAAATTTAGAGACAAAAACACATAAAGTCATAGAGAAATTGGAGTCATCTTCAACTTCTAGCTTACAGAACTATGAGACTATAAATTTATGTCTTTAAGCCACTCAGTTTGTGGTATCTGTTATTGCAGTCTTAACACCCTAATACAGTATGGGTAACAATTTAGGCATAGGTTTTGCTGCTCCCTGATGCCTAATATATATATTATGCCATTATTCATTGATAATTTATTTGCAGCAATATGGTATTATTCTTTTTTCAAGTTAAAATACAGACTAATACCGTAGACTTAAAATTTTATTTTCTAATGGGCAAATAAAAATATTACCCACTAAAAAGCCAGTTTAAAACACTTTCAGCATATCTGTGAAAATTTCAGTGTAAACCTGGAACTAACCTTATTCACAGTAATGCCTTATTTATCAGCTAATAAGAAGTCTTTGGTTCCCTTCTGGAAATGCAGCTTTGCTGGCCCCCAGCTCTGACCTTAGTATTTATTATGTTTTCTGAACTCATAGCCTGATAATCCTAAGTTACCCAACCCCCAGACTATCTTCTTTCAAAAGGAGGACTGTTTTAGGATTTTCTTCTGAAGATGTAATTAGTTAAGATAGGGTCATTCTGGAGTAAGGTGTGCTCCAAATCCAATATGATTGGTGTCTTTACAGAAAGGAGAAATTTAGAGATAGACACAGATGGAAGTTAGGGAGAAAGCACTCAGCACTCAGATAATCACTGGCTGAATGTTCCAGGTTAATTTGAAAAGTACGAGATCACATAATCTAACTTAAAATATACATACACCTTTTTATAGAGAGTACGAAACATGAAATTTACCTCTTTGCGTTTTTGAAGAAGTAATTCCAACCTTTCATTGGCTCTCTTCCCAATCATTTTATTTCTCTCAGCTTCATATTGTCTTTGTGTATTATCCTGATGAATACTGAGGTTTAAGGCAACATTCACCAATGCAGTCATGAGCTTCATGGCTATGAAATAAAGGAATATTATGGTATTCACCCATTAATCAGATCTTCATCCATAAAATTATGAACTTATAATGGAAATGGATGAAGGAAAAAAAACTAGTCAGTTTCTATGTTTATAACTCAGTCATACAATAAAAAAAGAAACTTACAGAAATAAAGTCATCATTTTAGGCTGCAACATAATTTTCTGTGCCTCAGTCTCTAGAGCTTGGTTCATTGCCATTTCCCACTTAAAAACAGCCTCATCCTAACTACCAGCAAGAAAGATTTACCAATCCCTCTTCTCCACCCTCAAATATGCCTACTTATCAAGCCTATTAGAACTCTATTCTGACCACAAATTCTTTGTATACACAATTGCTTCTTTAATACCTTTAACTCAGACACTTCAAAGATGCTTTCGATGTTTACAATCAATTCATGATCTTTACCCAGAAAGACGGTTCTCTGCCTGCTGTTCCTCACCTCAGTGAATGGCATAACCTCCAAACCCTGAAATACAGATCCTACCAAACTCATTAATTAAAAAAAAATGTATCTTGTGAACTTCTGGTTGACCTATTTGACAATGTACTTTTAATGTTCACTTATATTTGCAAATCTTTAAATATTTTCAAACTTCTATTTCAAGTCATCTGAGAAACAGGTAGGACACAAATCTTAAACTTTTCTCTATTCATATTTATTTTCATTATTGAAATGGTGATTGTGTAGAAAATACCAGCAAAGGAAAAAGAGAGTTTGTGCAGGTAAAATAACTTCCCTTTTTTTTTCTTCTAGGTTATTTATCTCCAAATATGAATGAATGTGCATTAATAAAAAGTGAAATGATGAGTGTTTTGGAATACTGATCTACTTATCTGGAAACATATCCATAACTAGATATGAGCATGCATTTCTCTTAAAACTTCACTATTTCCCTTTAATTACACACATAAATATACAGAATACTATCTATATCTATCATCTATACACATATAATTTGTCAACCTGAAACTATCTGCATTTGCCAACTCCACATTAATAGTAATTACTGCTCTTAAGCTAAAATATAAAACAAGATGTAAACAAATGTATTTAAGTTAGTAACCACTCAGAAATACATTTAGTAAAAATATTTCTTTCCTAATATACAGTGTCTCAATATAGTAAACTGAGAAATATTCTTGTTTCAAAATACAGGCTAATGCTTTTACAATGTTTTATACATTGTCAATAAGATATCTGATGCTACTATGAAAGTTAAAAGTACTTTTTAAATTAATCTGTATAAAAAAAGGGAATAGCTCAAAGATAGGAGGGATATGTGGCATTCACCCTACCCAAATCAGGGATAACAGAGTTTGCCCTGAGCATACAAAATCATATCCAATGGAGCTTAATTCAGTATATACTTCTAGATCCCCAAAACAAAATGACTTGTAGATCAAGGAGTCAGAAAGCATTAAAATTAATACCAAGCCTGGCTGGTATTCACTAGTGGAAGTAAAGACACAGGTTTACTTGAATTTAAAGACCTTTGCTTTGGGGGCACCTGGGTGGCCCAGTTGGTTAAGTGTCTGCCTTTGGCTAAGGTCATGGTCTTGGGGTCCTGGGATCAAGCCCTGCATTGGGCTCTCTGCTCAGCTGGAAGTCTGCTTCTCCCTCTAACTTTGCCCTTCCTCCCAACTTGGACAAGCAGGCGCATGCTTTCTCTCTTCCAAATAAATGAAAACTTTTTAAAAAAAATACTTTTGCTTTTAGCTATATATCTCCTTGTCAACCCAAATCCCAAACTCCAACTGCTATTGTGTAATGACCCTCCTCCCCTCCTAGATAAATAAACATAAAAAATCAACACACTAAACCAAAAATGCAAAATGATCAATAAATTTTCATATGACTATTAGGATAGAGCACTGTTTATTGAGATAAAATGCTTATCACCTGTAAAACTTAAGCTTCGCTGAAATTTTCATTTCACATGCCAATATATTGGCAATTAAACAGTTACTGAAGAGAGACTTCTAATTTAATGACAGACATAACATGGGAATTGTGATGTCTGAGTCCAGTGAAAAAGACTCCTTCCTGCATAGAGGGAGCACTAATTAAATTTTACTAATATTACTAAAGGAACTATTTTATAAATAATCCTACAGGAATTCAGCCTGGATTCTGTGCCACTGGCTTTGAAGTAGCTTCTCCTTGTTTACGAAAGAGAAAAGTACTTCATTTAGTATTCAAATTTTAAATGCCAGCTACAGAATGGCAAACTTGTTTTAGTGTTGTGCTACCCATAATATGGTCCACAAATGGATGCTGACCACGAAGAGTTTGTTAACAGTTTATTATCAGTACAAACCTGAAGGTAAGTTTTTAGAAATTTTTATAACAATCTGACAATGATCTTATGTCTATTGACTTTAATATTAAAATGCCACTAAGAAACATATACTTCATTTTATTGCATTTCACAAAACTATTAGGTTGTGACAGACTGATAATTAAAAAACTAGTCTTTTACCACAGAGAGTTCAATAAACACTTATTTATTGCTTCCTCAGTCATTTATCAATCCTACATGTACTTAGCACTGTTCTACATAATAAAGTACAAAAGTGAATGAGACAGAATACCTACCCTCATGATTATTACATTCTAGTGTGGAGCAACAACAAACAAAATATAGAATATACAAATAAGAAAAGCTAATGAAATATCTATAAGGAAAAATACAGTATAATTTTTAAAAAGTGTGGTTAAAAAGTTAGAGAGTAAAAAGGGTAGTCAGGTAGCTTGAGGCTTCTCTGCAGAGCTCACATATGAGATTAAGTGAGGGAATGAGCATGTGATCATATAAAAGAACAGCGTTCCAGGGAGAGGGAGTAAAAGATACAAAGGTTATGAGATAAAATGTTATGAGGAAGGCACTCATAAAAGAGGAAGGGATTTAGTGTGGCTGAAGCACAGAAACAGGCAGAGACAGGAAATAAGGGTAAAAAGAAATCAAGAGGCCAGGTTATAAGACCTCTACTAGGATCCAGCTAGAACTCAGGAATTAAATCTAAATGAGGTAAGACCCACTGGAAACTATGGTGAGAGTGGGAAACAGTCTGATTTAGATTTAAAACTGCTGTGTGAACAGATTACAGAAGAGTAAAACTGGAAGAAAGGAGACCACATGGAAGAACACGGAGAGCTGAAAATATTTTGCCAAAAGTTTGCAATGATGATTCTCAAGTTGTTGGCTTTGAGCAGCTCAGTATAGCAATGCTGGCTAAGATTAAAGTGGTTGGCAATAAGTAGAGATATTCTGAAGGTAGAGCTTAAAAAAAAAAATGATAGGACATCCATCCAATGCATAACTATTCAGCCATGGAAAAAAATGAAGCATAATTTATGTGCTAAAAAGAAAAGCCCACCAGATATTTATTGATAAAACAAGGTATTTCTTGATTAAAAAAATGCTATCATTTATGCAAAAACAAGGAATGTGCTATTTATTTTTATGTGTTAGTCACTCTTCTAAGCTCTTTACACATACTTACTTATCATATACCTCACAACTCTATCAAGTATATTTTAAATGTTCCTTTTGTACCTAGAAGAAAACTGAGTCCCAGATCAACTAAGAGACTTGCCAGTTACACAGCCAGTAATTGGCAGAGAAAAAATTTGATTACAGGCAATGGTGCTCCATAGTCCAAGTTCTTAGGCACTACATCATACTGCCTCTCACTAAATATGTATTGCTGTTATATTCATAATCTTCAGAAAAAGATATAAGACTGGCAACTTTGGTTGTCTTTAAGGAAGAGAATTCGATGGCTGAGAGCCATGGGTGGAAGAATGACATTTTACCTTAAGAGTTTGTTATTTTGAATTTTATTTTATTTTAAAGATTTTATTTATTTATTTGACAAAGAGAGAGAGAGATCACAAGTAGGCAGAGGGGCAGGCAGAGAGAGGGGGGAAAGCAGGCTCCCTACTGAGCAGAGAGCCCAATGCAGGGCTCGATCCCAGGACCCCGAGACCATGACCCGAGCCAAAGGCAGAGGCTTTAACCCACTGAGCCACCCAGGCGCCCCAGTTACTTTGAATTTTAAATTATGTGACTATATTGCCTTTTCCACTATCATTATTTTTTGACAGAAATAATAAAACTATCAAATTGGTTTTTATTTATGCACTAAGGAGTGAATAAAGACAGAAAATATTAAAAGGTCTAAAAATAGCGTTCTGAGATAATTCAATATTTACAATTTAGCTTTCTAAGATCCACGTTGACAGTGTGTATTCCAGAAAACAAGTGAAGATAGTAACTCAAGAAGAAAGAAGTAACTATGTCTATTGAGAGAGAAAAGATGACATCTGGGAGCTTCCCAGTGATTTGGACAGTAAGAAGGTAATTGCTGACTACATCAAGAGCAGAGACAGTGATATGGCAGAAATAGAAAACTGATTGGAGTGGGTTTAAAAGAGAATAGGAGGAGAGTAAGACTGAATAGAAACAGTTCAGATTTACTGTAAAGAAAATGTAGAGAATGTAGCTAGAAGGGCATCAGGAAAGAAGTGAGGATGTAATGGCCAGTCTTATGTGTCAACCTAGCTGGGCCATAGTACCCAGTTATTTAATCAGAGGCTAATCCATTGTTACTGTGAAGGTATTTTGTAGATATGGTTAACATCTACAATCAGTTGGTTTAAAGCAGAGGAAATTACCCTCAATAATGTGGTGAGTTTCATCTAGTCAAAATACTGAAGTTTCCTGGAAAAGCAATTTCTGCCTCAGGACTGTACAACTCCAGCCTATTTCTAGCCTGCTGTTCTACCCTACAGATTTCAAATTTGCCAGCTCCCACAACTGTGTGAGCCAACTCCTTGAAATAAAACTCCCTCTCCTCAAATATATCTTGGTATATATGTGTGTGTATGTGTCAAGATGTGTGTATCAGTAAGTATATCTCCTATTGGTTCTGTGACTCTGGAGAGCCTTAATCAACAGAGAATGTTTCTAAAAGATAAGAGCTATCACAGCATATTAGTATAATGGTAAGAATTATCTTATAAAAGTGGGAAAACTGAAGTCAGTAGAGAGAAAACAATCTGAAGAGCAAAGTTCTTGAGGTGGAGACCAGGGGTCAGATCTATTACACATGGGTAAGGATCAAGCTTAGAGGCAACTGTAATAGAAAAAGTAGAGTATAGGGGTACAGCTATACCTGGAAAAGTAGGTTTAAACCTTGAAGAATTCCCTGTTGTCTCTATTAAGGAAGCAAAAGTAATCAGTAAGTGTGAAAAAAAGAGAACAGAAGGTGTTACAGGTTTGAAAAGAAGGGTATGAAATAATCCTGTAATAAAGTAGGAATATCTATGTAGTAGAATACTCTAATAGGATTGCTAGGCAACATTAAAGGCCCACTTGTGAGAAAAACTGAAAGCCTAGCCATTATGATTATGTGTTTTTCTTCATACACTTTCAGATGCTCTGGTGCAGGTATGGAGCAGTAAGGGGAGGATAGGGTTTTCCAAGGAGGTATGATGGAGGGAAACAAGAGGCAAGGATGTTGAGGGTATGAAGAAGGACATGATTATAATAAACCTGGATGAAAGGATCTAAGCTAGGAAAGTGGAGGAAGTGAAGATATGAAGGGTGTGAAGAACACTAAAAATATAGTATCAAAGGATTTAAAGTCCCAGCAGAAGAAAAACAATACTGGAATTAGGAACATAAAAGAAAAGCACTGAAACAAAAAGAAGTGGTTATTGGCAAATGGGATAATTGAAATTAAGACTGTAGACTCTTTAAAAAAAAAAAAAAAAAAAGACTGTAGACTCTTTTAATCAATATCTAACAACTTACATTTATATGTTCCTAAATATAAAAATGAAAACTAAAAAACTTCATTTATATTTAATGACAGTATATTCTTGAAAACTATCACCGTACACCATAGAAATATGTTTGATAATGGGACAAACTATATTTTTAAAAGAGGGGTGATTCTATTCCTTTACTTTTAAAAAGCTTATTTTCACAAACAAAAAGGCTTATAACAAACATCCACTTTCCAAATGATCAAGAGGTTTTTAAAAAATTTTTATTTTAATTTTAAGTAAACTGTGCCCAATATGCAACTTGAGCTCAAACTCCAAAATCAAGAGTCGCATGCTCTACTGACTGAGCCAGCAGGGTACCCAAAAATGATAAGATTTAACCAATCCCTCTATCTCTTAAAAACCCAACCAAAATAACAAAGAAAACAAATTTCATCTTCAATAAATTAAGAAAAATACTTATAAACCCAAACCATAATATATTTATATATGTACATGGAAAGCAGAAGGATAAGCAGAGCATACAAATCAAACCAAATGGTCAAAAAAAGAATTACAACTATATGTATCTAAAAGAAAAATTTAAACAACTATTTTGCTGTGCAGAACCCAGAAGCATTCAGGAATTACAAGTAATAGGTTTCACAGAAGATGGAGGGAGGTAAGGTCTGAAAAGAGTATGATTTCGGGGCGCCTGGGTGGCTCAGTTGGTTAAGCAGCTGCCTTCGGCCCAGGTCATGATCCTGGAGTCCCGGGATCGAGTCCCGCATCGGGCTCCCAGCTCCACGGAGAGTCTGCTTCTCTCTCTGACCTTCGCTCCTCTCATCCTCTCACTTTCTCTCTCAAATAAATAAATATAATCTTTAAAAAAAAAAAAAAAAAAAAAAAAAGAGTATGATTTCAATGTTTGTATTAAATTCCTAAGCCTCTACTCCAACTTAGGCAGTCAAGCAATTTCTCTACCACACATCCACCTTGAAAGTGCAGAAAGTTTATTCCCTCAATAAAATGAGCCAGAAACTTGGATTCATCAGATACAGAAGAGGGATATATGTGAAGTGGAGACTGCGCTGGACGCTGTTTCACCTTGCCCAACTCCCAAATGGTAGAGAGCAACTAAAGTAGATTGAAAGATCTTTCCTCAAAGAAGGGGGAACTTCCCCAGGGAAAATAATTATCAATACCGACAGTTAAGGTCTACAGTGAAAACGCTAGCTGATGACAGGACTGTACTACAGTGATTTTCATCAAAGAAGACAGAGCCACTGCCACATCCTGTCAAACACAAAACATTCTCTCATCTCTCTCTCTCTCTCTCTCTCTCTCTCTCTCTCTCCCGCCCCGCCCCCCACGCCTTCCCTCTCTGGTAAATGCCTTTTTAGTGTCTCACTCAGCAAGAGTAGAGAACCAAGAAACAGATATTTGAGGAAAGTTTCCAGCATGAAAGAGAGGGATAAGAGCAGAGAATCAGAAGAATAGGGAGCTGAAAAAAACTTCAGAGTAATAATTAACATTATCAAAGAGCTAACAGAAGACATTAAATCCATGAAACAACATTTAAAAAAAAGACAAACCTCAAGAGACTAACAACCAAGCAACAGCTACTCAACAAAGAGTGCCAGGCATAATGAATGGGGAAATAATATACATACACATACACATCAGGGTATGTCACGATACCCTGATGTATGTATATACATACACATCAGGGTATGTCACGATTTCAGAACACCAAGAGTAAGAGAAAAATTTAAAAGCTTCCAAAGACAAGAAACAAGATCAGAATCGGAAGTTGAAACAGCACTGGACTTCTCAGCAGATAACACTGGAAGCTAGAGGAAAAACTCTGAAGAAAATTAAGCATGAGGATGTAATACACTTTTCAGGCATGTAAAATCTCAAATACATACTTCCCGAAAAACCCTTATCAAAGAATAAGCTAACTAAAAAGGAGAAAATAAATTAAGAAAGAAAGCAAAAGATAGGGACTCCAAAAAAAGACAAAAGAATCCAAACGATGGTAGAAAAGTTAAATAATTAAAAGGACATCTAAATTGTAGAAAATGAACCTGCCATATCGGACATGATTATAAATAATTAAAAGCACAGAAAATGCATGCTACAAAATTGATACTATTATTTTAAAATAAAAAAATCCTCATAAATATGCATATGAGAAAAAAACTTAAAGGAAATACAAACATGTTCTGGGCACAATGAGGAGGTGCTATAATTATGGCTAATTTTTATTTTTATACTTTTCTCATTTTCTAAATACTCTAAAATCAGTATAGTAATTTTATATACACAGAAAATGTTTAAGTATACAATATGGAAATGTTAATGAAAAACATGAAAAAAAAATTTTCTCAATTTCTCTACCCTCTTTAGAACTAAGCCAAGTAAGCTTTGTCAATCTATTGTAGTTAGAATATCAGACAACATTTAACATGAATGCATTTAAGCCTTATATTCTATGAGATGAGACTATTAGTATTAATAGTATATAGATGAGAAAAATGAGGCACAGAAGTTGTCTAAGCTCAACAAGCTAATAAAGAAAAGATATGCAATATTTGTAAAGTGATTTTAAAATCATGATTTCTTTACAAAAACTGGCCCCCAAAAGAAAGCTGATTTTCATACTTGATAAAGAAAGATAAATCTAAGAAAATGAAGGTTCTTTAGACTAGAAAACTTAACAAATTTCTATAGATACCTACATTTACATATTAGAAATATGTATTTACAAACTTACATAACTGCATTTTTAAGTTTACTTATTTTATGAGTAACATTATAGATAGAATGGCATTCATGAATTTGGTAATAATTGGGCATTAATCCCATGAGAACCCTAAAGTCTATTCTATACAAATCCTGGAACACTGGAAAGTGTTATCTCTAGAGGAGAATTAAGAAAAATAAAAGGGATAAAGAGGGGGGAAAAGCAACAGTAATAGTACAAAGCAATGAGAAAGTAAGACTTTAATAAAAAAATGAAACAAGAAAAAAATGAAGAGATTACCTATACTTTACAGCCTACTTTTTGATGATGTTAGACTGACCTAAATTTTTCAAGTCCTAACCACAGAAACCAAAAATATTCTGTCAAGAGTTATAAAATACTTGATTGAATTTAATAAATAGAATGTGGGGCCTATGAGCTAAAAAATAAGTAAAATGAAAACACATACTATTAGTTTTCTTAATAGTTTTTGAAAAATCTAATTTGTTTCTTATTTCCACACTTGCAATGTCTTTTATTACTAAAATAGAGTAGGTGTTCAATATATTCTGAGTAAAAACATGAATGAAGTGAAATAATGCCAACACTATTAGCTCGTCTTATCATTACAGAATAACAGGAGCAGCTTACTAAATGTCAGGTACTAGTCCAAGCTCTTTTTTCTTTTTCCTTCCTTCCTCCCTTCCCCTCCCTTCCTTTCACCTCCCCTTTCTCTTCTTTCTTTTTAATTTTTTCAGTGTTCCAAGATTCATTACTCATGCTCTCTTAATAAGATAGCTATCATGATCTTCCTCACTTTGTACAGAAAATGAGGGCGGGTAAATTAAGGATTTGTCCAAGTTACCCAACCACTAAAAGACAGTAAGGGATATGGATCTGGACAGTCTGGCACAGAACCCACTTTTTGAACCACTATATTTTGTGGTTTTAGCAACCGAGAGCCAAAGAAAAGATGCTAATTTACAGAAGCAAAATGATTTTCAGTCTATGACTAGAGAATAAAACAATTTCATGTACAGTATCTTTCCTCAGACTAAAAAGGGCCAGAGATTTTTACTTGGTTAGAAATGTTAATCAACGATGAACCATATGTCAATATATCAACCATATGTAAATATGATAATGTTAAACAATAAAGTATAAAGAAATGTTTACTCTCTCAAGGGCCTTAGAGTGATCTATGATTAACTACTGATGAAGACTGGCCTCCTGGCATACTGAGGCCACTTTACTGTCATATGATGATGACCTTAACCACATTTTCTAATTTTCCCAGAATTCACTTTAGAAAAAATTAAAGTCAATCACCAAGCTATTAATACAATTTTTGTATTCATAACCACTCTTTGTTCAAACTAGCATTTTCACCTTAGTTGTGAGTGGTAGTCAATATTAATCTATTTGTAACACAGAAAATTATACAGGTGAGAAAACAGCAAAAAAATAAAAGAGTTAAATCAATATTACTTATCCTACAAATTGCCATCTAACAAAAATTTAGAATTAACACTCTAAAGTACTGGCATACATTTTTAAATCAACTGTCTAAAAATAACTTAACTATAGATTTAAAAAATAGACTCTTTGAGAGTAGAATTATCTTCATAATACCAAACAACAAAATGGTACAACAAAGGGAATCCTATCTAATTTTGATCTTGGGGGAAAAACAGACTATTTCCTCATGAAAATTTCACCAAAGTGGGGAATCGAATCAGTCTCAGATTCTAAATACACCAAAATAATGATAAAATGTTACTTATATAAATTATATTCACAGTATGTTCAACTGAGGTAACTATTTAGAATAGAAATACGGGCATTTAATTGTAAAGATTAATAGTTAATGAAAACTGTACTACATGTGAAACACTAGGTCAAACAAATGGGAGAGTACGTTTTAAAATTCCAAATAAAGGAACAGAAAAAAGAAATAAGGAAAATACAAAATGTAATAGGTAACAATCTGTTTCAGTTCAATGAAAAAAGAATTCCAAAAAAAGGGGAAACACAGTTTACCTCCAGTGGAAAATGAGACTACTGTTAACTGTAGAATAAACAGACCTAAAGAACTACTGAATGATGAAAATTTTTAATAAAAATATGGTAAAATTACACAATTAAATGCAATGCATAAACACTGACAATAGGGATACATTATATAACTGAGTAAGAAAATGAGTTATTTGGAAAACCAATTAAAAGTACTACTAATAAGACCACTCTGATGACTTATGAAGCTCTGGAACTCATCACATCTGTACCCTACAGAACAACTAACCTGATTGTCTCTCTTCTCAGCTAAGATATAAGCAATGTGAAGGAGCATTTTATTCCAAAGCCGATAATCATATCTGGCCATAACTGCCTTGTAACTGTCCATGCACATAGTCTTTGAAGCAGAGGATTAAATGTTCCTGCCCATTTTATCTAGTCCCCAAGACTCGTCCTGCAAAGTGAATAAAAATGATTATCTTTTAATCTACCCCTTGAATACATACCATAAAAAAGAAAAAAAAAAAAACAGAGGAGGGCAAAGATGAGGGCAAAAAAACCTTGAAAATATGGACAGTTATTATCCAATCTAGACTTAAAGTTCTCAGCAAGATCTCTGTTTGGTTGAAGGGTAGGTGATTGATAAGTCCCACATTTTATGAAACTGAGCCTTGGAAGATATGATCATGAATATAGACACATAGCAATTATAGTAATATTCTGAAGTAAATTTGAAAATGACCTGAAAAATAAGTTACCACTTTTAAAAAATCAGAATAAATATAATGTTGATTTCCTTTCATTTTTCTTGATATCTGATTTTTAAAAAAATTTCAAATTCAAATAGGCTAGTGATGATATACAAAGAGTATAGCTGAAAAGAAAATGGCATTTATCAAGCTGTTTAAAAAGCTATCATGATCACAGGTAAATTGTGGGAAAAGAAAGGCAGAAAGGCCCTGGAAGGAGGAGGAAGCTACTCAACTCAAAAAGAATAGAAGGAAAGCTATAATTAAAATATGTTTAAGTAAATGTAAAATTAGCATATACAGATTGCCAGAAGGATAAATACTGGGAACACAATACAATAATAAAAGCCACTGAAAATGGGCCAATGGATAGGAGGTGAAATGAAGTCAGTAAAATACACTATGAGGTCAGTAAAATACAGTAATACTTCATTTACATGGCAGTGGAAGACAAATGCAAATGTTTTTAAAGTGCATTTTTCAGGAAACTGAGATATTTTAAAAGTAAAACTATTCTGCTTATTTCTATATCATTCTTTCTCTTGTGTTCTTAAACATAGTATGTGGCGTATGTTTAATCTTTTACATAGAATGTACACAGATTTCTGGATTAAAGAGAAGTACTCTGAAAAATAAATAAAATACCTTGTCCCAAGAGAGAAGCCCTAGATTATTCTCTCTTGATATTATAAGCAAAATTTTTTGCCTTCTTTTTGGTATGAATTGTTATTTCATAATTCTAAAAGCAGGAGAGCATTTCATATTTGCCCTCCATTCACTTGTTGTTTCTTTCTCTCCTAGTCTTACAAAACAAAAATTAACTTTTTATGAGAGCAAGTTTGGCTATTCAGAAGCAATTTTTCTCTCATGTTTAAGTTCTGTTCATTTCAACCTGCTGCATTTACTATGCATCTGACAACCAGCTAAATGGGCATTACTGTACATAGAGGAAAATAAGATGAACACTAAACGGAACATATAAAGAGAAGGAACAAAAAAGCAAACTAAAATTAAGATACTAAAAGTCATGAAATTAGAAAGAAAATGTGTAATAATAAATAATTTAAAAATAATAGTGTATTTGCACTACCTTTTAAAAGATCTCTTTTTATTCCGAATAATAAGGAAGAAGATACCTCAAAACACAGATTTTAAACTGTTTGGTGTTTGTTCTGTACAGACAATTTTTCAGCCATAAACTGTATTTTTATTTCACCTTTTTAAAAAAGACAAAATTGGGTAATCTTCCTCTTTTCCTAATAATAAGAAAAATGTTATTCTTGAAAAACTGTTTCATGTTTGTTTCATATAGACATGTAACTAAGAGAATAATGAACACTAATATAAATCAACCACATTAAATGCGGGGGGTGGGAGGGAGAGGAAATGAAAAAAAAGGAGTGGAAAAAACACGAATGACCCTAGATATTTATTATCATTTTGGCTTCAGGCAACAGAGTAAGCCAGAAAATGACAAGATTTTTAAGCCACGCATTTGCAATGTGTATTCCCCAAAGTACCAGCATTAGCATAACCTAAAATCTGTTAAACTCTGGGGGTAAGGCCATACAGTCTGTTTCAATAAGCCCTTTAGATGATTCTGATGCATGCAAAGATTTGAGAACCAATGATTTAAATATATTCAATAAATGAGAAATTTATTTAAGTTTATTTAAATTTATTTAAGAAATTTAAGTGCAAAATGCAATGCAATTAATGAAATTAAATCTGGTGTTTGTCATTGTAATGTGTAAGATGAATACAAAGTTACTGCTACTAAAAAGGATATATATAATCTGGGATTATTTACACACATGTGTGCATGCTCTACATTACAGATGAAAAAGAACAGTCATTTTAGGTAAGCATAGTTAAAGTAGTTGAGGGAAAACAGAACAATTGCTAAATTAATGAAATTGCCTTGTTATGTATGGAGAAACAAGAAAAAATATATACATTTGGCTGAGAAGTTCTCTAGATAATTATAAAATTAAAAAGTGAAAACTAAGCCATCAATTCTTCAGACTGGCTAGCCTAAAAAAATTTTCAATTTCCATTCCCAAGGCAATCAAATGCCAGTGATCAAAATAGATGTACATCTTACCTAAAAAGATAAGAGAAGCCATTCAGATGAATTTGGGGGAGGGGAAGGATAGTATTTTCTCAGGAGCACAGTAATTAAATACTTAATCTAAACACATTTAAACAGCAATAGAAGATATTTAACAAAACTAAAAGAAAAAGAAATAAAATGTTGGTTACTTACCAGCAAGGGTACTTGTATGCCTAAAAGCTCTGACCTGGGAGTCTGACAAACCAGTCAAAAGGGAGATTACTGTGTCCATCATATACTCATCATAAATTATGCTATACTGACACTGTCGAATCAGGACTCCAATAAATTCACAAAAGTTTGAACGAAATTTTTTCCACTGAGGTCCAGGCATGGTAAGGGGATAATCACCGCTGTCCTAAAAGGAATAAAAAGAACATATTAAATTTGACATATGATATCACTTTGATTAAAGTTTTCTCTCCTACCTATAAAGGAACATTTTCTTCTCAGAAGTAGATGTGGACAGATATTGGTGATGACTTACACAGGTATACTGATAGCTTTATATTTATTGTTTGTTTTGATCCTTCACAACTACATAATTCATAAAGTGCTCCAATCTGTTATTTAGAACAACTATTTAGGGCGCCCGGGTGGCTCAGTCCATTGAGCGTCTGCTTCAGCTCAGGTTGTGATCCTAGGATCCTGGAATCGAGTCCCACATCAGGCTCCCTGCTTAGCGGGGAGCCTTCTTCTCCCTCTCCCTCTGCCTATTGCTCTCCCTGTTTCTGAGCTCTCTCTCTGTCAAATAAATAAATAAAGTCTTAAAAAAAAAAAAAAAGAACAACTATTTAATTCATTATTGTAAGCCAACATTAAAAAAAAAATACTTCCCATGTTGTTACATTTGGGTCCTGGAGAGATAATTTGAAGTAAAAAAAAAAAAAATTAGTTTAGACTAGAAAGGATATTTGTTTGATTAAACTCAGATCAAACTAATCAGGATTTCGGTATCACATAATATCTTACAATTCTTTAAAACAGAATCTTAAAGAATTGAGAATTTCAAAAGTATTTCATTAAGAAGTCCAAAACTAATTCTTTTGCATCTGAAACTGCAACCCTATTTCTTCCAATTTTACCATAAATGTTCTATTAACTCTCTTTTATAGAGATTTATTAACTTTTCAAAAAAAAAAAAAAAAAAGAAATCTAATATGGGCTCTTGGTATTACCAGATTGTGTCATCTTGTTTAAAACATGAAACTTGGAGCGCCTGAGTGGCTTAGTGGGTTAAAGCCTCTGCCTTTGGCTTAGGTTATGATCTCAGGGTCCTGGGATTGAGCCCCTATCTGGCTCTCTGCTCGCCGGGAGCCTATTTCCCCTTCTCTCTCTGCCTGCCTCTCTGCCTATTTGTGGTTTCTCTCCCTCTGTCAAATAAATAAATAACTAATCTTAAAAACAAAAACAAAAACAAAAACATGAAACTTGATGGGGTAATGGGATGGTGGGCAATAAGGAGGGCACATGATACAATGAGCACTGGGTATTATATGCAATGGATGAAACACTAATTTCTACCCTGAAATTAATAACACGCTGTATGTTAACTAATTTGAATTGAAATAAGACAAAACAAACAAAAAAATAACATGAAAACCATACTGAAACCCAATTAGAAGTTTCCTACTCTAGCCTAAAACATAAGGCTCATTAGGGTAGAGCTTCTCTTGCTTTATAGCAAGTATGAGATTCAGGCATTTAGTGCTCCTCCACAATATCAAAGAATATAATTATCTAAATAACCCATCTAAACAGGCCAAAAGCAAGAGGAAAGGCAGAAAAATAAACACTTAAAAGTAAATAAAAGAAAACTAGTATACTTCAAAAGATTCAAATGTAGCACAAAAAACCAATCAAAATTAAGAAACTAAAATATTTTATTTACCAATTTATTTTTTGAGGTATAATTCACATATAACATCGTATTGGTTTCAGGTATACAATATAATGATTTAGTATTTGTATAGAAAGGCAGAAAGAAGCTCAAGGTGGGAAGATTATCAGGCAGAAATCTGCTAGGATAATACAGAGTAAACCAAAAAGGTCAGTAAGAAAGCAATTTCTACAAATACATTTAGATGAATACAAGGGGAGAAATTTTCATGTAAAGGTATTAACTAGCATTTATATGGTATGCATTTCAAATCCATAATTTTATATTACCTATATACTGTGGTGAATGCTAGTACCTAGAAAGATGAGAGAAATAAGATCTTAAGAACTTGTCCTAGATCGCAGAGCTATAGGGTTCTGGTTCTGGGATTGTAAAGCCTGTGAATTCTTAACTCTATAATGGAGCTTCACCTGGTTTGCTACAGGAACCTTGGAGGACAGGAGTGTCTAGTGATTGTTCTTCCAAGGAAGTTCTGTTCCCAAATGGACTAACAAGAAACTAATGGAAACGTTTATTTTAGAAGTTTTGGGGATACTGATGGAAGAATAAAAGGAAAAGGGTACCAAGGTTCAGTGATAAGAGCCATCAACAAAAACAAAATTTAGAGCCTCTAAGATGGGAATAATCTTATGACAGGTCCACTGCAAGGTAGAGCTCATACAGGTGCCAGAAGTGGAAGGCTAACTGCATAATCCCTAAGCATTTGATATTTGGGAACCCAATCTGGTCACAAACTATAAATATCAAAAGAGTATAAAACACTCTTTAAGAGTAAATCTAAGAGAAGTGTTTTTTAACTCAACTTATGGACAATGTCACACACACACACACACACACACACACACACACACACACACACACACACATTTTTGGTGAAACACTGGCTTTCGGTTACCTAATTTCAACAGATTTACCCAAGAATATATACTACCATTGCTTAAAACAGAAATCTGTAAATACTTATTTGGAGAAAGTATCCATCCACCCAACCATTCATGTATTCATGTATTTACTGAGTAATAAATATGCTCCAGGCACTAGTTCTGGCATACAAAGATGAGCACACCAAGAATCTGCTTCTAAAAACTCCTTTATTTTTTTTTCAGACTTACTGGGATTTAATTGATACATAATACTATGTAAGTTTAAGGTATAAAATAAGTTGATTTAATACACTTATATATTACAAAATGATTAACACCAGAGCATTTGCTTAACACATCCCACCACATTGTATTACCCATTTCTTATTTTTTGGTGAAAAACACTGAAGATCTACTCTCTTAACAACTTTCATGTATATAACACAGTACTATTAACTATAAACACTATTCTGTACACTAGATCCTCAACTTATTCATCTTGTAATTAGACGTCTATACTCTTTGGCCAACTTCTTCCTGTTTCCCCCATCCTCCAAAGAACTTCTAGTTGAAAAGCACACATAAAAAATAGACAATGATAGGAATGTTATGAGGGTACACAGTACTACTTAGGAAGGAATGTCAATTTTCTGCAGAGGCAACTGGGCAGGAGAAATAGGGTCACCAGCACTCTAAGCAATAAGATTATCAAATTCCTATAAAACAAAGATAGAATGAGAATATAGAACTGCTTTAAGTTAGGCAACCTAAACCAGATTTTGTGGTGGTATCTGGGGCCAGATTATAGGGAACCTTCTTTTTATAAAGCCTTCATTAAAATAAAGCCAAGCTTTATTCTGGGGGCAACAGGTAGCCACTAAAATTTTTTGAGCAAATAAGAATCATAAGCAGATGTGAGCTTTAAAAAATATTTCTGGTTCCACCATGGAAAAAAATCAGAGGTAAAGGCAAAGGAAATGGAGCAAGGTGACTTAACGCCGCAACAGATCCAAAAATGAAGGAGGAATGCAGAGGGCTCCTAAGATAGTAATGATGATGACGGACAAAACAGGAAAGATGTGTCATAAATTCAAATATTGAAAAAATAAAATCTCCTGAAGTGACTACTGGACAAAAATGACTTATTTCTGGTTTGATTTACTGGTGGTTTTACTCATAATAGGAAACAAAAAAATAATTGCCTATCATTCTCTTGAGGCAGAACTCTTTTGTTTAGGGATGCTTAATTACTATGTCCCATAAGAGACCAACACTCTTTAACTCATAAATGATTGAAACAGAATATCCTATTTCCAGACTTCAGGCCACGCTAGCTTCTACATTCAAAATAAATTCAAAATTTCAGAAATAGATCAGCAATGGATATTAAAACCACTGAATAGCAAGTTGAGTGGCATAAGCAGAATATTAACAAAGTGCAAAATTATGTGATGCATGCAGAGGGAAACTACTTTTACAAAAAATTCAATGGTCATCACACTGTAAGTGATCTATAGTAGCATCACTAATAAATGGACAACCTGCCATTATGTACTATCTACTGTGACACAATAGGAATTACACAGTATCACTTATGAAATTTCCTCACAAAAAATGTATAAATGTAACCTAATGAAGTCATTAGACCTAACTTTCAGTTACAAAATACAGGATTTAGGGACAAGCTAAATGATAACCATGAGGAAGAAAGAGAAACAAAAATGTGGGATATTTTATAAGACAACTAGGTTGTTATTATCAACTAAAAGTTAATGTCATGCAAAGAAAAAATGTGGAGGAAGTGTTTTATATTTTGAAAAACTACTGACAACAAAACAATCAAATGCAATGTATAAAACAGTGTGCTTTAGCCACACTGGCTTCTCTGTTATCTGATACCCTAGGTATGTTTCTATCTCAAGACCATTTGTGGAATTTAAATTTTCTCTTCTTCTAGATATACACAGGGCTGCTACATCACCTCTTTCAAGTGTTTCCTTAAGGTCACATTCTTAGAAGGTTTTCCTGACCATTCGATTTATTTTTTTAATTTATTATTTTTTATTAACATATAATGTATTATTTGCCCCAGGGTACATGTCTATGAATCATCAGGCACTTTTACACATTTCACAGCACTTACCATAGCACATACCCTCCCCAATGACCATTCAATTTAAAAATCACCCTTCCACTCCCAATCTCTTCCTCCTTCTTTGCTTTATTTTTCCACATAGCATTTATTGTCATTTATCATACTATAATATTTTGCCTATGTATTTTATTCACTGGCTTTCTCTCCCAGCTAAAATGTAAATCCCACAAGGGAAGGGATTTTTGGTTGGTTTATTCAGTGCTTTGTCCTCAATGTTTGGAATGTTTAACATTCAACTATTAGTTCATCAAATGAATGAACCATCACAAAAGTGATACTGTCAGTATGGGTCAGAAATAATGGGAAGGATATCTAAATGATCTCTATAGTTTTCTCCTTAATCAATCATAAATTTTGACAATTTTGGTTTCCTTAGCCACAATGAGAAGAATATGTAAAGTCAAAGCAGCAAAAGGACTGCCAAACAATCCTTTTAAATATGTTTTCCTCTAAATCAGCATCAATAAGTTATGGAGTACTACCACATGTCTGGTCCCTACTCATCCATGAATCTTCACAAATATTTCATTAAGAGTGGTAAATAATTTATCAATAAGAAAAAAGTTCACAAAACTCAAGATATTGATTACCACTCAGGAGAAGGATTAGAACAGGAGAGTGGAGGAACACACAGATATTTCAGTAGTGTTTCAATTCATAAGTTGGGGAGGGCAGATTTATATACCCTATATAAATATATATATTAAATACATTCTTTGTTCTATCAAATGGCACATAATTTTTTAAAAATTAGTATATTAAAAAATATCTGAAACTACCAAATTTACCCCTGAGGAAACCAAGTTCCTGAAATCATTAAGAAAAATTCGAAATTCTGGAATACCATTATCTAAAAATGTTATAGTCAGCACTTAAGATGTAAAATCACATCTATGCATTTCTTTATTTTCCCTCAAAAAGTCAGAATGCATAAGAACCATGTGTCAAAGGAACAAAGAAAACGGTATCTCCTACTCTTGGAAAGAGCCACTTTTACAAAACTAAATTCTGAGTAGGCTAAATAAAATTTATTATTAAATATATTGTTTGAACTTTTGTTTTTAAGTTAAAATAGTCACAAAGATTAATTATTTATAATTATTTATATAGGTTATTTTGGCTGACTGCCATAAGGTAATTAAAGAGAAAATGCTCTTTATTATCAGACTTCTGCAAATTAAGTCTAAGGTAACAATTCCAATTCTGACAAACCTCAGCCTTAAAGTATCAGAAAACTCAACTGGCATATGTACAACAATTAAAGAAGTAATATAAAATACATTTGGAAAGAAGAATTCCACAAGTCAACGCTATAAAAATTTCTGTTGTATTTTTCAACCCCCATCTTACCTCTGTATCTCCAGCATCTATCTAGGACACACTGTCTAGTATGCTTTGGAGAACAACAAGGTTTTGGGATAGTTTCTTTGTAAGTATTAAATACAATTATCTAAGTCTAATTTTTCCAGCTTCAAAACTCAATGTTTTCTCCTACACATCCTAAACTCTATCTTCCTTATAAACTCCTTCCTGGTTTTTCCAGTGAATAATAAATATGGAGGCACTAACATTTCTTGCACAAGCTCATCTTAGACCACTAAGTTAAAGCCATGATGATCTAATGACATATGAGAAGAAAATAATCTAGTTGTGTATACATTTAACCTATAAATAAACATGCTGCAAACTACACTGCCAGATAATAATTAAATATTATAAATATGAATAAAGAACAAATAGAATATAATTGCCCTGTAAAAGAATACTTATAATAAATGTAATATAATAAATGATTATTTATTTATCTGATTTATTTGTTATCTGATTACCAAAGGTAGGAGGAAAAAGCCTTTTGTCTATTTTTATCTATCACATATTTAGAAAATAAGACTTAGTTTAGAACTAAGAAAGTCTGAAACAATCACCAGGCAGTCAGTTCTTAAGCACTCTCCCCACAAGATAAGAACCCTAATCTTCTGAGAAGGGGCATGGGGGAAAGGAAGAGAAAGTGAATAATTGTTTAGCTTTATCATAGGTATTCACTACGAAGACAATGGGCAGAAAAATGTTTTATTGATGGAATATAAATTTAGAATTTAATTTGGGATGAGATAATTTGAGTTTTTTTCTACTATATCTTTTGCATTTTCTTCATATTTTCTTAGTTTGTATAATATTTAACTATTTTTACTTTTCTTAAATTTTTAATCCTATGATTAATAAACGCTCAAGTGGATAAACAATTGAGAAGTTCTATACTTAAGTCTAAATAAACAAATTCATAGAAGCACATACAATTAGAAACAAGAAGAGAAAAACCTTTGGATAAGTTCTAATCATTACAGAAGAGCATAATGTATAAAACTCTGTAATTGTTGAGCAATACAAAATAACATAGACAAGAATTAAAGGTACTAAGTGAATACATTAAATGTACTGTGTTGCAAAGCTTCTCTTCATAGATGTCACATTTCAATGTATGAAAACTATTCAAACTGACCTTTGGAAAACAGACTTAAGAGTTTACACTTGGAGATGGGACTCTAATAATCTGAGGAAGAAATAAGATTACATTTTGCTTTATGTATCAGGGGCTGTCTCCAACAGGAGCTAAATCTATCTACTAGCTATTCCCTATAAATGAGACATTGCTCGAAAGTCCTGGGATCCAATGGATCCTGTCATCACATCATTCTGAATTTTACCACAAAATACAATTTATTAAAACTAACCTCCCTCCACTCCTGGAGACTAAAAGACCCATACAGTATTTTTAAGAAACAAAAACAAGATACTGTATACTCAACAATAGGTAAGCATGTAGATGCAGTTTTTTGCTAAAGTGCTTAAAGATAAAATAGCCTTAGAAAATAATTAACGTAATTCTGCTTTAAATGAACATATTCTAATAATAAAACTGTGTTAGTTGTTCTGTCAAAGAGGAAAAAAGGAATGTTTTCCTTTAGAATCTTTTCTTTCTTTATTTAAGAACAGTTGACACACAATGTTACATGAATTTCAGGTGTACAATACAGTCATTCAACAAGTTCAGACATTATGCTACGCTCATCAGAAGTGTAGGTACCAACTGTCAACCATATAACACTATTACAATACTACTGACTATATTCCCTATGCTGTCTGTATCTTTTATTCTCATGACTTAGTAAAAAAAAATGGTGATTTTTAAAACATTCCTTTTTGATTTAATCAGTTTTCTCATGTATCAGGAGAATAATATTTAAGATTATGAAATTAACACCTTTTGGAAAATTTTCATTTGCTACATTTAACTCATTATCACTTTTGGTAACAGTTTTCTATTCTTGTAATATACCTGAATATTTGACAATATTCACAGGAGTATTTTCTCAGCTACATCATGATCTTCATTTTGCTGAATTCCTCATCTTTCCCTACTTATCTTAAAATCTTACTACAAAGCAATGATATCCTGTTTTGAAATTTCATGTGTATCCACATTGTATTTCCTATCATTCTATTCTCCTATATGAAGTGTTTTTATAGCTTAAATCTCACTTTTCTCTCAAAGTTTCTCCCAAACTTGTCTGTACATTGGAGTCACCTGGTGAACTTTGAAAAATTCCGAGCCCAGGTTACATGCCTTACAAATGAAATCAGAAGGTCTGGATATAAGGAAGAGAGTCAGGCATCAGTTTTTAAATATCTGTAGGTGAAATTAATATGTAGCAAGGTTTGGGAACTACTGTCTTAAACTCTTAGAAGCTCCTGAAGGTCCAAGATGCACACTACTTTTTAATCTGTGATCTCAATCACCTGTATTGCAAGCCTGGTATGGTAGTACAGTAGTTGGTGAGTTAACCTACCACTTTCACCTTAATTTGGCTTTGTTATCTTCTATTTGCCACATTAAGTTATAACAAAAACTGTTTTTTAAATTAAAAGTAATTTCATAGAAATGTTTCAGAATACAGAAATTTTTTAATTTTAGAAGTTAATATAGTACATATACTTTATATCCCATAACAATCCAAGAGCATCTGTGGCAGCCCCCTGTCATCAAGAACATTAATATTTCACCAGGAAGACATATAAATATTCACAATGACTGAGATAAATAAGGATTTTAATAGCTTTAGGTTAGCTGCGCTAGTTGTGCCACCATTAAATTGGGGGAAAAAAGTCTTTTGGAATTTCAGAATGCTCTGGATTACAGAAATGAAAACAATTAATTATGGACATTATATACATGAGTGACAATGCAACGTATCCCCTATCTCCCATGGAATGTGACTATAAATAGTCTGAAAGCAATTAATTATGGACATTATATACATGAGTCACAATGCAAGGTATCCCCTATCTCCCATGGAATGTGACTATAAATAGTCTGAAAGCCACTGTTAGAATGTTTCTGTAAAAATGTTCATGAAGTGTGCCTGGATGGCTCAGTCAGTTAAGTGTCTGCCTTCAGCTTGGGTCATGATCCCAGAGTCCTGGGATTGAGCCCCACGTCGGGCTCCCTGTTCGTGTTCTCTCTCTCTCAAATAAATAAAACAAAATAAAATAAAAAGATGCTCATGAAAATGTTTTGGTGTGTGCCACTAGAATAAAAGTGAACACCTGGTGAAAAAGATATATAGTGTGCAACATGTGTTTGTTTGATCATGTATTTGTAGTACTTTTTTCAATTAAATATAGATACTCCTACTACCACTAATAGAAAAAAAAGTCTAAGCCCATCCCACTGAAAGAGCGGATCTGGGAAAAAAACAATCTTTGTTTTAAAAACAAAATCTTGCCATTTACAACGATATGGACGGAACTAGAGGGTATTATGCTAAACGAAGTAAGTCAATCAGAGAAAAACAATTATATGATCTCTCTGATAGAGGAATTTGAGAGGCAGGGCGGGTGGTTTGTGGGGAAAAGGAAGGGAAAAATGAAACAAGATGGGACCGGGAGGGAGACAAACCATAAGAGACTTTTAATCTCATGAAACAAAGTGAGGGCTGCTAGGGGGGTAGGGAGGGATAGCATGGCTGGGTGATGGATGCTGGGGAGGGTATGTGTTATGGTGAATGCTGTGAATTGTGTAAGACTGATGATTCACAGACCTGTACCCCTGAAAAAAATAATACATTATATATTAATAAAACAAAACAAAAAATCTTTGTTGTTAGTACTGAAAGTCAAGAAAAGAGAACATCTACAGAAAATAGAAATCTTATTTAAATCAAAAGGCAGAATATTAAAACTAAAATTAATGGTGGTCTGAAGCATGACATAAAATGAGTTTACCATAAACAGAATACACAAAACTGTGAAAGTGTTTCAACACTTAGAATCAGTGTAAAGCTGATTAATTTGTGAAGACCAGCAAAGAAAGCATGTATTCTAAGTAGAAATCAGAATATTCTCAAGTAGACTGTCCCAAATAGAAGTTTAAGTTTTACACATACACACAAAATGGGGGTGGGGTTGGGAAGCGGGCAGTAGGGAGAGATAAACATAAGTTTAGGAATCCCGGATTAAATGAAATTAAAGTAGGTTATTTTTAAACATCAGGATTTTTTTTTTTTAATTTCTTTTTTTTCCCCATCAGAATTTCTAAGAGCCTTATATAAGCTAATGTGCTTTGGCAATCTCTAAAACAGGCATAATATGTAGCCTACTCACACTTATTTGACCTCCAAACCCTTTTTTCTTTAAAGCATTTAACATGACTAATTCCACAGAACATAAAACTATTGGAGATGCATTTATAAATTGGGGAATTTTAGGTAGTCTTCAATAATGAATGTCAAGAATCAACTTTTACATCATACCACTAATTTATTATCCTTACCATTTACCAGTCATTATTGATACCTCCATGAAATGAAATGAAATTGCAAAAGATCATTAACTTTAGAATTAGTAACATCAGTTAATATATAAATGAAGAAATAGTGTATCTTCTCTTAAACTAAACACCAAATCAAAATAAAATTTAAAATAATCAACATATTTATCATTTTAAAAGTATAGTAAGCAATTTGTATAAATATTGAAATGCTATACCTCGTCAAATTCTTCAGTCATTTTTCTGATGATTTCTGCATTCTGCATATTTCGAAACATCTCTATTCTCACAGTACCTGTAGAACAACAGAGTTTACAGTGAATCTTTTTCTATCCCATGCTAATCATTAAATTTAACCTGACCACTATTTGAAAAATTTAATATCAAAGTGTTTGGGGTTTTTTCTTCCCCCAAACTCCTACCTAAAGGAATGCCTTCAAAGTTCTTTAGACATTTTTAAAAAACCTGAATATTCTGTGAATTAGATAAGTATGAGGGAAAAAAACTGCAAGGAATGTTAGGGAAGGAAAAGATGGAAGACATAAGATAAAACATTTATATTGTAGGGAAGGCCCTAAGGATTTACTGGTGCTGTCCAGGCGTACAGCTGACTGTTGGTATGAAAAACCCACAAGTATAGAGAATATTATCTCTCTTCATGCCTTTTTCTGATATTCATTACCAACAGAATATTCTTCTATAAACTAAAACTAAATGTTCTTTAATCTAATGACACCTGTCAATTAAATCTGTTTTATCTGAACATGAAAAATAGCTTGGTAACTTCAACATAAGTATCACAGAAAAAGTTAACCCCCCTTTCTCATTTCATTCTTTAGTACTACTTTCATATTAGCTATATAATTTTTATCTCAAAGATGATTATATAAATATTATCACTAAAAATAGTATGAGTGGTTTATATAAAAAAATGTGTTAAAAATTAGCATAATTTAGGGGTGCCTGGGTGGCTCAGTGGGTTAAAGCCTCTGCCATAGGCTCAGGTCATGATCTCAGAGTCCTGGGATCAAGCCCTGCATCAGGCTCTCTGCTCAGCGGGGAGCCTGCTTTCCCTCTCCCTCTGCCTGCCTCTTTGCCTACTTATGATCTCTCTCTATCAAATAAATAAAATCTTTAAAAAAAAGATTAGCATAATTTAAATAAATTGAAATAAGGCTCAAAATCAATCTGTAGTTACAGAGAATACTGGTCTAATAATTACATGAGGTTCAGTTTCAACTGTGTATATATATATAAAGTATTCAAATTAAAAATCACAAGAATAAGACTCAATGAATCAATAAGAAAATATTTTATAACGTCTAACAGGTTCTTCATCAGTGATTACCAGCTCCAATTCAAATCACATTTAGGTATACATGAAGCAGCAGAGTCAACTAAAAGTCATCAAAATATACTCTTAATTTAGAGGCCTAATAAAAAACTGCAATGGCACATTTGGCATATCAAACTTAATTTGACTTAATTTTTATTAATCTATAAAATGAGAAAAACGGTATCTCCCTTATCTTTTTAATCACAAACATTTCTAAGCATGTTTTAATTACTTGAGGTACAGCTCTCTTGTTCATTTTCAGGATGCTGAATTCATTTAGTACCACTAACAGGTATCCCTTATACCCAGTTATAGAGATGAGAGTCTAGATTGGAAGGTGAATGAAAAGGGAAAATAGTTTTAGAGTTCCTCCCCAACAGGCAATTTCCTAAACACAATGGGAAACTTTTACACTGTGATTTTATTTTTTATAGAAAAAACAGTATCATCAACAGTATTTAAAAGCATTGAAGACAGGTTGCTTATGCACTACAATACAGTCTTTAATTTCAGAAGTTTTTAAAAAATTAAATAAACAAGGGGAGCCTGGGTGGCTCAGTGGATTAAAGCCTCTGCCTTCATCTCAGGTCATGATCCCAGGGTCCTGGGATGGAGCCCCGCATCGGGCTCTCTGCTCAGCAGGAAGCCTGCTTCCTCCTCTCTCTCTGCCTGCCTCTCTGCCTATTTGTGATCTCTATCTGTCAAATAAATAAATAAAATCTTTTTAAAAAAATTAAACAAAAAATGCACTGAATAGCTACTTATAAATTATCTCAAGTAAAAGTAACTTTCTGTCAAACATTTTTTAAAAATCATCCAAAATGAAACAGTATGGAGGATCCTAAAAAAGTTGAAAATAGAGCTACCCTATGACCTAGCAATCGCACTACTGGGTGTTTACCCTAAAGATACAAATGTAGTGATCCGAAGGGGTACATGCACCTGAATGTTTATAGCAACAATGTCCTCAATAGCCAAACTATGGAAAGAGCCTAGATGTCCATCAACAGAAGAGTGAATAAAGAAGATATATATATACAACTGAATATTATGCAGCCATCAAAAAACTAAACTCTTGCCGTTGGCAACCACGTGGATAGAACTAGAGGGTATTATGCTAAGTGAAATAAGTCAATCAGAAAAAGACAAGTATCATATGATCTCACTAACATGAGGAATTTGAGAAACAAGACAGAAGATCATAGGGGAAGGGAGGGAAAAATGAAACACGATGAAACCAGAGAGGGAGACAAACCATAAGAGACTCTTGATTTCAGGAAACAAACTGAGGGATGCCAGAGGGGAGATGGGTGGAGGGATGGTGTGGCTGGGGGATGGACATTGGGGAGGGCATGTGTTGTGCTGTAAGCCTGATGAATCATAGACCTGTACCCCTGAAACAAATAATTAAACAGATTAATTTTTTTAAAATCACTCAAATTAGGAGTGCCTGGGTGGCTCACTCTTGATCTCAGGGTCCTTGGATTGAGCCCGCATCTGGCTCCAAACCAAGTATGGAGCCTGCTTGGGATCCTCTCTCTCTCTCTCTCTGCCCCTACCCCTCCTCAAAAATAAAAGAATAAATAAAAATCATTCAAATTATACAAAACTATTTTAACCCTGCCTGGGTCATGAACTATTTTGTCAACCTGAAATAGAGTCCCATATATATATAAATCATCTAATTTCAGGAGTTGTTTCATGGTACTCTTGATAAGCAAAATTATTTTCTTTAAGTACTAATCAAGCAAAACAAGTAAAATTAGATTTTTTTTTAAAGATTTAATTTATTTATTTGACCGAGAGAGGGCGATCCCAGGCAGGCAGGGAGAGAGGGAGAAGCAGGCTCCCCGCTGAGTAGAGAGCCTAATGTGGGGCTCAATCCCAGGACCCTGAGATCATGACCTGAGCCGAAGGCAGAGGCTTTAACCCACCGAGCCACCCAGGCACCCCTAAAATTAGATTTTTAAGTAATTAAACATGAGAAGAATTAGTCGTTCTTGGAGAGATGGAAATATTTTATATTTTGCACAGAGTAGCATTTATATTAAATGGCTATATGCATTTCTCAAAAGTCATTTATCTGTAACTTAAATGTGTGTGTTTTTGGAAACTATATCTTGGTAAAATTGATTTTTAAAAAATCAAGAAAAAGGACAATGCTAATCCAGTAGTTCAGTAAAAAATTACACATGTCAAGGACTGCCTGGCTAACAGTATGTAGAGCATGCGACTCTTACCTCAGAATTGTAGGTTCAAGCCCCACAGTGGGTTTAGAGATTACTTAAAAAGGTACATGTCACTGTTAAATATGAGTATAAATAATGTTCAATTCTATTTCCATGACTGATATCACAGTTTTCATATATAGTATAATTCCAATGGACTAGCAAGTTAGATTAAAAAGAGGACTGTTTTCCTGTATTCATTTAGTATCATAAAGTGAAAGGCAACAAAACAGTAACTAGTATTAAAATCAAAGTAAACACCAGCCGCATGCTCTAGCATCTTTAAAAATTAGACTGCCACATATAAGTAACAATTATTAATAAAATAAAATCAGATATTTAAAGCTATAATTTTGAAAATGAATAGAAGCTTGTCATTGAGGTTTTTTTAAAAGAGGAATATCCTGTAGCTGACACAATGGCTATTCAAAACATTAGCCTATTTACTTACTACTTTTTAACTGTTCATTCTTCTTCACTCCAGTCCCACAACTCTACTGCAACTGCTTCCTCACACCTATTATCTGCTGATTGTTACACCAAAGTCTTTTGTTAGTAATACACTATTCTATTTAAAACATTTGCTTATTATATAGTTTCTGCAATACTATATCCTTGTACTGTTTTCTCTGAGGACTTAGATTTCTTTCACTTACTTCTATCATTTACCTGAATAAATACAAGTAATTTCCAAAATTCTGTCCCAACACATTTTTCTTTGTCCCATTTTACATTTTTTTTTCAACTTTTTTTTTTTTTAATTTTATTAACATATAATGTATTATTTGCCCCAGGGTACATGTCTGTGAACATCAGGCTTACACATTTCACAGCACTTACCATAGTACATACCCTGCCTAATGCCATTTTACATTTTCTAACCTGGATACGGCCCCCACCTACCTTTCCCACTAGACAAAATATAGCCGCGACTACTATGTATCAATCTTTGTATTTAGCTTAGTTCCTTGAAAAATGCCTGACATCTTAAGTCTTCTCTCTCCTATTTTAAGCTTTCTTTGACAATGGATAATAAACATAAAGATCTGAAATAATTCAGATTCACAGAAACATAAATATGTGAGAATGAAAAAAAAAGATTATCTTCCATTTTCTGAAACACTATCTGTGGGACTCCTCAAATAACCTACCAACATACATTTTTTTTTTTAAAGATTTTATTTATTTATTTGACAGAGAGAGATCACAAGTAGGCAGAGAGACAGGCAGAGAGAGAGAGGGAAGCAGGTTCCCTGCTGAGCAGAGAGCCCGATGCGGGGCTCCATCCCAGGACCCTGGGATCATGACCTGAGCCTAAGGCAGAGGCTGTAACACACTGAGCCACCCAGAAGCCCCAACATACATATTTTATATTAAAAAAATAAAAGGTTGTTTAAGCAGGGCCTCCTGACAGGATAATAGTTCTCTCTTTTTTTTTTTTTTCCAGGATAATACTTCTAATGAAGAAAAAGGAAGAACTTTCAAAATTGTCATCTGTAACCATGAATATGATTCCAGAATCAGTAACATCAGAAAGCGACCATCAAGTTCTCAATCATTTAAACTATGTGAAACTGCTGGAGAGAACATAACTTGAAACAATTCCTATGGTATGCAATTTGGCAAATGTTTACTGAAATTACAAATTTACATACTCCTTGGCCTTGATATTGTACTTGTTGCAAAGCATCCATAAACTCACACACATGAAATAATGAAGGTACAACATTGTTCCGTGAAGCACTTTTTACAAAGGCAAAAGGAAAAATATATATACCCATAAATAAGATTCTGATTAATAATTAAAAGTGTTGATGATAATAATAATGGTGGTGGAGCTAACACTGGGATGCTCATTACATGTCAGGCATTGTTCTAAGAAATAAGCTCTGGAAGCTAACATATTTAATCTTCACAACAATACCTATGAAGAATGTACTATTTTTCTCTCATTTTATAGAAGAGAAATTGAGGCACCTAGCAACTTATAAAAGGAGTTTCCTAGTAGATTTGTGGTCTATATGCATGCAGTTTGGTTAGAGGGTCCATGACTAACCACTACTCTTAACTGACTAAAATCAATGGGGTCCTGGAGCTGTCTAAAACAATAAACAGAACTGTATTGGATATGGAAAGATCTGCAGGATATATTCACACATGACAAAAGGAATATATATGTATTTGATTTTTATATGCTTTAAAATATTCCTGGAAAGCTACACAAGTATCTGGCAAAATTGGCTTTATCAGGGAAAGAGAAATATGTGGTTGAGATTTAGGGATATAATAGAGATATTATATTGCATACCTTTTGCAACTGTATAAATATATTACTCAAAATAAGGAATGAATACATTTCAAATAAAAAATAAAATGTTAAAAACTAAACTGAAAGATAGATTGCTATTAAACTCTGCCTATCAAGCACTTGTGTACTACCAATATGTACTCACTGGAGGGTAGGCTAAGAATGCTTGATATAAGTTTGCCAGAAATGCAAAATTTTATGTTTTTCTTACCAGCTATTATAGAATAGAATAGAAAAATGGGAGTTGAAAAAAGGGCTGGAGAACATACCCTTGGCATAATTAGTGGTGTGGACAACAGTGAAAAGAAACTAATTGTGGTTACAGTAACCACAACATTTAACAAAACCCTCAGGAAGTCATTCTACGAGGTTTAAAATCTTTGGCATCAAACATAGTAGGATTTAAATCTCAGTTCCACGAATTACTAAGCTATAGGATATTGAAAAAAAAAATCAACTGTTCTCTATGAAACTCAGATTTCTATTAAAATGGTGAGAATACCACTTCAGTGTAGGAATTGTTTTTGTTCAATGCTGTAATTCATAGTGCTTGGAATAATGCTTAGTACACAAGAGGCACTGAAAAAAATGTTTTTTAAACAAATGACTAAGGATATGAGAACTAAATAAGGTAACATATTATATTTGCAGCATGTAAGATGCTCACCTACTTTGAGCATTCTTTTTTTTTTTAGTAGATTAACCTGCCCATTTTAGAGGGAAGCTAAAAACTCTATAGTTTCTTAGTTGAGCTCTACTGAAAGATTCCTCACTGTACATGTTGTCAGGTTAATGCCACCTGAAGAATGAGACCAGTAAAACTCTTTTATTCCAGAACCAGGCAAAGTCATCCCAGCAGTTTTCCCATCACCCAGACCAAAGCCTCCACTTCCAGAGTGGAAACAATCGCATACATTAACACTAAACATCTCTGTCCAAAATGACTAGAATCCACCCCAGAGATGAGTTAAGATGTTAAAGAAGTTACTATCAAAGAAGAAGGAACCCACAAACTCATGTAACTCCATTTTACCTGAACCACATGGTTTAGAGAACTGTCTCACCTCATCCTCCTCATTTTCAATTCTGCCCTTCCTCTATTCTATGACGACAGCCAAAGCAGGAACTCTAGCCTACTTGGTATCCTTCCAACTAGGTACAGAAGCAGACAGAAGAGAAAACTGAAAGCATACAGGACTTTATTTAGTGACAAATCAATTTATCCAAATATAATAAAAAGGCCCTTTGGGTTTATACCTTCTATGACACAGTAACATTCTGGCGTCTTCAAAATTAGTGAACCACATTATAGGTGAAATATTGCCTAAGAGCACTTAGCAGAGAACCTTCCTCAGAGTTTTTTTTACTAGCTGTTCCATATAGAAAATAGCTTTCTATTTTAAGGATTTTCTTTTAAAGAGTGGATTATAAAGTCTTAATAAATAAAATCTCATCTGGTGATGAATGAAAGAAAATCCAATCACATAACAGGACAATTTTTCGTATACTCATTTTCTGTTTCATTTTTACTTTAAGTACTAGACAGCAGGTTGTCTATCACAATAAAATAGAGAAAGACTGAAAATAAATATGGACAAATTACTAGAAAAAGCGTAAATCAGAAAAGGAGAAGAAATGCTGAGGCTACTCAAATTGAGAAGTATTTACTAAAGAAATATTACATACCAGAATATAGACTTAATAGTTACCTAAGATTCAGTGACTGCATACATATAAAAGTCTTTCTCAAGATTTGAGGAGAAGGAATGAGGGAAAGGAAGAGAAAGAGACAGACACTTTGGTTGCTTTTTAATGAGCATTTTAAGCTTAATTATAAATATCTTGTGATACATGCTGTCTGTCTAGGTAGTATGTTCACAAGTGGAAAAAAATTACCTCATAAGTTATTATAAATATACACATCGGGAAACATGGATCTTTCAGGATATATTAAAATAGAAATTGTTGGGGGCACCTGGATGGCTCAGTGGGTTAAGCGTCTAAATCTTGATCTCAGGTCTTGATCTCAGGGTTATAAGTTCAAGCCCCATGTTGGGCTCCACAATGGGTGTGGAGCCTACTTTAAAAAAATATATTGTAATTGTTGTATAGGCTTCCACAGGTATCCCACACAAATAAAAAAAAGAAATTGTTGTGATTATATCTCCAGTGATGAGTCTGTCTCTAAATTGTTACTGTACTTGGTAACATTCCTTATAAAAAGCTTACATACGGGGTGCCTGGGTGGCTCAGTGGGTTAAAGCCTCTGCCTTCAGCTCAGGTAATGATCTCAGGGTCCTGGGATCAAGCCCCGCATAGGGCTCTCTGCTCAGCAGGGAGCTTGCTTCCCCCTCTCTCTCTTTCTGCCTACTTCTCTGCCTACTTGTGATGTCTCTCTCTCTCTCTAATAAATAAAAAATCTTAAAAAAAAAAAAAAAAGCTTATATACATACTTCTTCCTCTGTAAAAACAAAAGATAAGTGAAACATGAAACTAAATGTTCAAAAAGAAAATTCACATTTTGGCACATGATATGGGACTACTAATTGACTAGTCTTTCAAGACTGCATAGGGTACATTTCATCCATTTCAAGAACAGATAAATTTACTAAATATTAGAATTTCAAATTTAGAGCTTGGTTGAGCCATGCTAGTATAGCCCAGGGCCAAAAGCAAGCATTGTCCTAGGGCTTTAATTTTTCAAACCACTTTCACCAAATCTTCAACAACTATTAAAATAACCTCATCTTCAGTCCACAGAAGACAAGAAAGGAAAGGAAAAAGAGAAAAGTAAATTTACTTTTTTAAAACATCCATCTGCTACCTCAGGGAACTATTACTATTATGATTCAAGAGGAACAGGGCTTCTTAATCTGTAGCATATAGATTCTTAAATATCTATGGACCTCTTTTGAAAATGTATGAAAATTCAGGTCTATGTACTTCTGTGAAGACCCAAATTTTCAAGCTACTATTAAAGGAATTTGAGAATGCCAAAAGGTAAAAACTACACATTAGAGGAAAAATATCAACCAAAGATTATTAGTCTTAAGGAACTGAAGAGAAAAATTAAATGGTGACAATAAAGAATAGTTCCTTATTAGAAGATGCAATTAGAAATGAAGATCTATGTGCTAAGTGTGTTACTGCTAGTTGAATGGCCCTCTCAGCTTAAATAGGAAATATATATGTGTGTATACAAACATAGCTCTATTTCTATATGTAGCCATATGTATCTATATTAAACTACATATAACTTATACTAATATCTTTATATTACCACATGGAATATTCTAGAGTCCTCCCCTTGCTTTTCTCCATAATTTTCTACAGTGAAATCTCCAACAGTGAAAACTCTGGTTCTCACCATCAATCATCTATTTACTAAAATTTTCATTTCCAGTATACATGTATAAAACATTATAAAGTGACTTCAGAACTGGTAGCCCATACCCCGGTGGAAAATAACTGCAATTAGAGTACCATGCTTTTATACAGTTCCTTTTGCCTTTAGAGTTTCCACTCTTCAGTTATTTAGGACAGTCCCCAAATCCCTTCAGCAAGGTTATTTCATGTATTTGTAATACAGTTTGATTCTTTTGTCACAGTCTGAATTCATCCCGGAATGACCCCATAAGGAATTTTTTTTAAATTTGCAGGGGCACCTGAGTGGCTCAGTGGGTTAAAGCCTCTCTGCCTTAGGCTCAGGTCATGGTCTCAGGGTCCTAAGATCGAGCCCTGCATCGGGCTCTCTGCTCGGTGGGGAGCCGGCTTCCCCCTCTCTCTCTGCCTGCCTCTCTGCTTGCCTGTGATCTCTCTCTCTGTCATATAAATAAATCTTTAAAAAAATAAAATAAATAAAATTTGCAAACATCAATGTGTATTCTTTGTGCTAGAAATTCTATGGGTTTGGGAAATGCATAGTATCATATATCCAGCTTACAGCATCATATAGAATAGTTTCAACCACCCTAATGTCCTGTGATTCAACCCTCCTTCTCCCCTAAAACCCTGGCAAACACTGATATGTTTACCATCTCTACAATTTACCCTTTTCCACAAAGTGACATAAACTGGAATGTAGCCTTTTCAGACTGGCTTCTTTGACTCCGCAATACCTATTAAGATTCATTGATGCTTTTTGCATGGCGTGAGTGCTCATTCCTTCTTATCACCAAACAGTATTCCACTGTATGGATACAGCAGTTTATCCATTTCATCTACTGAAGGGCATCTAGATTGCTTCCAGTTTTGGGTACCTAACGAATATAATTACTATAAACACATGCAGGTTTTTGTGTGGACATGTTTCAAATCAGTTAGTAAATACCTATCTATTTTTGCTATATTTTACAATAAGGCTATGTTTATTTTTGTAAGAAACTGTCAGACTGTCTTCCAAAGTAGCTATACCATTTTGCATTCCCACCAACCATGATTCCCTATAGCTTCACATCCTTGACAGTGATTGGTATTGCCAGTTTTTTGTATTTTAGCCATTCTAATAGCTGTGTAGTAATATCTTTTTATTGTTTTAATTTGTACTGCCCTTATGACAAATGATGTCAAGCATCTTTTCACATGTCTGTATGCCATCTGTATATCTTGTTGGTGAAATGTCTCTTCAGGTCTTTGCCCACTTTTTACTGTGGTATTTATTTTCTTATCATTCAGTTTATAGAGCTCTTTGTATATTCCGAACACAAATCCTTTATCATAGATGTGTCTTGCAAATATATTCTCCTAGTCTGTGACTGTTCTTCTAATTTTCTTAACAATGTCTTTTGCAGAGCATAAAAAATTTTAATTTCAATAAGGTCCAAATTGCCAACTGTTTCTTTAATGGATCGTGCTGTTGACTGTCATAGCTTTAAAAACCTCAAAACCTTATCACTAAATCTAAGGTCATATAGATTTTCTCTTATGTTTTATTTTATTTTTTTCTCATGTTTTACTTTAGAAACTAAGAATTTTACATTTTACATAAGTTTTGTGCAAAGGCATCAGATCTGTGCTTAAGTTCATTTTTTCCACATGGATATCCAATTATTCACATATGATATGTTGGAAAGATTATTATTTCTCTATTTAACTGCCTTTGTATCTTCATAAAAAAATAAGTTGACTATATGTGATTCTTATATTAAAGAATAATTTATGGTACATAAATTTGTACATATGTATAAATATATGTACATAAATTTGTACATATAGGTATGTTTATATATATGTATACACATATACATACATACATAAACATACACATACGTACATATATACATATATACACAACTCCTCTGAAACCCAGTAGACCTAGAAAAAGGAAGATAAACTATACCAAAACATTTCATGTTGCATTCTCTTATTTTAATAATTTTTATCCTATACTCTGCACATCCAACAGTTTTTCCTAAATGATGAACCCATCAGGATTATCTGTGGTTTTCACTGCACTCTTCCTAAAATAGTAGCTATATGTCTCTACATTTAAAAGCTCTTCCAAAAACACAAGAATAATGAGAAATTGAGATTTTAGTTAGTCCCAAGAGATTAGAAGTCCATGGAAGTAGAAATTATCTTATAACAATATAAAACATAAATTTGCAAAATATGTCCAAACTGTGGAAGTTTCAAAATTATGACTTACATTTACACACACACAGAGTTACCCAAGGGAAGAAATCACTTTAAATTGATATATAAAAGTTCTGACTATATAAACAGTATTATAGTATTATAAACAATATTTTTAGATAAACCCTCTTCCTGAAATGCTAATGAAAATATGAAAAACACTTTGAAAAGAACCTGAAACTTTATGAAGTAGTGGGAATTCGTAGGGTAAAAACAAATTAAAAGCAGAAACCAAAATACAATTAGAGCATTAAAATCACTTCTCTGATAATATTTACTGAGACCACAATACAATGCACAAGTTGGGACTTCCTAGGTAAAGGGTCTAAAAGAACAACTCTTTTATGAAGTGGGGGCTTAAAGAATTTTATCTGTAAGTTAAGACTAAACCAGCAATAATTCTAACATCTCATATTCTGTGGTCTATAAAAAAAGCTTTTTAACTACAGGTATCTATAGGAGACAGATACCTGAGAGGTAATCAAAGACTAGTGCTCTCAGAAATAGCCTAAATTCACTTAATCTGATAAAAAAAACTTCAGATGGAACTTAGTTGGAAATAGTCCTCAACTGGAAGTGCTGTTGAGCACTTGTGAAGCAAATAATCTTCTCTAGAGGAAAAATACCTTTATCCTAGGCTTCACATAAACTGGAGAGAAAATGTGGAGCTTGGAATAAAAAGTAACTAAACATATCAACAAGAAAGGTGATACACAAAAGAAAAAGCAAAAGAAAGACCCCAGAAACAGACTCACTAAGACTTAAAGTATTAGAATTATCAGATACAGATTGTAAAAAAAAAAAAAATTTCCCAGTGTTAAAAAAGGAAAATAAAAGACTGAGTGAATATCCATAGGGAACAATTCCACGGACTTCTTTTTCTGTAAAAGAGAGCCACATGGGGTGCCTGGGTGGCTCAGTCCTCAGTCAGTTAAGTGTCTGCCTTCAGGTCAGGTCCTGATCTCTGGGTTCTGGGATGGAGCCCCACATCTGGCTCCCTGCTCAATGGGGAGTCTGCTTCTTCATCTCCCTCTGCTTTCCCCCTGCTTGTGCTCTCTCTCTTTCTCAAATAGATAAATAATCTTAAAAAGAGAGAGAGAGAAAGACACTCATGTTAACTATAATTTCTAGAAAAGGCCAATACAGTAAGTGAAATAGACTGCCACAGATAGAAAAAAAAGTAAGTAAATGAAGATAGGGGATATAGCGTACAGAAAGCAGCACAGAAGTTAACAAATGCAAACAGGTATATAGAAGACAATATTCAAGGTTTAAACAAAGTTACCGAAACAAAAGAGAAATAAAATGAGAAGCAGCAATATTTTAGAAGGGTAACTGATGAAAGACATTAATCCAAAGACATATGTCCTATAGAACATAATATAGTCAGACTACAGAATACCAGAAACAAACAGAAACCTTAAACGTTAGGAAAAACAAGTACTGAAAGAGAAGAAAATTATTTTTCCCAGTTCTCAATAAATACAAGCCAGAAGACAATGAAATGTCTTCAATGTGCTAAAAGAAAATAACTGCCAATATTATACAATATACTCATCAAAACATATTTAAAAAAATAAAAAGACAAGTTAAACAAATAAATCTTCAGATAAAGTGCAACAGAGTCTACAGAATCTCCAATAGAACCTCATTGGAATTTCTAAGTGCTGCACGTTAGGCAGAAGTGACCTCAGATATACATGACATGTTAAAAAAAGAACAAATAAAATGGCATGTATATAGGTAAAGCTAAAACAATAATTTTAAAAAATAATAATGACTATGGGAAAATGGAATAGATCTGAATTACAACAAAAGGAAGTAAATGGAATTACAGCTATAGGTCGTTGTCCTGTCTGGGAAAAGGACAGAGGTGGTAATTACCTTTGGATTGTGATACATTAAGATGACTTTTACAATCTTTAGGGTAACCATTAAATGCATGTAAAGAGTACAAAAATGTCCAAATAAGTAGAGGGGGGAAATGAATTCTTTTGAATTGAAAGAATCTAAAGGCAAGACAGAAAAACAAGAAAACATACAGAGCAGTCAGTACAAACAACAAACATTAGTTCAATATAAATCCAAACATACAGTGTTTACATTAAATGTTAAAAAGATTAAGTGATACAATTAAAATAGTTTTCAGATTAAATTAAAAAATACTGTTTACAAAAGGCATCTAAGAGGTGAGGATACAAAAACAATGACAAGAAAAGAGGAAAAAGTTGAGCCACAAAAACCATAAAAGGAGCTTCATTAAATTCAAGTAAACAATTTTTTAGGAAAAAAGCAGTGCCAGAGATATAGAGGATCATTAAATAAATGTAAAATATTTGAGTTACAAGAAATACATGAATATTTATATGCACCTAATAAAGCAAGTGATGGGGGAGAGAAAAGACATGAAAAAGAGGATGAGGGAAGGTGAAGGTCTTCCAGGAGAAATCAAGAAGAAAAATATAAATCTACAATCTTGATGAGGATTTAAAAATACTTTTCTCAGTAACTGCCAGAAAGGTAAAGATTAAAACAATATAAAATATTTTAACACAATTATAGAACAACCTTAACCTAATAGACACAATTGCATTGAGAAAATATATAATAAACACAGATTTCAAACATATATAAAATGTTCGCAAAAACTTACCACATAACCTACACAAAAAGGACTTAAACTATACAGATCATTTTCTCTGGCCTTAAGTTCAATTAAGCTAAGAAGAAATCAGTAACAAAAGTTAACTAGAAAGTTACATATTTAGAAGTTAAGAAACAGGCTTTTAAATAATCCATGAATCAAAGAAAAAAACAATCAGAAAACATTTGACTCCTTTTTGCCAATGTTCACAGGAGCAATGTCCATGAGAGCCAAACTGTAAAAGAAGCCGAGATGTCCTTAAACAGATGAATGGATAAAGAAGATGTGGTTCATATATACAGTAGAATATTACTCAGCCATCATAAAGGATAAATACCTATCATTTGCATTGACATGGATGAACTTCAGGGGATTATGCTAAGTGAAACAAATCAAGCAGCGAAAGACAATTATCATATGGTTTCACTCATACCTGGAATATAAGGAATAGCACAGAGGACCATAAGTGAAGGGAGGGAAAACTGAATGGGAAGAAATGAGAGAGGGAGACAAACCATGAGACACTCTGGACTCTGGGAAACAAACTGAGGGTTACAGATGGGGTAGTGGGGATAGGGTAACCGGGTGATGTGTATTAAGGAGGGCATATGTTGTGATGAGCACTGGGTGTTATACGCAACTAATGAATGATGGAAGTTGAATACTACATCTAAAACTAATGATGTACTATATGTTGGCTTACTGAATATAAATAAATTAAATAATCAAAAAGAAAACATTTTGAATTGAAGTGATGAAATGGAATATTACAAGATTATACACACTAAAAATATAAGGTACTAATAAAAACAGCTATATTTGCCTGGGTGGCTCAGATGGTTAAGTATCTGCCTTCGGCTCAGGTCATGATCCCAGGGTCCTGGGATCGAGCCCCACATCGGGCTCCCTGCTCAGTGGGAAACCTGCTTCTCCCTCTCCCAATCTCCCTGCTTATATTCCCTCTCTTGCTGTGTCTCTCTCTGTCATATAAATAAATAAAAACAAGATCTTTAAAAAATTTAAAAAACCATTCATATTAAATAAATTTGAAAATTCAAATGAAATAGATAATTTCCTATAAAATACAGCTTGTTAAAAACAAATATACCTCAACAGTGCTAAATTAGCTAAAGAAATTTAATCAGTAGCTTAAAATCTTCCCAAAAAAACAAAATTCAGGCCCATATGGTTTCAATAGCAAATCCTACCAAATGTTTTTTTTTTTTTTTAAGGTTTTATGTATTTATTTGACAGAGAGAGAGAGAGATCACATGTAGGCAGTGAGGCAGGCAGAGAGAGAGGAAGAAGCAGGCTTATTACAGGAAAAGGAAAATTATAGATCAATCTCATCAAAGGAAAATTACAGGTCAATCTCATCAAAGAATATAAATATAAAAAAATCCTAAACAAATTATTAGCCAACCAAATTAACCAATAATTTAAAAAATAAGTCATGATCAAGGTGAATTCATTTCAGAAGGGCATATTAGATTCAGTATTAAAAAAAAATCTAGGGTACCCAGAAATGAGGGTGGAGAGTGGGGGGGGTGGATAGAGATACTTAGAAGGAGCACAGGGGGATTTTTAGGACAATGAAACTATTCAGTTTGATACTATAATGGTGGATAGATACATAACATATATTTGTAAAAGCTCTAGACTTTGAAGCACAAAGACACAACCTTAATGTAAGCTATGAACTTTAATTAAGAATGTATCAATATTGGTTTGCAAATTTTAACTAATGTATCAACCTAATGTAGGATGTTACTAATAGTGAAACTGGCAGAGTGAAGAGGGAACTACATAATTTTAGCTAAATTTTTTTGTAAATCTGAAAGTCCTCTATAAAAATAATACAATTTTTTATAAAAAAAACTATTTATAATAATTTTAAAAAATGTTTAAGTCCAAAAATACAGATTTTAATAATAGATATATAAAACCTTGTAACTCATACATAAAAATACCTTCTCAGATACTGAAAAAAATAAAGATCTAAATAAATAAATATATGCAATGATTATCAATTTGAAGACTTGATTTTATAAAGACGTTATTCACCCCTCCTTGTATACAGCAGTAGTTCTCAACTTTTGTTTCCCACTCCCCAGATATGAATAACTGAAGGTTAGGGTGGGATGCTACTGACATTCAAGGGTAGAGGTCAGAGATCCTACTAAATATTCTACAATGCAAGAAAGCTCCTCCCAATAAATTATTATTCAGCCCCAATGTCAACATTATGGAGGCTGAGAAATCTGTTATACAAATTAAATTTAATTCTATTGAAAACACCTCAAGAAGTTTTATTTTTTGTTTTTTTATAAATTTTTGTCTGGACATACATTTTTGTTTCCTCTTGGGAATATACCTAGGAGTGGAATTGTAGGGCTCTACGTGTAACATTTTGAGAAAACACCAAACTGTTTTCAAACATGGCCTCACTATTTTACATTCCCACCAGCAAGGTATAAAAGACTCCAATTTCTATACATCTTTCCAAATACTTGGTTTCTTTCTTTTTTATGATAGCCATACTAGTAGATGTGAAGTGGTATGTCATCGTGATTTTGATTTCCCTAATGACTAGTCATGCAGAGCAACTTTCCTTGTCCTTACTGGCCATTTGAAGATCTTCTTTGGAGAAATGTCTATTAAAATCCTTTACCCATCTTTAAATTGACCTATTTCTCTTTTTTATTAGAGTTGGAAGTTATTTTACATATGATGAATTAAAAATCCCTTATCAGAAATATGATTTGCAAATATTTTCTCACATTCTGCAGGATTTCCATTTACTTTCTTGATGGTGTCCTTGAGGGCACAAATGTTTATAATTCTGGTGAAATCCTATTTTTATAGGTTTATAAAACCCTAATTTTATATTTTTTCAGTATCTCAGAGGGTAATTTTTCACCAAAAAATTCCCATTTTTCTTTTGTCACTTGTGTTTTGATTTTTTTTTAAAACATATAATTATTTGCCCCAGGGATACAGGTCTGTGAATCATCAGGCTTACACATTTCACAACACTCACTATAGCACATACACTCCCCAATGTCCATAACCCAATCACCCTATCCCTACCCTCCCACCCCAGCCTCCAGCAACCTTTGAGATTTGTTTGTTCCATGAGATTAAGAGTCTTTTTAGTTTATCTCCCTCCCAATCCCATCTTGTTTTGTTTCTTTTTAAGTGGAACTTGACAATCTAATTCTAAAATACACATGAGAATATAAAAGGACAAGCAATTAAACAACCACTTCAGAAAATAGTGTGGCATTACCTAGAAAAGTTGCATCTCTTACATTCCAGCAATTTCACTTCTCAGTACACAAACTAAGGCATCTTATGTACATGGACACTGAATTAACATCTGTCAAAGACAGAGTAGCACTATTTGTCCTATCCAAAAGCAGGAAACAAACCAATTCCCTTCAAGCGTGGGAAAATTAAATAAACTAGTATTTTCACACAGTAAATACTTTAGGACAGTTCTCACAGCCCAGAAATTTTGCACCCATGGGGACATTTACCATCGTCTGTAGAATTTTTGGCTGTCAAAATAAGAGAAGCAAAGTATGGGAGGAGAGACAGAAATGTGTAACTGGCATCTAAGGGGTAGAGACCAGAGATGATATTAAACATGCTATAATGCAGAGGAAAGCCCACTACACCAAAGAATTGTTTGCTTTACATCAATGAAAATAAATGAAATATGGTACAGGAAATATAAATGAATCTCAAAAATAGAATGAGTATTTGAGCAGAAAAGCAAGACAAGGAGTAAATTGTATACAAAAGAGACCAACAGTTAATTATCTAAAGAAAAAAGGCAAAACTAAATTTTTTTAAGGATAGACCCACTCATGGTCAAACTATAAAGAAAAGCAAGGAAATAATTATCACAAAATTAAAGTAGTATTTTTATCTCTGTGGAAAATGGAGGTGGTTGTGATAGAAGGCCACACAAGACATATGAGGAGTCTTCTAAAGTCCTGGCAATGTTATTTTCCTTGAGCTGAGTACTGGTTAACCCTGGGATTCATAACATAAATATTATTTAACCTGTACATCTACAGTTTATTTACTCTTTTGTATATATAGGATGTCACAATTAAAAAGGACTTAAGAGAAACAGTACCGATCTATCTATATACATTGCGCATATAAGGGGACAAAGAATTCATTACAGCAGACTTGGAAACAGCATACTGATTAATATATAACAAACACTGGTTCCAGTTGTGTAGAGACTGAGACTGTTAGGATACCAATAAAAATAATTTATCTGGGGAAGAGATCCCCTATAATACTGGTAATGGATTGGGAAAATGAAATAAATTAAGAAACGCAGACAATAAGAACTGTGGTATGTAGCCAATCACTACCATGGATAACCGAAGCCTGATTAAATTCCTTGGGAAACTCTAAAAGTCTGAGCAGGTCATGTACTTTAAAGTTATCACATCTGAAGGGCCAAGGAGTTCGGGTATCTATCCACCACCTCTCAGGCGGTCAATAGGTAAAGCTATAGTGCCCAAATGGTGTAATGAGATGCCTTTGGCCACTGAAGCAAACTCATATAGAATTGTGGGGTATTTTAAATTTTCAAAGGGAAATAGAGTAATGTCGAATATTTGTCAAGCATGACAGAAACTATAAGCATGAGGTAATACACATTTTCAACATCACATCATACTTTATTCATTATAACCATATTCTATCTTTGAGATCTTACAAATACTGCTGGAAAACCAACATAGAACAGGAAAGGAGAGTGATTCTAAAATTTAAGAAGTTGCACAGTGCCCAATGGGTACATATATCATTTAGTAACTAATCATGGTTAAAGATAGCATAAAATTATTATTATTATTATTATTATTATTATTTCAATTATATTTATTTTTCCAACTAATTCCTAACTTGCTAGGACATAAATTGGTAGAACTACCTCCCTCAAAAACGAATTGTTAGGTATTTCTTTTGGGTACAAATACCATGAAAATATTACTAAGATACAAAACGGAAAAGTTCAAGGAACTCAAAGATCACTGGAACGTAGGAGGTGATTCCTGGTAATTCTCAAGAAATCCTGTCCTCCTAGAAGAACCTGACACATTTGGAAGCCCATTGGTAGGTACAAATACTACAAAATGGAGCCATTACATGTTATAAGCAACAAAGAAAGAAGGTACTTCTAACCTACAAATCACAATTTCAAAAATGTAACCTTTATTAAGTAAAAAGAAGCATGTTTGTTAAAAAAAAAAACAAACCCTATTTATCAATATCCCTGATATATTTCTTTTTCTTAATTTTTTAAATATATTTTTAAATTAACATATAATGTATTATTTACCCCAGGGTACAAGTCTGTGAATCGCCAGGCTTACACATTTCACAGCACTTACCATACCACATACCCTCCGCAATGTCCATAACCCAGCCATCCTATCCCTACCCCCCTACCTCTCAGCAACCCTTAGTTCGTTTCATGAGTTTAGGAGTCTCTTATGCATTGTCTCCTTCCCCAACCGATGTTGTTTCATTTCTCTCCCCCAAATCCCCCACAAATGCCCACCTTGGCTCTCAAATTCTTCATATCAGAGAGATCATGTGATACTTGTCTTTCTCTGACTGACTTATTTCGCTTAGCATAATACTCTCTAGTTCCATCCACGTCATTTCAAATGACCAGATTTCATTTCTCTTGATGGCCGCATAGTATTCCATTGTGTGTGCGTGTGTGTGTATATACACACACACACACATATATATAGTTGTATATACAATATATATATATAGTTGTGTGTATATATATATATATATATATATATATATATACACACACACACATATATATATTTACACATATACTCACCACATATTCTTTATCCATTCATCTACTGATGGACATCTAGGTCCTTTCCATAGTTTGGCTATTGTGGACATTGCTGCTATAAACATTCGGATGCACGTGCCCCTTTGGATCACGACATTTGTATCTTTAGGGTAAATAGCCAGTAGTGCGATTGCTGGGTTGTAGGGTAGCTCTATTTTCAACTTTCTGAGGAACCTCCATACTGTTTTCCAGAGTGGCTGTACCAGCTTGCATTCCCACCAGCAGGGTAGGAAGGTTCCCCTTTCTCCACATCCTCGCCAACATCTGTCGTTTCCTGACTTGCTCATTTTGTGAGGTGGTATCTCACTGTGGTTTTGATTTGTACTTCTCTGATGCCGAGTGATGTTGAGCACTTTTTCATAAGTCTGTTAGCCATTAGGATGTCCTCTTTGCAGAAATGTCTGTTCATATCTTCTGCCCATTTCTTGATTGGATTATTTGTTCTTTGGGTGTTGAGTTTGAGGAGTTCTTTATAGATTTTGGATACTAGCCCTTCATCTGATATGTCATTTCCAAGTATCTTCTCCCATTCTGTCAGTTGTCTTTTGTTCTTGTTGACTGTTTCCTTTGCTGTGCAAAAGCTTTTGATCTTGAAGAAGTCCCAATAGTTCATTTTTGGCCTTGCTTCCCTTGACTTTGGAGACATTTCTGGGAAGAAGTTGTTGCAGCTGAGGTGGAAGAGGTTGCTGCCTGTGTTCTCCTCCAGGATTTTGATGGAGTCCTGTCTCACACTGAGGTCTTTGATCCATTTTGAATCTATTTTTGTGTGCGGTGTAAGGAAATGGTCCAGTTTCTTCTTCTGTACGTGGCTGTCCAATTTTCCCAACACCATTTGTTGAAGAGACTGTCTTTTTTCCACTGAATATTCTTTCCTGCCTTGTCGAAGATCAGTTGACCATAGAGTTGCGGGTCCAGTTCTGGGCTCTCTATTCTGTTCCATGGATCTATGTGTGTGCTTTTGTGCCAGTACGATACTGCCTTAATTATTATAGCTTTGTAACAGAGCTTGAAGTCTGGAACTGTGATGCCGCCGACTTTGGTTGTCTTTTTCAACATTCCTCCGGCTATTTATTGTCTTTTCTGGTTCCATATAATTTTAGGATTATTTGTTCCAAATCTTTCAAACAAATTGATGGTATTTTGATAGGGATTGCATTAAATGTGTAGATTGCTTTAGGTAGCATAGACATTTTCACAATATTTGTTCTTTCGATCCATGAGGATGGAACGTTTTTCCATTTCCTGGTGTCTTCCTCAATTTCTTTCATGAGCACTTTATAGTTTTCTGAGTGCAGATTCTTTGCCTCTTTGGTTAGGTTTATTCCTAGGTATCTTATGGTTTTGGGTGCAACTGTAAATGGGATCGACTCCTTAATTTCTCTGTCTTCTGTCTTGCTGTTGGTGTATAGAAATGCAACTGATTTCTGTGCATTGATTTTGTATCCTGACACCTGACTGAATTCCTGTATGAGTTTTAGCAGTCTTCGAGTGGAGTCTTTTGGGTTTTCCACATAAAGTATATCATCTGCAAAGAGTGAGAGTTTGACTGCTTCTTTGCCTATTTGGATGCCTTTTATTTCTTTTTGTTGTCTGATTGCTGAGGCTGGGACTTCTAGTACTATGTTGAAGAGCAGTGGAGATAGTAGGCATCCTTGCTGTGTTCCTGATCCCACTGAGTATGATATCTACTGTGGGTTTTTCATAGATGGCTTTGATGATTTGAGGAACGTACCTTCTATGACTACACTGTGAAGAGTTTTGATCAAGGGATGCTGTACTTTGTCAAATGCTTTTTCAGCATCCACTAAGAGTATCATAAGTTTCTTGTTCTTTCTTTTATTAATGTATTGTATCCCACTGATTGATTTGTGGATGTTGAACCAACCTTGCATCCCAGGAATGAATCCCACTAAATTGTGGTGAGTAATGCTTTTAATGTACTGTTGGATCCTATTGGCTAGTATTTTGATGAGAATTTTTACATCCGTGTTTGTCAAGGATATTGGTCTGTAATTCGCCTTTTTGATGGTGTCTTTGTCTGGTTTTGGGATAAAGGTATTGCTGGCCTCATAAAATGAGTTTCGAAGTTTCCCTTCCATTTCTATTTTTTGGAACAGTTTCAGGAGAATAGGTATTAATTCTTCTTTAAATGTTTGGTAGAATTCCCCTGGGAAACCATCTGGCCCTGGGCTCTTGATTATTGGGAGATTTTTGATGACTGCTTCAATCTCCTTACTCATTATGAGTATGTTCAGGTTTTCTATTTCTTCCTGGTTCAGGTTTGGTAGTTTATGTGTCTCTAGGAATGTATCCATTTCTTCTAGATTGTCTAATTTGCAGGTGTATAGTTGTTCTTACATTTCTTTGTATTTCTTTGGTGTTGGTTGTGATTTTACCTCTTTCACTCAAGATTTTATTAATTTGGGTCCTTTCTCTTTTCTTTTTGATACGTCTGGCCAAGGGTTTATCAATGTTATTAATTCTTTCAAACAATCAGCTCCTAGTTTTGTTGATTTGTTCTACTGCTCTTTTGGTTTCAATTTCATTGATTTCTGCTCTGATCTTTATTATTTCTCTTCCTCTGCTGGGTTTGGGCTTTCTTGCTGTTCTTTCTATAGCTCCTTTAGGTGTAGGGTTAGGTTATTTATTTCAGATATTTCCTGATTCTTCAAAAGGCTTGTATTGCTATATACTTTCCTCTCAGGACCGCCTTTGCTGTGTCCCAAAGATTTTGAACAGCTGTGTTTTCATTTTCATTTGTTTCCGTGAATTTTTTAAATTCTTCTTTAATTTCATGGTTAACCCATTCGTTCTTTTAGGATGCCCTTTAGCCTCGATGTATTTGAATTCTTTCCAACTTTCCTCTTCTGATTGAGTTCTAGCTTCATGGCATTGTGGTCTGAAAATATGCAGGGAATGATCCCAGTCTTTTGGTACCGATTGAGACCTGATTTGTGTCCCAGGATGTGATCTATTCTGGAGAATGTTCCATGTGCCCTAGAGAAGAATGTGTATTCTGTTGCTTTGGGATGGAACGTTCTGAATATATCTGTGATGTCCATCTGGTCCAGTGTGTCATTTAGAAGCTTTATTTCCTTGTTGATCTTTTGCTTAGATGATCTGTCCACTTTGGTGAGGGGGTATTAAAGTCTCCCACTATTATTGTATTACTGTTGATGTGTTTCTTTGACTTTGTTATTAATTGGTCTATATAATTGGCTGCTCCCGTGTTAGGGGCATAGATATTTACAATTGTCAGATCTTCTTGTTGGACAGTCCCTTTAAGTATGATATAGTGTCCTTCCTCATCTCTTATTCTAGT
>CM053603.1:76718422-76736069 GCA_028646535.1 Procyon lotor
TTTTTTTTTTTTTTAAGATTTTATTTATTTGACAGAGAGAAACACAGCGAGAGAGGGAACACAAGCAGAGGGAATGGTAGTGGGAGAAACAGGCTTCCCACAGAGCAGGGGGCCCGATGCGGGGCTCGATCCCAGGACTCCGGGATCATGACCTGAGCCGAAGGCAGCCGCTTAACGACTGAGCCACCCAGGTGCCCCTGTAAAAAATGTTTTAAGGATTCTTATTTCTTCACCTCCTCTCCATATTGTTTTCCACAGTGGCTGCATCAGTTTATATGCCCACCAACTATGCACTAGGGTTCCCTTTTCTCCACATCCTTTCCAGCACTTGGTATTTTCCAGTTTTTTTAAGTGTCCTAGTGGGTATGGAGTGGTATCTTGTTGATGCTTTCATTGTGTTTCCTTAATTATCAGTGATCTTGAACATATTTTCATGTGTCTGTTGGCCATTTGTATATCTTCTTTAAAGAATTGTGTATTCAAATCCTGTGTTCATTTCTAAAGTAGATAGTTTTCCTTTTGTTGTGCATTGTTAAGAGTTCTGTATATATTCTGAATACTATGCTGTTATCAGTTATATAACTTGGAACTATTTTCTTCCCATTTTGTAGCTTGTCTTTTCACTTTATTGAAGATATCCTTTTGTGCTCAGAAGTTTTAAATTTTAATTTAGTCCATTTCATCTATTTTTTAATTTTTTGCTCATGCTTTTAGTGTCAAATCTAAGAGTCCATTGTTAATAAAAGGGCATGAAGATTTATCTATATATTTTTCAAATAGAGAAAGTCCCCCAACTTATTATAGTTCAACTTGTGATTTTTTTTTAAATTTATTTTTAAGGATTTATTTATTTATTTTAGAGAGAGATGGGGAGAAGGCTAAAGAGAGAGAGATAGTCTTATGCAGAGTCGACACTGAATATGGAGCCCAACGTGGAGCTTGATCTCATGAAACAGGTTATGACCCAAACTGAAACCCAAGAGTTCCATGCTTAACTGACTGTGCCACGCAAGTGCCCCTCAGCTTCTGATTTTTTAACTCTATGATGTTGCAAAAATAATATGCATTCAATAGAAACTGCACTTTGAATTTTGAATTTTGACCTTTTCTCGGGCTTAGAGATATGTGATAGGATTTTGTCTCCTTAGTTACTGGGCAAAAGCAGTGAGCCACATCTCCTGGTGAGTCAAGCAATATTGGTGGTAAACAACCAAGGCACAACCGTTCTTTACCTCTACAGTCATTCTGCTTTTCACTTTCAGTACAGCATTCAGTAAATTACATGAGGTGTTCAACACTGTATTATAAAATAGGCTTTGTACTAGAAAGTTTTACCCAACTGTAAGCTAATGAAGTGTTCTGAACACACTTAAGGGACGTTAGACTGAGTATATCTTTTTTTTTTTTTAATTAATTTTTATTAACATATAATGTATTATTTGCCCTGAGGTACATGTCTGTGAATCATCAGGCTTACACATTTCACAGCACATACCCTCCCCAATGTCCACAACCCAGCCACCCTATCCCTACCACACCCCCACCTCCCAGCCACCCTCAGTTCGTTTTTTGAGTCTAGGAGTCTCTTATGGTTTGTCTCCCTCCCTAGACTGAGTATATCTTTGACTTAATATTTTCAACTTATGTACGTTGGGCTTATCAGGTTGTAACCTCATCATAAGTGAAGGAGAATCTGTAGTTTTATAGTTAAAGCTTTATAATTAAGTTGTTGATTGTGGTTAATTTTTGTTTATGGATGAGTTTAATTTGTATTTCTCTTAGGAGTGAGGCTTGAGAGCTATTTCTATTACTTTTTCTTTGAATTCTCTGTTCCTATCCCTTGCCAATTTCATTTCCAGTATCTTCTTAGTTTCTGAAGAGGCATTTGAAAAAATGGATTTTAGAACATCTGATAAAAGTCATCGAATGATCTTAATATGATTAACGAAGAAAATACACTGTCTTTCACATCAGTGGAATATAATAAAAATCCAGAAATATACCCAAATACTAATGAAAATTTAGTAAGCATATCGTAAAACATATGAAAGAAGAGAAAGACAAATTGCATCTATACTGAGATTCACCTATCGGATTGATAAATTTAAAAATGAACAATACTCTGTTGGTTAAGCTGTTAGAAAATAGATATTATTACATTGTTCCCTAGAATAAAAACTGATAGATCTCTGATGGAAAGAGATTTGGCAATATTACCAAAATTACATTTGTTTTTATCCATCCAGCCCTCCTACTTCTGTAAATTTGCCATGAAGATACACCTCCAGAATTCAGAAAATAAAGGCACAGGATTACTTAATATAATATTATTTGCTATTGCAAAGTGTTGGAAACAAACTAAATATTCATACATAGGTGAGTGATTAAATAAATTGTTGTGGAGGTGTACAATGGAATTTTGTAAAATTCCACTGTAAAAAGGAATGAGGAAGATCTCCATGGACTGATGCAGAGAGATTTTCAGGATACATTTTTAAGGGCAAAATGCAAAGTACAAGAGTGTCTAAAGCATGCAACTTTCTTGGGAAGAAAGGGGAAAATGGAATATACATATGTACCTTCTCTAGAGCAAATGGAAACAGGAAAGACCAAACAAAATATTGACTGGCTACCTGCAGGGTATCGTGTGTGTATGTAAATGAGGTGGGAAGTCTAGAGGGAATTGAGGTGAAAGGAAGATACTTAATTTGAATATACGTTCTTTTATATTGAAGTATAGTTGATGTACAATATTAGTTTCAGGTGTACAACATAATGGCTTCACATTTATATACACTATGAAATGTTCTTCATGATAAATGCAGTTATCTCTCTCACCTATACACAGTTATTACAGTATTATTGTGTACATTTTCTATGCTGTATTTTTCATTCCTGTGACTTATTTTACAACTAGATTTTATACCTCTTAATCTCTTCCTCCTACTTCACCTAATTCTTCCCTACTCCACCCCTTTGGCAACCATCAGTTCTCCATATTTACAGGTCTGTTTCTGTTTTCTTTGTTAATTGTTTTGTTTCTTAGGTTCCACCTGTATGTGAAAACATAGAATATTTCTCTTTGTCTGACTTGTTTCACAGAGTGTTATACCCTCTAGGTCCAACCATGTCATATGGATGTCCATCAGTTTGCCATGCCCATGTCAAGATTTTATTCTTTTTTATGGATGAATAATATTCCATTGAGCATGTGCGTGTGCACACGTCTGTGTGTGTGTGTACATACCACGAACACATACACACACTTTCTCCATTCATCTATTGATGGACATTTAGGCTACTTCTGTATCTTGGCTATTGTAAATAATGCTGCAGTAAACATAGGTGTGCATATCTTTTCAAATTAGTGTTTCCATTTTCTTCGGGTAAATACCCAGAAGTGGATTACTTACTGGATCATAAGGTATTTCTATTATTAATCTTTTGTGGATCCTTCCTACTGTTTTCCTTAGTGGCTCACCAGTTTATATTCTCACAGTGCATAAGGCTTCCCTTTTCTACACACTATTGCCAATACTTGTTATTGCTTATCTTTTGATATTGGCCATTCTGGCTGGTGTGAAGTGATACCTCATTGTGGTTTTGATTAACATTTCCCTGATGATTAATGTTGTTGAGCATCTTTTTATGTTTCCTGTGTATTTATAGGAAAAATGTCTATTCACGTTCTCTGCCCATTTTTAAATCAGATTATTTGTTGTTTGGGGACTGAATTTTGTGAGTTCTTTGTATATTTTGGACATTAATCCCTCATCAGATATATGATTGCAAGTATTTTCTCCTATTTGTTACATTGCCTTTTTGTTTTATTGATGGTTTGCTTCATTGTGCAAAAGCTTTTTAGTTTGTAGTCCCAGTTTATTTTGCTTTTGTTGTCCTTACCCAAAGAGATAGAACCTGAAAAATGCTGCTAAGACTGGTGTTCAGAGGTTTACTGCTTATGTCTTCTTTTAGGAGTTTTATGTTTTCAGGTCTTACATTTAGGTCTTGAATCCATTTTGACATCATTTTTTATATGGTGAAAGAAAATAGTCCAGCTCTCTCTCTCTCTCAAATAAGTAAATCTTGAAAAAAATCTTTAAAAAGTGCAGGTGGTCCACTTTTATTCTTTTACATGTAGCTGCCCTGTTTTGTCAACTTTATTTATTGAAGACTGTGTTTTCACCATTGTATATTCTTACTTCCTTTGTGATAGATTGATTGACCATATATGCATCAGTTTATTTCTGAACTCTTTGTTCTGTCCATCTATGTATCTGTTTTTGTGCCAGTACTATACTGTTTTGATTACTACTGTGGCTTTATATTATAGTTTGAAATCAGGAATTCTGATACATTTGGCTTTGTTCTTCTTTCTCAAATTTGGTTTGTTTGCGGTCATTTATGGTTCCATATGAATTTTAGGGTTATTCTAGTTCTGTTAAAAAAAAGTGCTGTGTTTGTATCTTGATAGGGATTGTATTGAATCTGTGGATTGCTTTGGGTTGTATGGACATTTTAACAATATTAAATCTTTTTATCTTTTCATTTGTGTTGTCTTCAGTTTCTTTCATCAGTGTCTTAATAGTTCTCAGAATATAGGTCTTTTACCGCCCTTCGTTAGATTTATTCCTAAGTATTTTATCCTTTTTGCTGAAGTTATAAATTTCTCTTTCTGCTAGTTACTTATTAGTGTATAAAAACATAACTGATTCTTTATATTAATTTTGTATCCTGCAACATTGCTGATTTTCTTTATTCTGATAGTTGCTTGATGGAGTCTTTAGGTTTTCTATATATAGTGTCATGTCATCTGCAAATAATGACAGCTTAACTCCATCCTTAACAATTTGGTTGCCTTTTCTTTCTTTTTGTTGTCTGATTGCTGTGGCTAGGACTTGCAGTTTATATTGAATAAAGGTGGTGAGAGTGGACATCCTTGTCTTGTTCCTGATCTTGAAGTTAAAGCTTTCAGCTGTTTACCATTGTGATGTTAACTGATTTGTCATATATAACCTTTATTATGTTGAAGAGTGTTTCTTCTGTATTCTCTTCAGAGTTTTTATCATGAATGGAGGTTGAATTTTGCCAAATTCTATTTCTGCATTTCTTGAGATGATCATAGGGTTTTTTATCCTTTTATTTTGTTAATAAGGCTTATCACATTGATTGATTTGCAGATATTGAACCATAGCTTGCATCCCTGGAATAAATTCCACTTGATTGTAGTGAATGATCCTTTTAATATATTATTGAATTAGGTTTGCTAATATTTTGTTCAGGAGTTTTACATATATATCCATTAGGGATTTGGCCTATAATTTTCTTTTAGTGTCTTTGTCTGATTTTGGTATATATGTAATGCTGGTCTTGGAAAATGAATTTAGAAACATTTTTTCCTTCTGAATTTTTTGAAATAATTTGGGAAGGGTAGGTATTAACTCTTTTTAAATGGGGGAATTCATTTGTGAAGCCATTTGATTCTAGCCTTTCGTTTTGGGGGAGTTTTGATGACTGATTCAGTTTCATTACTACTAATTACTGACTCAGTTTCATTACTAGTAATCTGTCCAGATTATCTTTTTTATTCCCAAGTCATTCTTGGAATTCATTCTAGGAATTTATCCATTGCTTTTAGGTAGTCCAGTGTGTTGGTGTATAATGTTTTGTAGCAGTCTCTTACTTTTTGTATTTCTATGGTGTTGTAATTTCTTTCATTTCTGGTTTTTTAAAGTCCTTTCTCTTTCTTTTAATGAACGTGGCTAAAAGTTTATCAGTTTTCTTGATCTTTTCAAAGAACTAGATCTTAGTTTTATTGATCTTTTCTATTATTTATTTTGTCTGTAATTAAGTTTTTTCCACTCTTATTATTCTTATTTTTTCTCTTTACTAACTCTGTGCTTAAAATTGTTCTTTTTCTGTTTCCTCTAGGTGTAATTTTAGATTATCTCAGCTTTTTTGTTGTTTGTTTCTTTAGGTAGGTTTGTGTTGCTATAAACTTCTCTAATACAACTGATTTTTCTTTTCCAAATATTTTGAACTGCTGTATTTCCATTTGTCTCAGGTATTTTCTGATGTACTTTTTGATTTCTTTGTTTTGCCCCATTAGTTGTTTAGTAGACTGTTGTTTAGCCTGCAGGTGTTTATGTATTTTTCAAGTTTTTTTCTTGTAATTAATTATAAGTTTCATAGTGTTGTGATTAGAAAAGATGCTTGATAAGATTTCAGTCTTCTTAAATTTACTGAGACTTGTTTTGTGGCCTATTATGTAATCTATCCTGGAGAATCTTCTATAAGCACTTGAAAACTGTGTATTCTGCTAAATTTTGATGGAATGTTCTGTATATGTATATATCTGTTCAGTCTGTCTCATCTATTGTGCCATTCAGAGACAATTTCCTTATTGAGTTTCTGGTTGAATGATTTATCCAGTGGTCTAAATGAGGTGTTAGTCCTCAGCTACTATTGTATCAGTGTTAGTTTCTCCTTTTATGTCTCTAAATATTTGCTTAAAGTATCAAGATACTCCTGTGTTCAGTACATAGATATTATAATTGTTACATTTTCTTGCTGGATATATCCCTGTACCATTAGGTATTGTCTTTGTTTTAGTCTTTGTTTTGAAGTCTGTTTTGTTTGATCTAAATATTGCTACCACAGCATTTTTTTCTGGGGTAGGGGGGGTCTTCTATTTGCATAGAATATCTTTTTCTCTTTATTCACTTTCAGCGTATAGGTGTTTTTAGGTCTGAAGTGAGTTTCTTGTAGTCGGCGTATAGATGAGTCTGTTTTTAGTTTACATTTGCCCTGTCTTTTGATTAGATCATTTCAGTCCATTTACATTTAATGTAGTTATTGATAAGTATGTATTTAATGCTGCTTTGTTAACTGTTTTCTGGTTGTTTTTGTAGTTCTTTTTTTTTTCTTCCAAATTTTCTTTATTATTATGTTAGTCATTATACAGTACTTCATTAGTTTTTGATGTAGTGTTCCATGATTGTTTGCATATAACACCCAGTGCTCGTTGCAGTACATGTCCTTCTCTCTCTTTTTTTTTTTTTTTAAAGATTTTATTTATTTGACAGAGAGACAGCCAGAAAGGGAATGCAAGCAGGAGGAGGGAGAGAGGAAGAAGCAGGCTTCCCACAGAGCAGGGAGCCCAATGTGGGGCTCAATCCCAGGACTCTGGGATCATGACATGAGCCAAAGGCAGAAGGCAGACGCTTAACAACTGAGCCACCCAGGCACCCCATGTGCTCTCCTTAATACTTATCTGGCTAACCCATCCCTCTACCCCCATCCCCTCTGAAACTCTCAGTTTGTTTCTCAGAGTCCATGGTCTCTCATGGTTTGTCTCCCCCCTCATTTCCCCCTCTTCATTTTTTCCTTCCTTCCCCTAAAGTCCTCCATGCTATTCCTTATGTTCCACGTATAAGTGAAACCACATGATGATTGTTTTTCTCTACATGACTTATTTCACTTAGCATAATCCCCTCCAGTTCCATCCATGTTGATGCAAATGGTGGGTATTCATTCTTTCTGATTGCTGAATTATATTCTATTGTATATATGGACATCTTTATTCATTCATCTAATGAAGGGCATCTTGGCTTCTTCCACAGTTTGGCTATTTTGGACATTACTGTTATGAACACTAGGGTGTATGTGCCCAACCTTTCATTACATCTATATTTTTGGGGTAGATACCCTGTAGCAGTTGCTGGATCATAGGGTAGCTCTATTTTTAACTTTGTGGGAACCTCCCTACTATTTTCCAGAGTGGCTGTACTAACTTGCATTCCCACCAACAGTGTAAAGGGGTTCCCCTTTCTCCACATCCTCTCCAATATTTGTTTTTTCCCTTGTTGATTTTTGCCATTCTAAGTAGTGTGAGGTGGTATTTCATTGTGGTTTTGATTTGAATTTCTCTGATGGCTAATAATGTTGAACATTTTTTCATGTGTCTCCTAGCCATTTGTATATCTTCTTTGGAGTAGTGTCTGTTCATATCTTCTGCCCATCTTTTGATGTGATTATTTTTTGAGTGTTGAGTTTGAGAAGTTCTCTATAGATCTTGGATACCAACCCTTTGTCTGTAATGTCATTTGCAAATATCTTCTCCCATTCCATGGTTTTCAACTTTGTTTTATTGACGGTTTCCTTTGCTGTGCAGAAGCTTTTTATCTGCATGAAATCCCATGAGTTCATTTTCGCTTTTATTTCCCTTGCCTTTGGAGACCTGTCTTGAAAGAAATGGCCAATGTCAAAGGGGTTACTGCCTGTGTTCTCCTCTAGGATTTTGTAGTTCTGCTTTGTACCTGTCTTCTCATTCTCTTGCCTTTTGATTTGATGACTTTCTTTAGCATTGTGCTTTTTTTCTTTCTCTTTATTTTTTATGTCTGTTGTAGGTTTGGTTTGTGGTTATCATGAGGTTCGTATATAACATCCTATGTATATAACTTTATTTTACGTTGATGGTTGCTCAAGTTTGAACACATTCTAAATGCATTACATTTTTACTCCCCTTTCCATGTTTTAGTTATATGATGTCATACTTTATATCTTTGTATTTTATGTATTCCATAATGAATTATTGTAGGTAAAATTGATTTTACTATTTTTGTCTTTTAACCCTCATATTAGTTTGAGAAGTACTGATCTACTTCATTTACCATGTGTTTATTTGTACCAGTGAGATCTTTTCTTTTCACAATTTTTTTTTTACCTCTAGTAATGGTTTTTTTCTTTTCCACTTAACAAAGTCTCTCTAGAATTTTAAAGCCCATTTAGTCATGAGGAACTCCTTTAAACTTTTGTCTGGGAAACTCTTTTTCTTCCTTTCAGTTTTGAATGATAATCTCGCCAGGTAGAGGGTTGTAGGTTTTTTCTTTTCAGCACTTTGATTTTATCACACAACTTCTTTTGGCTTGTGAAGTTTTTCTTGAAAAATCAGTTTATGGTCTTGTTGGCATGTCCTTATATGTAACTAATTGCTTTTCTCTTATTCCTTTTAGGATTTTCTTTAAATTTTGCATTTTAGTTATTTGTCTTGCTATGGATTTCTTTGGGTTCATCGTGTATGGGCTCTCTTTTCTGTCTACCTAGATGTCTGTTTCCTTCTCCAGGTTAGGAGGTTTTCAGCCATTAATTTTTCAAATAATTTTTTCGCCTTTTTCTGTCTTCTTTTAGGATCCTTATAATGTGAATGTTGGTACTCTTGATGTTTACCAGAGTTCCCTTAATTTATTCTCATTTTTTAAATTGTTTTTTCTTCTTGCTGTTCAGTCTGGATGTCTTCCAGATCACTGATCTATTCTAAATCTTCTAATCTGTTGATAACCTCTAGTGTATTTCTCATTTCAGTTATTATATTTTTTGGCTTTGATTGGTTCTTTTTTATATTTTCTGTCTCTTTGTTGAAGTTCCATCCACTCTTGTCTCAAGTCTGGTGAGAATCCTTATGATCGTTATTTTGAATTCTTTACCAGGTAGATTGTTTATCACCATTTCATTTAGTTGTTTTTCTGAGATGTCGTCTTCATTTTTGTCTTATTCTCTGTGTTTGTTTCTATGTATTAGGTAGGTTGGGTACATCTCCTGGTCTGGAAAGTAGTGACCTTATGTAGAAGGCATTCTGTGGGGTTTATTAGCTCAGTTTCCTGAGGTCACCAAAACTAGGCACTTCAGAGGTTTACCCTACGTGGACTGTGTGTGCCTTCCTGTTGTGACTGTGCTGTGTGTGCTGTGGTTGTACTTTTTGGTGTGGCTGGCCTCTAGCCCATCTGGCTGTAATTAGCATTTTTAGCTACTGTGGGCACACTAGTGGACAGGGGTGTCCCTTGACTTGGCTGGCTTAGTGTTCTGGCTGCAGCTTCTGCAGTTGTTTTGTTGGGTGTGGTTGGGCGCCACCCCCCCCACCCTCCCCCCCCTCCCCCCCACTGCCACAGCCACAGCTGGTTGAGAGACCTAGCTGCAGCTTTTTGTTAGTAGTGGTTGTGGTAGGCTGGCTGTTTCCCCCTCCCCAGGGCAGGAGTTGCTTTGGAAGGGTGTCAATCCTGGCCAGGGCTGCCTGTGGGGACACTTTGTGGGGACACTGGTTTCAACTGAGGTTGCCTGCTGGCTATGACTGAGCAAAAGCCTCTTTGGTCGATGCCAGCTGGTGTCAGTCCCCAAAGGATCACCAGAGCATGACAAGGGTGCCAGCAAGACAGATGGATAGTGTCAGAACTGGCTCTTGTCATCTCATTGATCTACCTAGGCTGAAGGAGAGCAAGAAAAATGGTGCCTGTCGGCACTATCACTTCTGAAGAGAGTTTCTATAGATTCCTGCTGTTTTGGCACAAGTCCTAAAATTAGTAAGTTGTCTTTGCGATGTAGGTGCTTTGCGAACTCTTAGTGCTGGATCTCAGAATGAGTGATACTGTGTACTATCCCATTAGAGCATTGTCTCAACTTCCTGTAGCACTCTTGCTCTTCTAGAGTTAAGCCCTGTTCATTTTCAAAGACAGACACTAATGGGGCCTCATCTTGTGTAGAGGGCTAGGGTGGCAATGGTGCCTGATATGGGGCTTGATCCCCTCACTCCTCAGATAAAACTTCTGTACCTGTGATAGCCTTCTTAATTGTTGGGCAGTTTCACCATGTTTTTTTGTTTGTTTTTTTTTTGTTGTTGTTTGTTTCTGATTGGATCTCTGACCCTCCTACCCTTCTTAAGGTGGCCTTTTCTTTATTTCTTTAGCTCTGGAATAGCTGTTCAGGCTTCAGGCCATTTTCAAAGTGAGTTCTAATATATATAGTTGTAGCCTTGGTATGTCTGTAGGAGGAAGTTATCTCAAGATCTTCATACTTTGGCATCTTCCCAAGCTCCTGGAATATACTTCGAAATAGACCTAACTTTTGGAGTTACCCTAATGTTTCACATACTCAAAAAAGCCAAAAAACAAAGTTGTAAGAAAAATCCTAAATTGTATGCAAATGAAATAGATAAACCATATACCATGCCATACCATAAATAACATACCCAAACTAAAGAGTGCAAAAAGTACTAGGTAAGGTAACTTTTGGATTCAGTTGTTGGGCCTTAAAACTAGTAGGAGAATGTTTGAGGAAGAACATAGTATTTGCCTAGTTTCAAAATGTCTTCTTGCAAGATGTCTATTATTTACAATAGGTAAAAGGGTAACCTTACAGTGTATAAACATAGATTCCACCATAACCAGATGATGAAAGCAAATATTTCCAGTTACTGACCTAGTTGATAGCATGTGCTTCCTAGAGTGCACTTAGAAGAACTCAATTTTATTCACTTCCATAGTTTTCTTGCCGAAAGTGCAGAGCCTAAATCTATTCATGAGGAAACATCAGGCAAGCTCAAATTGAGGTATATTCTTTAAAATAACTCTTCTGTACTCCTTAAAAAGTAGTTGTGAAGTACAACTTACTGACTCAGAAACTTTTCTAAATTAAAGACTGAAGAAACATGACAACCCTATGGAGCACACAATACTAGATTTTTCTTTTGACATAACGTATTATTGAGTCAAATAATGAAATCTGAATTACTTCTATGGATTAGAACATATGTATTATTGTTAATTTCATGATTGATGATTATGCAATGGTTGTGTAAGAAATTGTTTTTATTGGGGGAAATATACACTGAAGTATTAAAGAATAAAGGGATACCTGAAGAGTGAAAGAAGGATGGAACAAATATAAAATATTTACATCTGTGAATGCAGAAATTCTTTGTATCCTTCTTACAATTTTTGTGGAAAGTCTGAAAGTCAAAGTAAAAAAAATGGAAAAAAGTTTTTAAATCACAAAACCAACATTATGCTCAAGGGAAACTGGTGAAGACATTTTCACAAAGTCAGACAAGGCAAAGTAGCCCTTTCTCACAACTCCTCTTTAATGTTATTTTGATGATACAAACCAACATATTTAGACAACGTATGATATCTAATTCAAAATACTAGTGAATGTTTAGAAAGTTCAAGAGACCAACAGTAAAATAAGTAAATTATTGGGCTTATAGAGTCAATATAGATGAATTAAATATTTTATTATATAAGAATAGCCAATTAGATAATAGAATAAAAGACCTCCCCCCCTTTTTTAAAGTTTTTATTTATTTGACTGAGAGAGAGAATGCAAGCAGAGGGAGTGGGAGAGGGAGAGGCAGGCTTCACACTGAGCGAGAGCCCAATGTGGAGCTCAATTCCAGGACCCTGGGATCATGACCTGAGCCAAAGGCAGACACTTAATGACTGAGCCACCCAGGCACCCCAAGACCGCCCCCTTTTTTACATTTTTATTTAAATTCCAGTTAGTTAATGTACATCATAATAGGAGTTTCTGATGTACAATGTAGTGATTCAACACTTCCAATTAACACCTGCTGTTTATCACATTACGTTTACTCCTTAATCCTCATCATTTATTTCATGCACACACACAACTCCCTACGTCCCCTGCCATAACCATTAGTTCTGTGTAGTTAAGAGTCTTGTTTTTTGGTTTTCCCTCTCTCTTTTCTTTTACTCTTTGCTTGTTTTGTTTCTTAAATTCCATGTATGAGTGAAATTACATGGTATTTGTCTTTCTTTGACTGACTTGTTTTGCTTAGTATAATAGTCTCTGGTGCCAATTCATGTTGTTGCAAATGGCAAGATTTCATTCCTATTTATAGCTGAGTAATATTCCATTGTATATATGTACCACATCTTCTTTATCCTTTCATCAGGCGGTGGACACTGGGCTGTTTCCAAAATTTGGCTATTGTAGAAAATGGTGCTATAAACAAATGGATGCATATATCCCTTTGAATTTGTATTTTTATATTCTTTGGGTAAGTACCTAATAGCATAATTCCTGGATCCTAGAATAGTTTTATTTTTAACTTTTTGAAGAACCTCCATCTGTTTTCTAGAGTGGCTATATCAGTTGCATTTCTACCAACAGTTTAAGAGGGTTCACCTTTCTCCACATCCTTGCCAATACCCGTTGTTTCTTTTGTTGTTGATTTTAGCCATTCTGACAAGTGTGAGGTGGTATCTGATTGTAGTTTTGATTTGTAAGGAATGATGTTAAGGATCTTTTCGTGTATCTTTTGATCATCTGCATGTCTTTCTTTTGGAAGATGTCTATTCATGTCTTCTGTCCATTTTTTAATTGGATTATTTGTTTTTTTGAGTGTTGAGTTTTATAAGTTCTTAATTTTTTTTTAAAGATTTTATTTATTTATTTGGCAGAGAAAGATCACAAGTAGGCAGAGAGGCAGGTAGAGAGAGGGAGAGAAGCAGGCTCGCTGCCGAGCAGAAGGCCTGATGGGGGGCTTATCCCAGGACCTGAGATTATGACCTGAGCCGAAGGCAGAGACTTTAACCCACTGAGCCACCCCAGCGCCCTGAGTTTTATAAGTTCTTTATATATTTTGGTTGCTAACCTTTTATCTGATATGTCATTTGCAAATACCTTTTCCCATCCCATAATTGTCTTTTAGTCTGATTGTTTCCTTTTCTGTGAAGCTTTTTATTTTGATGAAGTCCCAGTAGTTCATTTTTACTTTTGTTTCCCTTACCTCAGGAGACATGTCTAGAAAGAAGTTGCTACAGCTGATGTCAAAGAGGTTGAACAATTAATCTTGTAACACTGAAAAAATAAAATAAACGTATTTGGGGGGAAAAAAAGAGGTTATTGCTTGTGTTCTCTAAGATTTTGATTGTTTCCTGTCTCACATTTATTTCTTTCATCCATTTTGAGTTTATTTTTGTGTACAGTGTGAGAAAGTGGTCAAGTTTCATTTTTTTGCATATTGCTTTCCAGTTTTCTTAATACCATTTTTGGAAAAGATTGTTTTTTGGTGGTTTTGTTTTTTTTGTTTTTTTCTTTTTTTCCTTTGAATATTCTTCCCTGTTTTGTTGAAGATTAATTGACCATATAGTTGTGGGTTCATTTTTCTGGGTTTTCTGTTCTGTTTCGCTGATCTGTGTGTCTCTTTGTGCCTATGGCATACTGTTTTGATCAATAAAGCTTTGTAATATAGCTTAAAGTTCAAAATTGTGATGCTTCTAACTTTGCTTTTCATTTTGAAGATTGCTTTAGCTATTCAGGATCTTTTGTGGTTCCATACAAATTTTAGGATGGTTTTCACTCTGAAAAATTCTGCTGGTATTTTGTTAGGGATTGCATTAAATGTGTAGATTTTATTTTTTTTTTAGTAGCATAGACATTGTAATCTTTGTTTCTCTAAACCATAAGCGTGGAATGTCTTTTCATTTGTTTGTGTCATCTTCAGTTTCTTTCATGAGTGTTTTATACTTTTCAAAGTACAGGTAATAGAACCCCTCCCTTTTTAAAGATTTTATTTATTTGAGAGAGAGAGAGGGAGAGAAAAAGCCCGTGCATGAGTGTGCAGTTGGGGGCAAAGGAAGAGGGACAAGCAGACTTCCTGCTGAGCAGGGAGCCTGACTGAGGGCTATCCCATGACCCCAAGCACTTAACTAACTTTACCACCCAGGTAACCCTAAATTACCTTTTTAAGGTAAAAATGGGAGAAAATGTTGGAAATGATTCAGATATAGTCCTTACTTGATTGTATATATGAGGATGAATCTCCAGTACATCAATAATTGAAATATAAAATCAATAGCAAAAAAAAGGACAGAAACAAAAAATACCAGTAAGAAAGAAGAAAAGCACCAAGAGTAAACATAGAAGAATTCCTTTATTAAGTGGTAAAATCTTTTATTAATGTGACTCAAAATTAATTTTGAGTTAAAATCTGTAAAAAAAAAAAAATGAAAGTATATAAAAATATGTAAATAAAAATTGGTAAGTTAAAAGAACACAAAAAATATACTGAAAAGATTACACGGAGGGCACACTATAGGGAAAGTCAAAAGATAGAAAAAATGGGGAAGAATTGTTTTTTATTACAAAAGCCAATTACTCTATTATAATATATTTGAGGTAAGGATTATGTTGAAATTCTTGTGTTAGACTCCTTGTATTGAAAGCGTTTCTCAAATCTAGATTGGTATTCTGTTGTATTAGCCCAGTTTTTTCTAAAGCTAGGTAATAATCAAGAGCAAAACAATATTAAACAGTCCACTAAAAAGAGAAGAGAAACAGAGAAGGGAAGAAAAAAGCACAAACCTTTTTTTTCTAGCTAGAAGGGACACGCCCTCCAACTACATGACAAATTGTAATGTCATGTCATGTGTAAAGAGTCTGGGCAGCCCCTCTTTTTTGTGGCACTAGTATTGTTATTTTCTCATCTTTACCCTGGAGTCTAGTGTATGTTACTGGTTTCCTACTTTAGCTATCTTAAGTTGCATCAGCACCCCTATTTGTTTCCTTAACTCTGCCCACACATCTATAGTCTCCTTGTTAAAATCTCTACATTTGAACCATCTGGAGTGAAGTGTATTTATTGCTGGGAATCCTCAGTTAGAATATAGTGACTAATTTAGTATGTAATAATAGGATGTATTCAGTATCAGTGGGGGAGGAAGGATGGGAATGAAAAAGTTGATTTAAGTAATACTGACTTAGGGGCAACTGGGTGGCTTAGTTGGTTAAGTGTCCTACTGTTCATTTTGGCTCAGGTCATGATCTCAGGGTCATGAGATGGAACCCCAATTTGGGCTCCATGGTCATCAGAGTCTGCTTGTCTCTGTCTCTGTTCCAATCGCCAGAGACACACTTGTGCACATGCTGTCACTCTCAAATAATAAGTGAATGAATGGATCAATAAACATATTGACTTAGGATCACATTTAAATATTGTATAACTTTATAAATTTCATAGGAATAAATTCCGGGGAAGCTAAGACAATACAGATTGATGGGATATATATATGATATTATGCATGACAAAGTAAAGATACGTTATCCCTTATTTAAAATATGATTTTTTTTTATGTATCTTTGGTATAGGCATATGTATTCAGGTGTATGCTAATGCCAATGTGTAACATATTTCAGAAATATATCAGGGATATTGTGATTCGGGGCAAGATGGCAGAGGTGTGGGAGGCTGAGATAGCATTGGATACCAGAAGTTCAGCTAGATAGGTATCAAATCATTCTAAAAGCCTGCAAATGCAACAGGAGACAGAAGAGAGAAAGAACAGCAATTCTAGGAGCAGAAAATTGACCATTTTCGGAAAGGTAGGACATGTGGAAAAAGTGAATCCAAAGCAACAGGAAGAGAGACCCTGGGGGGAGGGGTAGGCTCCCGTCAGCGAAAGAACCGCGGAGCACAAAATTGGAACTTTTAGTCGGCTCCGCTGAGGGACAACACTCCAGAGGCTAAGTGGAGGGTTTAGCCATCCTGGGAACAGTGTGGTTTCAGGAACTCTTGGGCTCACAGAGGGACTGGGGGTATCCCAGTGTAGCAGAGCTCCCAGTTATCGGGGCGGAGAAGCTGGCAGCAGAGAAGGAGGTGCAGTGTGCTGTCAGCTCGGGCTTAACATACACCGTGATCGGAGGCATAATTGGGCCACTCCTCTTCAGTCAGGGACCCCACAAGGGGCAGCTCCAGAGAAACACCTCCTTCCTCCTCCGGGAGGAGCTGCGCGGGAGTGCACAGCAGGAATCTGCCAGATTTGGATACTCCAGATGGGGCCACATGAGCCAGAGAGGGAAGTGCTCCATCACTGGCTAGCTGAGCACAGAGCACGAGCCACAGACAAGGGAGACGGAAGTGATTGCCTGCTTTCCTCTGAGGGTGTACTGAGCAGCAGGGCACTGAGCGCTTGCCTCCCCTGGGCTAGCGACTGAGAGGCCGCCATTTTCATTCCCGGCCTCCAGGGCGGTATGGAAAGCACTCAGGGAACAAAGACTCCCAAGAACGAACCTGAGCAAAGTGCTTGGCCCATCGCCCAGCAAGAATGGTGCAATTCCACCTCAGGCAAAGACATTTGAAAATCACAGCAATGGCCCCTCACCCAGAAGATCAGCAAGAATATCCAGCCAAGACCTAGTTCATCAATCAGTGAAAACTGCAGAACTCCAGAGTATTTTTCTCTCTCATTCATCTACTCTTGATAAAATGACAAGGCAGAAAAACTCACCACAGAAAAAAGAAGAGACAGTACTGAGGGATCCAGACCTACTCAATTCGAATATTAGTAATATGTCAGAAATAGAGTTCAAGATGACAGTTCTCAAGAGGCTAGCTGGGCTCGAAAAAAGCATGAAAGATATTAGAGAATCCCTTTCTGGAGAAATAAATAGAAATAAAACCCCTTTCTGGAGAAATAAATAAAATCTAACCAAGTTGAAATCAAAAAAGCTATTAACGAGGTACAATTAAAAATGGAGGCTCTCACTGCTAGGATAAATGAAGCTGAAGAAAAAATCAGTGACATAGAAGACCAAATGACAGACAATAAAGAAGCTGAGAAAAAGAGAGACAAACAACTACTGGACCACGAGGGGAGAATTCGAGAGATAAGTGATACCATAAGACACAACAATATTAGAATAATTGGGATCCCAGAGGAAGAAGAAAGAGAGACAGGGGCGGAAGGTATACTGGAGAAAATTATCCTAGAGAATTTCCCTAATCTGGCGAAGGTAACAAGCATCAGAATCCAGGAGGCACAGAGAACCCCCCTCAAAATCAATAAAAATAGGT
>CM053603.1:76736569-76757657 GCA_028646535.1 Procyon lotor
ACGAACTAAGGGTGGCCGGGGGGGCGGGGGGGGAAGAGGTGTGGGTGGGTAGGGATAGGGTGGACATTGGGGAGGGTATGTGGGGTTAAGTGCTGTGAAATGTGTAAGCCCGACGATTCACAGACATGTACCCTGGGGCAAATAATACATTATATGTTAATAAAAATTAAAAAAAAAAAAAAAGAATTTGCCAAGGACTGAAGGAGGAGAGGAGAATGAGAATGATTAACTTAATAAATATGAGGTACTCTCCTAGAGTGATGAAACGTTTTGATACTAGGGAGAAGTGGTTGCTCAACATTCAACATTATGAACATGCTAAAAGTCGCTGTATTGTATAATTTAAAATGGTTAATTATAATAAATAAATAGGCTAATTATATGTTAAGTGAATTTTTTCACCTCAGTTAAAAAAAAATCACACTGGCACATCATTTTTACATCTTTCATAAGGCTGACCCCAAAATTTGATAAAGACTAAGAAGAAACATCGTCGGGTATTACTAATGGGAGTAAAAATGGGTACTATTCCTATATAAGTTAGGCAATATCCGATATAATTTTACAAATACATTTTTCTACAGACATTCTGCCACAAAGAGCAAATAAGATATACACAAATTATCTCATTACAGTACTGTCTGTAACAGCAAAAGACTACAAATAATGCAATGGTCATTTAATAGAAGATTAGTTAAATTACTGTATACACACACAAAGGAATGCTATGATGCTGTATTAAAAAAGCTCCCTAAACATGAGTATCTTTTGTGTAAGCATGGTGGGGAAGGAAAGAATATATATTCCAACTTATACATACAGAAATTAGATAAATAATGCCAACAGACAGATAACTAAATAAACAACAAAGTAGTTAAATACAGTTAACTCTGTGGAGAGAGATGGGAAGGCAAGAGATAGTTAGACTTCTTGTTTTATATATCCTGAAGCTTTTTGGTCTTTTGAAAACTGAGAATGAGTTGAAAAAGGAAAAAATTTAAAGACTGCCAATTGTTTTAAAATCAAAACCGAAACAAACAGAACACTTAACATAGATTAGATAATACACTTAAAGGACATCACTCAGTTATTGCCTTATACGCATTTTAAGGCCACAAAATTAACAAAGTCATCTTCATCCAAATAACAATCTCAATGCTCTCAGATTCAGGTTCAACCTCTATTTATGACTAAGAGTGTACCCTGTTTTCTTGTCTAGAGGCATTTATACATAATCTGTTAACTTGGGCCTTTCTCGTTCCCTTTAACTTTCTTTTTCTCAGCCTCAATCTCACCATGGAGTTTCTTCCTCTGACATGTACTTTCTTACAAATATTCCAACATTTACACATATATAGAGACACAAAGCCTAGGCTAAATCAGAAGTCCCTCTTTGTTATTACCATAGTGTCTTGTCCTTAGGGACACAAACACCAGATTGAGACAAGCCGGACTCTGAATCGAGTTTGGCACTTAAACTAACTGTATGATGTCCAAAAACTTACATCAGCCCTTTAATCTCAGTTTCCTGATCTATAAAAATCATAACTGCCTGAACTAATTATTATCTAATATATTAAGTGAGCAAATTCATGTAAAACACAAGCCTAACACATACTGTCATTAAATTGTAACCAGTGTTATTATTCTTAAGATGGCACTGATGAGCACTTAACTGAACTACTGGAATATTTTCCTCTCTGCTTCTTGTAATAAAGCCTCCTTTGAAAATTACACATACTCTAATACTTCAGAGGCTGTCTTGAGTATACTCTGGAAGAGTGCTTAGTACAAGAGAGGTGTTCTGTAAATATTTGGTAAACTACTTGCATCAATACTGTGAGTGACAAACAGAAAAAAAAGTCTACAAGAAATCAACTGTATAGTGATCTTAATAAAAGATCACTGTAATTTCTGCACTGAAAAGCAAAGAATGATGATTTACCAACTGATTTCCCCCATGTAACACATTATAATTTGTTGGATTTATCTATTCCTGACAAGAAAAACATCTAACAATTATCTATTAATATGATAAAAATAATATTACATTTTATTTTAAAAAACTGTCTACAGATTTCCAGTGGATGATAAATTTAAGAAACCCGATTCTGGTACTTATGCTACCTAAAGCAAATTATTAAACCTTCAAGTATTTCATCTATACAATGAAGACCAAAATACTGACAAGGATATAAAGTAATGAATGCTAGCAACAAGCAAAATTCCTAATGTGGAGCATAAGTACAAATAATATCAGTAAATATTAATTATAAAAGCTTATGATCTAAAAAGTCAATTCACAAAAAAAATTTAAAAAATAAGTCAATTCACAAATTCAAATTTTAAATTTTCTTCAAAATTTCATAAATTGTTAGAACTGTTATTTCATAGCAAAAATTCCTTAAATATGAATAATTTTTCTTATCAGAAAAAGATTAGGTCATAGTTCTAAAATGGATTATATATAACTAAAGAAAGATGAAGTAAATTTGACACTGTTGGACTGACAGACTCAATGTAATTATTTATCCCAACATTATGTACCTCGACATCCTGAACACTGGATAAAAAAGTTGATTAAATCCAGAAGTGCGATGTCCCTGTCTTGTTTATATGATTCAATCCAGTCATCCACCACGGACTGTAGAAAAAAAATATATAAAAATGAAAACTTTAAAATAATTGATATTAGAGCAAATAAATTTTTTTAAAGTTTGTGATTTTTATCTGTGTGTGTCTAATCATTTCTCTGTATCTGTAGCCAAAAAAAACCTAAAGATTCCTTTATTTTTAAAGGTAGTTAAAAGATAAGTTACCAGGTTTCAAAAATTTGTTAAATCACAATATAAATATGACAAGTCAAATAATTACTAAGCATCTATCAATACCAATATTCAAACCACACTGTGAAAATAACACAAAAGCTGAACTAATTAACACTTACACGTAGAAAGTGTTTTAAGTATCAAAAAAACCTATTCCAGTAGTACTACATTAAAAGAATACACACTATATATAACCAAATGTATTTTTGTCTGGAATGCAAAAATGAAACAATATTAGGAAATCAAATAATTCAATTTATGAAGTAAAGGAGAGAAATTAAATGATCGTATTAACTGTGAAGCCTAGAAAAAGTAGTTAGATGAAATTAATATACAAACAAGGTAAAGACAAAGATTAAGATATATTTGTTGAAATGCTCAAGACACTTCAGCTCAAAAAGAAGGCAAAGATGTTTTAAGTTTTTAGTTAAAGCAAAAATGAGTAAAATAGTAATAAAGAAAATTCTCCCTTTCCAACAGTGGAAAAAATACCTAACAGTCTCTACTAAAATGACTCAAAAGATTTATAATGGAAAAAATTTGACGAGACAGAGGACAAAAGATAAATGAACAAAATAACTTTTAGATCTTGGCAATATATAAGAAACATAAATGGATGAGCAGCCTGTTCACAACTACAACTATCTAGGAATAAATTCAAGAAAGATATAAATGTTACTGCAAAAAATTATAGAAACTCAGAGGATATAGAAAACCACCTAAATAAATTTCATATATGGAGTTTAAAAAAAAAAGCCTTATAGGTCTATCTAGATAAAGTCTTTCTAAACTGTTAAGTAAATTTAATGTGATTCCACATAGCATACTAGTAAGCAATACTGCCTGAGGTTTCCTTAGGTGGGCGCAGAGTATCAGAGAAAATGTATAACAATAATTTTTAAACACTTTTAAATTTTTACTTTTATATGGAACTATAATTATATACAGAGTAAGATGTATGAAACTTAAATTACACCTTGATGAAATTTTACAAATACATACACCTGTGTAATCCTAACCAACATAAAAATATAAGACATTTCCAAAACTGAAACGGCTCCCTGATGCTCCCTTCCAGCCAACAACCATTCCCAGCTCAAAAGGTTTAACTATTATACCTTAACAGTGGACATGTTTTTGAAATTCATATAAAGAGTATCATCTTTTATGTTTGACTTCTTTTAATCTATCAGTTGTTATGTATATTAATACTTTTTTTTGCATTGCTGGGTAGCATGTGATTGTATTAACATACCATAATTCACTATCCATTTTAGTATTTAAGGACATAACTACTGTTTCCATTTTAAGGCTATCATGAATGAAACTGCCATAAACATGACTGTACATATTTCTATGGACATGAACTTTTTTCTGTTGTGTGTGTATATATCCAGTAGCAAACTTATTAACACATAGAATACTTGTGTATAGATGGCTAGTAGACAATGCCATATGATTTTCCAAAACAAGTGTACTAAATTATACTTCCATCAGCAATATATGAAATCTATCAAGGTATGAGACTGGGTGTTCCAACATCCTCATCAATACTATGTATCATCAATACTATTAATTTAACCATTCTGTTTGAGCATATGCCTTCTTTAATCACCTCTACTACTGAGAAGCAACCACATTCCCTTTTTCCATGTGAAAGAGAGGACTTTTTTAAATTGCTAATGTATACAACACTCTGTTCCTCTGTCTTATCACATTAGTGTCTGGAGGGTTTTACTTTAAAAGTAAACAGAAAATTAGAAAGAATATTACAGTCGTAGAAAAGGTTACAAAGAAAAAGAAAGGATACCATGATATCTGTTCAAGATTCAGCTCTGTTGAATAATGTGTCAAGGACATGTTGGCTAATAATGGTGGTGAGGACAAGGAATGGATAAAACAGGTCAAGTGATTTTAAGACTCACAGCCCAAGCAGAAAGGCATTCTAATCAAGGCAAGGAAGTATGTCAGAAAGCTAAAGAGGAAGCCATTTCTCTACTTCTGCATGGGGCCCATAATTGTGAAAACAATCTGAAGATGGTGAACAAATTTTAATTCCTGAAGTTTTAGTATCAATGTATAATCCTACCAGTTATATGTGAGAAGTCCAAAAACGTTCTGAATAAAGCCAGTAAACAGCGACTTGAGCATTATAAATATTAAAATTTAACACAACAATATTAAAAACAATATAGATGGAATATAATATAGGACTATAAAATATAAGAAAATAGAGTGCTGAAGTAAATCCAAGTACATACAAAACTTAAGGTATGACAAAAGAGATACTTCAATTTTTGAGGAAAAGGAGTGGTTAATTCAATAAATGATTCTGGTATAATTGGTTTTTCTTCTGAAGAGAAACATTTTAAATGTTATCAGAGAGGGGTAAAAGCCAAAGAATCTTAAGAAATAAACTCCAGAGAGATAAGTCCTTCTTGGATTGGCAGACATTGGTGGCTGTTAGAGCCACTGCCAAGTATGGGCATAGGTTAGTGGATTATACAGTATTTCATAATATATAAGGCCTTGGCTTTGCCTAGGGGACAGGATAAAACAGAAAACTACATAAGACACATCAAAATTAAATTGTGGGGAATCTTCACTAGAGAAAATATTTTTAAGTAGCCATACGGTACACACAGGGGACCAAAGGTAAGAAATACGGCACATGTCTCATCAAAAAGAATGAAAGCCAAGGGATAATGGAAAGACATTATTTAAGCACTGAAAGAAAAAAAACTGTCCATCAGTTGGTGGAAAAAACCCAGCTTCCCTGTGCTCCCACAAAGATCAACAACTGGACAGCAATCCACAAACAACAACTCCAGGAGACCTCTAGAGTCCAATTAGGACATTTAAAAAACAAAAAAAAGTGAGAATCATCACACAAGAAGGAAGGCAACTTCATTTTACGTGCATAATCCTGTCTCCCAAACTAATACCGCTTCACAGTGCTCAGAAGGAACTTCCCAGCTAAAAAGGGTTCCTCTTGCTAGGAGAGGAAAAGTGTGATGAGCAACCAGCTCCTCCAGCCTTGCAGGGCACTGTGCAGAAGTCTAGCTTTGGTTTCACCCCTAGATCAGCAATCCATAGATGTATTAAGCTTAGCTAGGAACAAGGAATAAAAGCAGAAGCTATTAATAGCAAACAAGCACCAGGAGCAATCATGGTTCACAGAGATCTACTCTGCAGACAAATATGGCATATTTTACCACTGACAAAGGCAAAGGTTAGCTCAGCCACTATGGACTCCCGCAGATCTTGCCAGCTTTCTCCCCACAGATATTTCTGTTAGCTGAAACCAGCTACCTGAGTCTCTCCCTGAAACCTTCCCCCACCACCACCAGATACACCCCACATCAATGCAGGATCTCTATAGCTCCAGAAGTGTAAGACACCGGTCACCTGAGTCCCTCTGCAGTCTCACAGGAGCCAAGGAGCCACATAAGCAGCCAACGTGAGCTTCTACACCTAGGTGGGTATAAGACACCAGCCTAGCGCCACTTCCCCATTGCTAAACACTGTTCCCACACTCAGAGGCCCTCCTGGACCTAGTGTCACCACATGCCACATTTCTCACCCTACACCACTAGACCAAGGGTCACTGCATGATTAAGTATCCCCTCACACACAGGTGAAAGGCTCCCCTTATGGAAGAGGTAACTGATTCTTCATGCACAGACATGAAAACACAGCTTCAGGATTATAAAGAATCAAGGAAATATGTCTCCACAAAAGGAATGCAGTATACCTCCAGTAAGTGACCCAAAGAAATCCAGATCCAGAAACTGTTAGACAAAGAATTCAAAATAGTTTTTTGTACTTGCTTCTGCAGCACATATACTAAATTGAAACGATACTGGAATTAGCATGGGTCCTATGCAAGGACGATATGCAAACTCATTAAGTGGTCCATATTAAAAAAAAAAATTATACACCTAGTCAGAGAGCTACAAGAGAACAGAGATAAAGTTATCAGAAAAAATATATAATAACAAAATGAAAGGTTAACAAAGAAAGAAAATATAAGAAAGAACAACAGAAATTCTGGAGCTAAAGAATACAATGACCATAGTAAAAGAATTAAATAAGAGTTTCAACAATGAACCTGAATAAGCTGAAGGGAGAATCAGTAAGCTAGGACATAGATCAAATAAAATTATCTAAATGTAGCAGTCAAAAGAAGAGTGAGAAGAAATGAAGATAGATTAGGGGCTTTATGGAGTCCCAAAGGGAAATGAGAAGAAAATGTAGAAGGCTTATTTTAAAAAATAATGGATCAAGGGGCGCCTGGATGGCTCAGTCGTTAAGCGTCTGCCTTCAGCTCAGGTCATGATCCTAGGGTCCTGGGATCGAGCCCCGCATCAGGCTCCCTGCTCAGCAGGAAGCCTGCTTCTCCTGCTACTGTTCCCTCTGCTTGTGTTCCCTCTCTCGCTGTGTTTCTCTCTGTCAAATAAATAAAAAAATCTTTAAAAAAAAAAATAAAATAAAATAAAAAATAATGGATCAAATTACTTTTTATTTCTCTTTTGATTTCTTTTGACACACCATTCAATAGCATGTTTTATCTCCACATATTTATGGATTTTCCAGTTTCCTTCATGTAATAATTTTTAGTTTCATGCTATTGTGGACATAAAATAAATATGCTTGATATGATTTTAATCATCATTAAGACTTGTTTTCTGGCCTAACATATGATCTATCTTGGAAAATAGTTCTATGTGAACTTGAGAAGAATGTGTATTCTGTTCTTTTGGATGGAATGTCCTTTAAGTATCTGTTAGGACTATTTATTTGGTCTCATCTGTCATTTAAGGTTTCCTTACGAACTCTGTATAAATGATTTATGAATTGATGTAAGTGGGATAGGAAAGTTAACCACTATTATTGAATTGCTGTACATTTCTCCCTTTAGGTCTCTTATATTTTCTTTATATATTTAGGTGCTCCTATGTTGAATGCATAAATATTTACAAATGCTATATCATCTTATTGGACTGACCCCTTTACCATTATGTAACACGATTCATTGTCTTGTATTACACTCATTTTTAATATCTATTTTGGCTGGTATAAATAAAGCTAATCCAGCTTTCTTACAGTTTCCATCTGCATGGGATACCCTTCTCCATCTCTGATTTAAGGCCAAGAGAGCCCTTATATCTAAGGTGAGTCTCTCACAATGTAGATGGATCTTCTTTTTGTGATGCAGCCACTTTATGTCTTCTGATTTGCAAATTTAGTCCATTTACATTTAAAGTAATTAATGATAAGTCTGTTCTTAATGCCATTCTGTTATTTCCTGGCTATCTTTTTAGTTCTTCTCTATTCTTTTCTTCTTCCCTTAAAACACAGGAGAATGGAAATTTAATATACCAAAATTTATGGGATGGAGCAAAAGCAATTCTAAAAGGGAAGCTCACAGTAACGAATGCTTACATCAAGAAACAATAAAAACCTCAATCTCAAATAAATAACCTAACTATATACCTAAAGGAACTAGGGGAAAAAAGAAAGAACAAATAAAGCCCAAAGTTAGAAGAAAATAATAAAGAATAAAAACAAGTGAAATAGAAACTAAAAAGAGAAAAGATCAATGAAACTAAGAGCTCCTTCTTTGAAAAGATAATCAAAACTGACAAACCTGAGAATTTGTTTAGAAGACAACTCTAAATCAGACATAAAAGATGTCATGACTGATACCACAGAAATAGAAAGGATCATAAGATAAAACTGTTAATAATCATATGCTAAGGAAATGGACAACTTAGAAGAAATGGATAAATTCTTAGAAAATAAAACCTCCCAAGACCAAACCATTATCTAAGAGAAAACCTGAACACTTACCAGTAAGGAGACCAAGTTATGAAAAGCCTCCTAACAAACCACAGTACACAAGTCAACTTCACTGAAGTCTACCAAACATTCAAGTTAGAATTAATACAAGTCCTTTCTAACAGAAGAGGAGGGCACTTTATGAAACCCACTCTATGAGGCAAGCATTACCCTGATACCAAAGCAAGATACCAAAACAAGATACTGATACCTTGCAGACCAGGAGAAAATGGAAAGATACATTCAAAGTGCTAAAAGAAAGAAACTATCAATCAAGAATACTTTACCTAGTAATGCAGTCCTTCAAAATTGAAAGTGAAATAAAGACCTTCGCTAAACAAAAATTGAGGGAATTCATCACCACTAAACCTGTGTTACAAGAAATGCTGAAAAGAGATGTAAGCTGAAATAAAAGGACAATTCGTAACATGAAAACATGACAAAATACAGAACACCTGAGTGGCTGAGCTGGTTAACAATCTGCCTTTGGCTCAGGTCATGAGCCTGGAGTCCCAGGACTGAGCCCTAAGTCAGGCTCCCTGCTCAGTGAGGAGTCTGCCTCTCCCTCTCCTCCCCCCACTCCTGCTTGTTCTCTCTCACCAATAAATAAAATCTTAAAAAAAAAGCCATGACAATAAATGACACACTGTAAAGGTAAGCACATAGTCAGACTCAGAATCTCTAATATTATAATATGGTAGTGTGTTAATTATTTTAGTATAAAGGATAAAGAACAAAAAATTAAAATATTAAATATTTAAAAATAGCTATCACTTTAAGTTTAATGAATACACATTAAAAAAAAAGTAAATGTGCCATCAAAAACATAAACATTACAGTGGTGGGATCTTATAGAGATATCTGCACTCTCATGTTCATTGCACCATTTTTCACAATGGCCAAAATACAGAAACAACGTAAGTGCCAATCAATGGATGAATAGATAAGGAAAATGCAGTATCTATACATTGGAATATTTTTCAGCCAACACGAAGAAGGAAATCCTGTCACTTTTAACAACTGGATAAACCTTCAAATGAATCTTCAAATAGTAATGCTAAATGAAATAAGTCAGACAGAGGAAAAAAAAATATACTGCATGATTTCACTTATACAGGGAATCTTAAAAAAGCCCAAACCCAGAGAAACAGACATAGAGTGGTAGTTACCAGGAACTGGGAGATAGGGGAAATGGGAAGGAATCAGTCATAGGATATAAACTTCAAATTGTAACATTAAAAAGTTCTGGGGATAATGTACAGTATGAGGATTATAGCTAATAATACTGTATTCTATGATCTTAAATGTTCTCACCACAAAAAAAAACAACTGGAAATAATATAAGGGGATAGGATGTTATTAGCTAATGCTATAGTGGTAATCACTTTGCAACATACAAATACAGCAAATAGAAATTATACACTTTAAACTTATACGATGTTATATGTCAACTATAATAAAGCTGTTATGACTATATTTTTATCAGACAAAAGTAAAAATCAAGACAAGGAGTATTACAAATATTAAAAGAAGCATTTTATAATAATAAAGTGGTAAATTCATCATGAAGATACACATTATGAAGAAAGCATTATCAAAAGCTATAGAATGCAGCTAAAACAGTGTTTAGAGAGTATATATATTTAGCTTTAAATATTTACAAAAGAAAGGTCTAATTCAATGATTTAAATTTCCACCTTAAGAAATTCTATTACATTTCAGTATGAGTTGTCTTCATCTAGGAAGTAGGGAAAGATAAGCAGTAAAATTTCAAGATTATCAGTAAGAAGACAATTTTTTTTAAAGTAATCTCTATACCCAACACGGGGCTCAAACTTACAACCCCAAGATCAAGATTCACATGTTCTACTGACTGAGCAGCAAGGCATCGCACACAAAACACTTCTGGTAACAAACCTACAGTCTCTCAAAGAGAAGGTCACAGCTTTTGAATATCTGAATTGTAAGTTCTAATCACACAATCATGCTGGGACTTAAGCTGACAGAAGCTCTAAGATCCCCTATAAGAAGCTTCCAAGGTTGACCCTGAGAAACCAACATCCAGGTGACAAAGAGCAAAGCACAGAAAAGCATGGCAGATTTTTATAATTCAGACTTGGTAGTCATACATTATCACTTTTGGTAATACTTCATTGGCAAGAACTTCTTAACTACCCACATCTCAATGCAACGGGAGTGAAGACACAGAGTTTCCATTTTCCAGTACCCTCCCTGAACTTTCTCCACTATGAAAAGGAAAAAATAAATTTTTGGTAAGCAGCCAGTCATGTCTGCCAAAAGCTGCCCCTCTGGCTAAAACTATATGCAGGCTTCTTTCCTCATAGAAAACATACTCACCTGCATGAATACTGTAATACTGTTTACTGAAGCAAAAAAGCTAAGCAACTGAAATGTCTGCAAAGGAATGTTTCACTAAATTATGGTTTATATATATAGGTAAATAAAATATAACAATACAAATAAGCTATATCTACATGTTAACACTAGTGATATAAAAGGTTGTTTATGACATACTAAGTAAAAAAATATGTATGATTCTACATTTAAAATAAATATCACGTACACATACCTATATATAACATGGAAAAAGGTATGCAAAAATTCAAACTGTGACACTAATAGGCTTGTCCTCAATTCATTTCAAAACATTTAAATCTAAGACTTTACTACAAAAAAAAAAATCTCTAGAGCCTCAACAAGAAAACCCTATGCAGCATTTGAATCAGTTTACAGTAAAAGGAGAAAAATCACTGCATTTGCTATAATGATTTTATCATATTATAACAGAGGAGAGTATAATAAAGAATTTGAGGTATTTAGAAAAAATGACATTTTAAAAATTGGGAAAGAAAAACTAAAGCAAAAAAAAAAGTCAAGATTCAAAGAGAAAATACAAATATGTGGCACAAAATAGTCAATGTTGTAGTTAAAAATGAATTTTAAATCTTCTTCTAAGCTTTTTATAAGCTAAACCTAAAAGAAAGTTCAATCAATTCAATCTGGATCTCTGTACAGTACACTGAGTGCATATTCTTCAAACTCTAGTAGATAAATATACCTCTTTCAGCAGGCCATTTGATAAGACCTTGGTTAAGCAGACAAGGACACAGAGAATTAGTATTCTACAGTGTTGCTTAAGAGTAGATTCATTCGCTTCAGAGGAAGACAAGCAGATGGCAAAGATAACACGCTACATTATAAACTAAAGACCCTAACTAGAAATTTTAAAGGGCCCTCCCTCTCCCAAAATGAGAATGACTATATAATAATTAATATTTAGATGATTTTTCCATGTAGCTTTTAGCAATATCATATACGTGTTTTCCATGAAAGTAAATGTAAATACTACACAGGTAGACTGAGAGTTCTTTATTATGCCATGAGACTATGTTATTTTACCCTCAGGTATAAGCTAAAATGTCCTTGGATTTTCAGAGCTCTCCAAAGACTTTTTTTTTTTTTAAGTTAACACTTCAAGGGTAAGAAAAAAGACTGATCCCACACATGTAATGCCATTTCTTTCACAGCTACTTCTATTCCTACTGGACTAACTGCAGTTTCTGGCCAATGTGATCCCATCAATGCCCTTTTACACAACAATATTATTGCATAAATCCAGAGAAATTCATTTTTAAGCTCAGATAAATGGTATGACCCTTCAATGGCAAGCCAGATTTTATTCCATAGTTAGGAATGGAATCACAGATTATATCACTTCAATGCCATTTTTCAGACAAATAAACACAAAATCCCATACACAGTATATTTCATAATCTCACTGGATACTCATCTTAGTTTTCTCTTTTGTTTTGTATTATCTGCTTTTGAAACAGAAAGATACTACCAACAAGTATATAAGCCTGAATACTGTAATAATGATGTCTAAATAAAATGGTACAGAAAAATTAAAATGACACTTTAAGTATCATTCTTCTTAATGTCAAGCTTTTATAGTATTTCTCTCTGGTTCATAACATGTCTTTGCATTTGTGATATTTATCTTGCAGAGGTTCACATGTGAGAAATTTTGCAGATGACAACCTGAATATGAATTCTTGATATACTGGTCATCACACTTCCATTCAGGACAAAACAACTGTTAGGGCAAGCAAGGTAGCAGAGCCTGCAGGATGCAAGCAAGGCTATGGATTCTTGCAGGGTTTGTCAGAGAAAAGAAACAGCACAAAATTAAGTACTTTTCTGAGCTAAACATGAGATAGGTGGATACCAGCCAAAAAAAAAAAAACAAACCTGAAAAAACAAAAAAAGCCTACAAAGACTGCCTACATCTTCCTTCAAAAACTAGAGCCTTCAGGGGCACCTGGGTGGCTCAGTCGTTAAGAGGCTGCCTTCGGCTCAGGTCATGATCCCGGAGTCCTGGGATCGAGCCCCACATTGGGCTCCCTGCTCTGTGGGAAGCCTGTTTCTCCCACTACCATTCCCTCTGCTTGTGTTCCCTCTCTCGCTGTGTTTCTCTCTGTCAAATAAATAAAATCTTTAAAAAAAAAAAAAAATAAAATTAAAAAAAAAAAAAAAAACTAGAGCCTTCAGAGTTACTTAATCTTCTTTGGGACAGTCGAAGACCTGAGGTATGTGGTCCTAGGAAGGCCTGCTATAAATTCTTGGCCTCAGAGGAACTGCAGGGGACCACTAGGGTAAGATGAGTTCCCTCCTATTCCTAAGGCTAGAAAAGTACTATCCAATTAACACAATAGTTAGTTATGTGATACTCACAGGAAAGGAGACCATAATACCTATTACACATGAATTTGTGCCAAAGGAGGGATCCTAATAATTTGACTCGACCAGTCAAACTGAAAAAAGCCTTAAGAAGTCAAAGCAAAATAATATGCCTAAAAGACGCACTCATCAGCCAAGATGGGTATATTTGAAGCAGATGGAAAATTTACAGAATGGAAAGGACATTCTCAAAGTTTAAAAAAATAAAAACCTTTCAAATTTAAATACTCATTGGTTCAACGAAAGAATAATCACTGTGGAAAATGAATTTAATGAATTTAATGAATTTTCCTGGAAGTTCAGTGGGGGGAAAAAAATCTCAAGATAAAACAAAAATATACTAACAACTCATAAGGAAAGGGGTAAAATACTTGGCAGATGTATACAGGAGATATAACATATACAAGTGTTTAACAAGGAATGAAAAGAAACACAATTAAGCTGATCATTTTAAGAGGTACCTGATCAATAAAAGATTTAAGTCTGAACATAAACATGGCTTATCTAGTTCCTGACAGGATGGGAAAATGATACAAATAAGCATAGCTAGGTAAAATTCATGAATTCCAAGAAAAAGAGAAAATCTCATCAATATCAGGACCCATAATTAAACACAACATGTACAAACTCTACTTCCACATCCAAAGCATCCATCTGCATTCAATGCCTCTCTTAAAATAAGCAAATAGCTACAAACACCAGACATTTGAGGAAAACCTCTACACAACAATTACCAATTTAGTGTCCCTCAGCACCAAAGTTACCCCACGAGTATCTGCTTTATAATAATGGACTAGACCTTACAAGCACTTCTCCTTCAAAGTAAACACTATGCTAAGCTTTATTAGCATAGGATTCTGAAAGGATACTGAAGGAGGAAGGGAGACTTCTCTTTCTGGTTTTGCTATGTTAGAGTTTTGTGTTTTCTACTCTTGCTGCATAATACATCAGTGGTGGTCTATCCTATCCTCATGCTGAGAGTGTACAGTCCTTTGGTATTCTTGTGCCCCAGCTTGGGAGTGATTACCCTCTTAATGCAGCCCTTCTAACACAGACACTGGCATGCTCCAACTCATCTGGCAGTAGTGCCTCATCTTCCACTGTAATACTGTCTACCCTAGCAACACGACTGTATCTCAGAATGTTGTTTCCTGCTGCCTAGCAAATGTGAACAAGCTTTGGCTAAGGCAATCCAGTGATTGCCTTTCTGCCCCTCAATAGGCTGTAAACCCACCTTCTCCAAAAAGGTCCAAAGCCAAGTCTCAAGAAGGGAAGTGGCACATCCAAGTCCTTATTCCCTTGAGAAATGTCTTTGAACCCTTGAGTCTCATTTACATCTACTTTACATCTTTATAATTATTCCTTTGCCATAATTTATCAATTACATATAATTTTACCAATTCAAATAACTGTGTGGTTTCTGACTCTGGGTTAAATCCAGATTGGTTCGGTACTGGTCCCAGGAGTAAAGAAGATAAACCACTAAAGATTAGACTTGGGGATTGGTTTGATCATGCTTTTGGGATTAAGCACAGGGCTGAGCTCCTCGCCAAGGAAAAGGGATACTAGTAATCTGTGACATGCAGTAGTTTCAGAAAACTAATCAAGCTATCACCTATGGTACACTGTGATAAACATCAACTCAAGCTTATCTTTGAATGCTTAAGTGGCTTGTTGTATTTGCCATTATGTCAGTAATGGTAACTATAAGGAGAGTAGTATAAGACAGAACCTTTTGTGTATACTTGAGCACTTAGAAAATGACAAGCTCAGTCCATTAACTCTCAGTCACAATGGGGAACCAGAGAGCTTCCAGGATTCCCCTAAAAGAATTCTCTTCTTTTTAGTAGGTGTGGGGCTGACACTGCTGAAAATCAAGGCAAAAATTTAATTGGATAGGTTGCCGAATTACAACAACAGTTGAATTCAGTCTCACCAAGTTTCTCATTTGAAAATTAGGACGTGGATCAGTAAAAGAATGGGATCCTGAAACTGGGAACAGAGATACCTGGTTTGTCCTACATGAAATTTAACAAATTTGAACCTGTCCCCATTTCCCCCTCCACAAACCCCACTCATAGCTGGGAGCCTCCAATATCAGTGAAAGTAGCTTGCTTTCCAGTGTCTGAGAACACCAGCCTTCTTTGGCTTGAAAAATCTCTGATAATCTCATGTGGGCAAATACCTTGAAGGGGAATGATCATTAAGAACCACAACCATCCTTATTACCTCTAGATCCATAACTAGGGTAAAATCTCAGTATATTCCAGGAAGACAAGTACACATAATGACCCAGCAGGAAAGAGCTTAAATACGCAACAGAAACTGAAGGGTCACATGTAAGAATGGATTCTAGAAGAAACTGACCAAGGGGGATGAAATATAATGCTATGTCAGACTAAACTAATGGGCAGGAGCACTTAACTATAGATTCCAGATTTAACATGTCAGTTCATGTACCTAGAAATGACTATAATACCTTTTTTAGTGAGCTAAAAGTTGCCTTTAAAGGTTAAGATGAACAAGCTTCCCTGGCATTGATATGGAGGGAGTAAAGAATCCAATGATTTAGGAATATGGGACTGAGTTTATCAAGTAAGAATTTCATACCCCTACTCTTCTTCAACTGTGTTCTACAAGATGGCCATAAAGGAATGAGAACCGTACTGGTAAAGACAGAATCTACATCCTTATAAAGGCCTGTGATTAGTATCATACGTAAGCCAGGTGTGAGTATAGGGTAGGTGGCCAATAAGAAAACGTCCCAGGTTTCAAGGGAGATAATGGCATCCAAGGTAACAATCCAAGTGGCCACACCTAATCATGAAAGATAAGGCGGGAACAATATGTGTTAAGGGCAGCAGGGATGTACTGGTAATCAGAATGTCTTGCCCTACAGATCTTTGGCAATAGATAATGATTAGAGTACCCCTGGGAACAAAATAGGTCAAAGCCTACCATAATACTGTTTGATTTATGCAACAGAAAAAAATTCTAGATCTGGCAGCCAGAAGTCTAACTTATATCAACCAACATGGTGGAGAGTTACAGCCTTCGCTAGTTGACAATCCTGAGTTAGTTCACAGACTCAGAGAGCATTAAAGGACCTGGAGACCTGGTAGGTCCCTTGAAGAAACATCTTGTATAACTATTACAAGCACACACCATACATCCTCTATTCCTTCTTCAGAGATTTGCAGCTGTTAATTGGAGGTATGATGCACTGTGAAAAGGACTTATCTAGACATTTTATGTATAAATAGACACTGTCTCTGAACTGATCTTAATTTCTAGGAATCCAAAATGCTATTGTGGCCCACCAGTTAAATTAGGGATTTATGGTGGTCAGGTTATAAATGAGGTTATAAATCAAGTCTAGGGGCGCCTGGGTGGCTCAGTCGTTAAGTGTCTGCCTTTGGCTCAGGTCATGATCCCAGGGTCCTGGGATTGAGCCCCGCATCGGGCTCCCTGCTCGGTGGGAAGCCTGCTTCTCCTGCTACCATTCCCTCTGCTTGTGTTCCCTCTCTCGCTGTGTTTCTCTCTGTCAAATAAATAAAATCTTTTAAAAAAAATCAATCAATCAATCAATCAATCAATTCTAACTGATAGTGAACATACAAAGTCCAGGGACCCACTCTGGTTATTTCCTTGGTTCCTATACATATACTTGGAAAAGACATACGTGGCAACTGGAAGAACTGCATTTGGATTTTCTGACCCACGAGGTAAGGGGCATAATGGCAGGAATGTCTAAAGTTAATGGAATTTCCTCTCTTTGTCAAAACAATAAACTGAAATTACTGTTCCATCCCTGAAGTAGGTGCAGAGTTTAATCAGATTTCAAAAAACAGGTGGTGAAAACTATTATATCCCCAATAAACTCACCGGTTTGGCCTACATAAAAGTCAGATAGATCCTAAAAAACAACTGTGGATTTTCATAAACTTAATCAGGTAGTGACTTTCACTTTAACTGCAATTCCTAGCACTTGATATGCAGCTATTGACCAAGCTAATGCCTTTTTCTCCAAATAAAAAGGACCTCTCAAAGTAAACTGTTATTGTGTATAACATATAAGGATTGCAAATAAGGATATCTTTCCACTGTTGCTTCTGCACTATGTTAATGCTCCTGCTCCCTGCCATAATGTAATTGTCTTGGCCATCTATTTAACTGCACAATTTCTGAATGTCAGGAGTCTAGACACAGCTCACCTAAATCTGTTTAGGGTCTCACCAGCCTACAATCAAGGTGGTTACTGCTCTATATTCTTATTTGGAGGTTCAAATGGAAAAGAATCCATTTCCAAGCTAACTTACATTGTTGGAAGAATTTAATTCCTTGTGATTGGTTGTAGAACTGAGGACCCTGACCTGCTAGCAAGTGGTTGAAGACAACTCTCCAATCCAAGAAGATATGAACAGTTCTTTGCCACAGAGGTTTCTCCAACATCACTTTACATTTTGTTAAACCAACAAGAAAAAAACCCTAGAGCAAGTGTGTGCTAACAAGACAGCATCTTACATAACATAATGTAATCATAGCATTGCCCTACAGCATTGTGGCTATTACTGGATTAAAAGCAAGCCACAGGTCTCACGCAAAGCAAAGAGTCAAGAGCATGAATCCCAGAAAGTAGTAGTCATTAGGGGCCACACCTGAGTCTGTCCACCACAACAATCCATAGACATCTTTATCATCTCTACATTCCAGAAAACATCATCCTTCTCCACTATTTTGAACATATGCACAGGACCACTGAAAGCCCAAAAACTTTATGAGATAGCCACTGGACCCCAGATTTTTAGAGGGTTATCTCCCAACCTCTACTTCGCATATATCTTATTAAAGCTTTAAATGTATCTGCTATTTCTTAATCATCCTATTCAATTAGCACAATGCTGTCAAAAATAAACTTATGTAAATACCAGAAGAAAAAAATGAAAAGAAATGAAAAATTTAAGAAGCAGACTGGGGGTAGGCAGGAAAAGGGAGGGGGCAGCTATTTTGTGACTGTACCATTTTGGTTTTTTTTTAAATCATGTGCACGCATTATTCAGATAAAAATCAAATGTGGTCTATAAAAAGAAGAAAATAAAGATGTAGAACAAAAGATAAACAGAAATAAAAATGCTGAAGTGGCAATATTAACATCAAATTTACATGAAAGATAAGCACTAAACAGGAAATAAATATTAATAATGCTAAAAGGTTAAGTATTCATGGTATTTAAACAAGTAAAATATTTATATTAAGTTTGCTTTTATGGTTTTAGAATTCTCAACTCCAACAGCATTTCATCTATATTTTTTCTAATTGTTTTAGTATATTATTTTTTATTAGTATTTTACTATATCTAGATGTTGGGATATGGTATGATGTAACAGATATGTTTTTCAAGTTGTCAATTGTGAAGAGAAAGTAAGAGGCAGAACATAATTTTTAACATTAATTATTATATATACTTGGGTCTGCTTTTGTTCAACTGATCCACCTGCCAGTTGTTGAACCAATGACATACATTAATATTTTCTGTAGCTTTATGATACAGTCTACCCAATTAGTAAAGTGAGCGTCTCATTACTCATTTTCAGAATTTTCTTACCTAATTAAATCTGTACTTCTCAATCACTACAATACCAAAAACAATCCTTAAAATTTTTATTGTTTCTACATTATAAACATAAATGAATTTTAAAAAACTTTTAAAGGAAATGTAAATGGACAATAACTATATCAGAAAAAGAAACCTGAGTTACTTCTAATCAGGGAAAACATTCCTGAGAATTCAAAATGCCACCATTTTTTTCAAAATGATAAATACTATTATAAAATTATTAAGTCTTAGTGTTACCAGGGCTTTGGAAAATACATAATTTCTTTTCTAACTCAAGTAAAACTAACATAGAGTGCTGTATTAGTTTCAGGTGTAAAATATAACGATTCAGCAATTTTATACAATTCTCAGTGCTCATGAAGATAAGCATACATTTAGGGCACCTGGGTGGCTCCGTAGGTTCAAGCCTCTGCCTTCCGCTCAGATCATGATCTCAGGGTCCTGGGATCGAGCTCCGCACTGGGCTCTCTGCTCAGTGGGGAGCCTGTTTCCCTTTCTCTCTCCCTGCCTACTTGTGATCTCTCTCCCTCTCTGTCAAATAAATAAAATCTTTAAAAAAAAAATAAGCGTACACTTAAGCCCCTATATTGACTTCGCATCACTGATGCAACCTAACTCCCCTCTAGCAACCACTCCCCTCTAGCAACCACCAGTTTATTCTCTGTTTTTGAGTCTTTTTTAATTGTATTTCTTTACCATTCTTTGCTAACTTGTTTTGTTTTATAAATACCACATGAGTGAAATCATACAGTATTTGTTTTTTTCTGTATTTCATATAGCATTACATCCTAGGTCCATCCATGTTGTTGCAAATGGCAAGATCTCATTCTTCTCTGTGGCTGGAAAATATTGTGTGTGTGCACGTCTACGTCTATGTGCCTCTCTGTGTGTACCCTATCTTCTTCATCCATACATCCATCAATAGACACTAAGATTGTTTCCATATCATGGCTATTGTAAATGATCCTGCAATAAATATAGGTATGTATATATCTTTCCAAATTAGTGTTTTCATTTTCTTTGGGCAAATACACAGAAGTGGAATTACTGGATCATATGGTAGTTCTATTTTTAGTTTTTTTGAGGAAACTTCATACTGTTTTCCATACTGGCTACACCAATTGTATTCCCAACAGTGCATGGGGGTTCCTTTTTCTCCACATCCTTGCCAAAACTTGTTATTTCTTATACTTTTTGTTTAAGCCATTTTGACAGGCATAAAATAATATTTCATTGTGGTTTTTATTTGCAGTGCCCTGTTAACTAGTGATGTTGAGCATCTTTTCACGTGTCTTTTGACTGGCGGTATGTCTTTTTTTGAAAAATGTCTATTCAGGTCCTCTGCCCATTTTTTCTTTTTTTTTTTTAAATTTTTATTTGATTTTTTGATTTGGTTTTTATTTGATTATGGATTATTATTTTGGAGTGCAGGTGTATACATTTTTTATATATTTTGGATACTGATCCCTAGTTAAGACATATCATTTGCAGATATCTTCTCCCATTCAGTAGGTTCTCTTTTTTATTCTGTTGATGGTTTCCTTTGCTGTGCAAGCACTTTTTATTTTGATGTAGTCCCAGTAGTTTAGCTCTTTTGTTTCCCTTGCCAGAGTAGACAGATCTAATAAGTGTTTGTATAGCCAAGGTCAAAGAATTTACTGCCTATGTTTCCTTCTAGGAATCTTATAGTTTTAGGTCTCACATTTAGGTCTTTAATCCATTTTGAGGTTTATTTATTTGTATGGTGTATGAAAGTGGTCCAGTCTCATTCTTTTGCATGTAAATGAATGCAAATGCATTCATTTGCACTTTACACACCATCTGTAAAAAAGAATTTTTTGCCCCATTGTAAATTATTTCCTCCTTTGTCATAGGTTAACTGACCATGTTAAGTATGGGTTTATTTCTAAAGATTTTTTTTTTTTTTTTTTTTTTTAATTTATTTGACAGCGAGAAACACAGCGAGAGAGGGGACACAAGCAGAGGGAATGGTAGCGGGAGAAGCAGGCTTCCCGCGGAGCAGGGAGCCCGATGCGGGGCT
>CM053603.1:76763996-76781426 GCA_028646535.1 Procyon lotor
GCTGTGTTTCTCGCTGTCAAATAAATAAAATCTTAAAAAAAAAAAAAAAAAAAAAATACTATCAAATTTTGCCACAAAGTTGGAACAAATAATCCTAAAATTTTTATGGAACCAGAAGAAATTCAGAATAGCCAAAGGAATGTTGAAAAAGAAAACCAAACCTGGTAGCATCACAATTCCAGATTTCAAGCTATAATGAAAGGTGTAATCATCAAGACAATATAGTATTAGGACAAAAAAGGACACACAGATCAACAGAAAAGAACAGAAAACCCAGAAATGGACCTACACATCTATGGTCAACTAATCTTCCACAAGGCAGGAAAGAATATCCAATGGAAAAAAGACAGTCTCTTCAACAAATGTGTTAAGAAAACTGGATAGCCACATGCTGAAGAATGAAACAGGACCATTTTCTTACACCATACACAAAAATAAACTCAAATGGATGAAAGACCTAAATGTGAGACCAGAATCCATACAAACCCTAAAGGAGAACAAAGGCAGCAACCAAATGGACCTTTGCAACAGTATCTTCTCACTAGACAAGTCATCAAAGGCAAAGGAAACAAAAGCAAAAATGAACTACTGAGACTTCACCAAGATAAAAAGCTTTTGCACAGCAAAGGAAACAGTTGACAAAACCAAAAGACAAGTGACAGAATGGGAGAAAATATTTACAAATGTCTTATCAGATAAAGGGCTAGTATCTAAAATCTATAAGAACTTAGCAAACTCAACACCCAAAAAAATAAAAAAAATCCAGACAAGAAATGGGCAGAAGACATGGACATTTCTCCAAAGATATACAAATGGCCAACAGACACATGAAAAAATTCTTAACACCACTTGCCATCAGGGAAATACAAATCAAAACACAATGAGAAAAGACCACAAATAGCCAGAGGAATTTTGAAAAAGAAAACCAAAGCAGCATCACAATTCCTGACTTCAAACTCTATTACAAAGCTATAATAATTAAGACAGTGTGAAACTGGCACAGAAATAGACACATAGATCAATGGAACAGAATAGAGAACCCAGAAATGGACCCCCAACTCTATGGTCAACTAATCTTCGACAAGGCAGGAAAGAATATCCAGTGGAAAAAAGACAGTCTCCTCAACAAATGGTGTTGGGAAAACTGGACAGCCACATGCAGAAGAATGAAACTGGACCATTTCCTTACACCACACACAAAAACAGACTCAAAATGGATCAAAGATCTCAATGTAAGACAGGACTCCATCAAAATCCTGGAGGAAAACACAGGTAGCAATCTCTTCGACCTCAGCTGCAGCAACTTCTTCCTAGAAACATCTCCAAAGGCAAGGGAAGCAAGGGCAAACATGAACTATTGGGATTTCTTCAAGATCAAAAGCTTTTGCACAGCAAAGGAAACAGTCAACAATACCAAAAAACAACTGACAGAATGGGAGAAGATATTCGCCAATGACATATCAGATAAAGGGCTAGTATCCAAAATCTATAAAGAACTCCTCAAACTCAACACTCAAGAACAAATAAACCAATCAAGAAATGGGCAGAAGATATAAACAGACATTTCTGCAAAGAGGACATCGAAATGGCCAAAAGACCCATGAAAAAGTGGTCAACGTCACTTGGCATCAGAGAAATACAAATCAAAACCACAGTGAGATACCACCTCACACCAGTCAGAATGGCTAAAATTAGCAAGTCAGGAAACGACAGATGTTGGTGAAAATGTGGAGAAAGGGGAACTCTCTTACACTGTTGGGGGAATGCAAGCTGGTGCAGCCACTCTGGAAACAGTAGGGAGGTTCCTTAAAAAATTAAAAATAGAGCTACTGGACAACCCAGCAATTGCACTACTATTTATCCAAAAGATACAAACATAATGATTCAAAGGGGCACATTCACCCCAGTGTTTATGGCAGGAATAGCCAAAATATGGAAAGAGACCAGACATCCATTGACAGATGAATGGATGGAAGAAGTTGTGATGTGTGTGTGTGTATAGAGAGATATCTATCTACAGCTTCTTTACCCATTCATCTGTAGATATATAGATATCTATATATCTATCTATCTGTAGATCTCTAACATTATCTATATATATCTATAAATATCTATCTCTACACACACAGACACACACAGACACACACACACACACACACACACACACACACAATGGAGTATTCTTCAGCCATCAAAAAGAATGGAATCTTGCCATTTCCAAAAAGGAAGATGAAACTAGAGTGTATTATGCTAGGTGAAATAAGTTAGAGAAAGATAAATACCATATGATTGCATTCATATATGGAATTAACAAACAAAACAGATGAACATAAGGAAAGGACAGGAAAAATAAAATAAAGAAAACAGAGAGGGAGGCAAATCATTAGAGACTTAACTATAGGGAACAAACTGAGGGTTGCTGGAGGGGAGTTGGTTAGCAAGATGGGGTAACCTGGTGATGGGCTAAGGAGGGCGCATGATATAATGAGCACTGGCCATTATATACAACTAATGAATCACTGAATAATATCTCTGAAACTAATAATACAGTATGTTAGGTAAATTAAATTTAAATAAAAAAATTTTTTAAAGGAAATATGCATGGATATGATGGCATAGATTATTATGACAATTGTAGTGTAAATATGCTAATCTTTCTGTTAGTGCATGAGATGTTATCATAAAGTTGACAAAATATGTTTCAAAGCATTGATTATTTCCCTTTAATGTGTTGTCTGAGATAAAGATACCTAAATTACAAGATAATGCTACATTCATGAAAAACAAAATTAGGCTGTGGATATAATAGGTAAATGAATTCCTGTCATATCACACACAATAACCCCACTCAGTTCTATTAATCATACTCTTCCTTGTTGAAATGTGAAATAAAATAGGGACAGCTGGGTGGCTGTGTCAGTTAAGTGTCTGACTCTTGATTCTGGCTCAGGTCATGATCTCAAGGTCATGGAATCACCCCTATGTCAGGCTCTGTGCTCAGGGCAATCTACTTAAGATTCTCATTCTCTCTCGCTCTGCCTCTCCTCCTGCTTGTGCTCTCTTTCTCTAAATAAATAAATAAATGTGTGTGTGTGTGTGTGTGTGTGTGTGTGTGTGTGTATGTTAGTAAAAATACAGGTTAATGTTGTGTCAGATCTGGGACACCTGGCAGCTCAGTAGATTAAGCGTCTGCCTTCAGCTCAGGTCATGATCCCAGGATCCTGGGATGGGGTCCAGCACTGGGCTCCTTGATAAGTGGGGAGCCTGCTTCTCCCTCTGCCTGACATTTCCCCTGCTTGTGTGCACTCTCTCTCTGGCAAATAAACAGAAACTTTAAAAAAAAAAAATCTTTAAAAAAATATTGTCAGATTTAAAATGGGTGGAAAGAAAAGACCTAAGCATAATCAAGTTTATGGTTTCAAGATACAGAATTTACAAGGAGAAGCTAGCAAAGAATGTTACAAGGTAAGTATTTCTGAGGGAAGGTTGGAGTTCTAAGAGGGGATATGGGGTTTTTATCCTTCTTTGAAGTATGTTAGGCTGAGTCCTTTCTGCATCCAGTTAAGAGTCATTCATATCCTACCCTAATTATGCCGAAAAGAGCACAATATCTACATATATTTTCTAAGATTATCTATGACAGATCAGTCTTCATCTTGTTTCAACTAATTCAGAACTTCAAAGAACTAACTAGTGAAAAGTAGTTCCTTGCACTAATCACAATTTATGTGTTTTTTTTTTACTACTGAACAGTAAATTCATATTTCTAATATTTGGTTACAGAGCTCCAGGAGTAAAATCAACAGTTACATGAAGTGATACTGCTACAAATTTAGTCTTCAATGTCATTAACAATCCTTTTAAATATCCTAGATTGGCTTCCTCTTATTTCTTTAAAATCAATTCCAAATCTTTCACTATTGTCCTCATTTATGTTCATGCCTGCCAAAAATTCTGGCACTGATTCCAGGTTAAGAAATCCTGTACTAGATCAAAGGTCCTCACCAGAGGGAAACAAATCTCCTCTGTCCTCCTATCTCAAAGGCTTAGGACCAAAGCCTATCAAAAAGGAATTATATCAACATGTACATGATTTTCTTCAGCAGTTTGAAAAGAAATCTTAAAATTTTTTTGGTGTGGGGGGAAGAATTCTGCTTTACATATGTTTCAAGTTAGGATACAGAGTAAGAAATTGTACAAGCACACTCAATAAAAATTTACTTTGGTGAATAAAGGCAGAAAACTCATTGATACCTCAATACCTTTTTTCAAGCACGTTTCCTGTATTTCAGTTATTACTGAAAGTGTAAGTAAGGTATTTTAGCCAGAAGCATTAAAATGAGTTAGGTCCCTCTCTGATAATAAAACTAGTAGAAAACATCACATTACATGTATTTAAACAGTTATAAACAGTAACACAAATACATACAAGTACGTACATAAAGGCCATTTTTCCTAAAAATGACTTCATAAAACTATTATATTGATATATATAATCAAATATATACATACAGATGGTAGTAGTCATATCTTTACTTACTTGATCAGCCCTTCAACATCTGTATAACGATATAACTAGATGATGCCTTTGGAAGATTAGAGGGTATCATAACGAAAATTAGTAATATCTGAAACACCCAAGTTAAAGACACAGCTTGACATCAACAAGTACTGGAACAATACAGCAATGTATTTTTCCTAAAGCTGAACATGTGAAAAATAGTAGTTTCCTCTGGATATAACTGAATAGAGACTGAAAATTCCTAAGTATAGAGTTCCTAGCTTCCCTGAGGACTTTAGTTCTAAATAATTTACAGGCAGTCAATGCTCTTATCCTAGCACTAATCAGCAGCTTTTATCGTCTACTGTCTTCTGAAAAAATTAAAATATATACAGCAAATCTTTGCCCTAATTATCTAAAAATGTGATGTACAAATCTGTGTTCTCCATTCCATAGTATGTACTAAAATGGGAAAGCCAGTCTTCAAAGCCAGTCCAGCCATGGACTACATTACCCAGATCACCTTAGTATGCAGTAAGTTTCCATCAGTGGAATGTAAACAAAGGAGCCAAAAGCTTCTAAGAAGTAGGTACTGCTCCATTCATTCTCCCCCATTCCACCCACTGAATGCAAACAACATTGAGGCTCTAGAGGAAAAAAGGACCAGAAAATGGAAGGTGCATGATCCCTGAATCATATGAAAGAAAGATGGGTACCACTAATTCTGGTATAGTATGGTTAGAGAATGAGAAACTAATGTCTATCATGATAAGCGACCGTATGTGAAATTTAGTATTTATAGCTACTCTATGTAGCTGCTAGAATTTTTGAGAACAGGTAAAACATCCACAAAGTTAATTTCAGAGAGATACTGTAATTATGTAAAAACCTCAAACAAAAAAACCCCAAAACCCACTTTTAAGTAAATATTAACCTATCATTTGAGGATTTTCGAATAACCATGCAATGAAATAAGCGGTTTGTATTTTCTGTCCTAAAACATTCTGTATATTCTATATATCACTTTTCATTCTAAGAAAGTGGAAGAAATCAGGGCTCAAGTGTTTAAAAAAAAAAAACTTAATTCAAATACTATATAATCAAACACAAAAAAACTGGGAGAACTGAAGTTTATGTTTAGAACTTCCTTACTCTTCTCAAATTAGGCACTAAGCTGTGAAACATCCTGGGCCAGTTCCAAATCCCAATTTAAAATAAGCATATGATGAGACATGAAGGAGTTTAAAAGAGTTTAAAGGTAATTCAGCTAAATCACTAAAAGGGATCAACAATGATTATTGTATAAAAATATAATCATTTCTCCTAAAAGTCATGGCTATAAAATCTGAACATTTCTAAAGATCAAATGAAGGTATGATTCTAAGGTATGTGCCTTGGTTTGATAATACCTTGACTAACGTAACTATTTCTTTCATCCAATTAATATTTGTAAAGTTCTATTTATTTTACTTGCCTCTTATGTACACCCTCCTCGAGGATTAAAAAAAAAGCTATTTAAGTGGAGGAGGGCCATAGTCGGACACAAATTAAACTCTCTTTAATTTTATTAAATTCCATTAAATCTGTTACATTAAGAAATTTCCCCAAATTGCCAAAGACCAAATATGTACAAACACTTTACATAATAAGATATAATATCAGCTATAATAAAGGTGAGGTAAAAAATAAACACTAACAGTTTCTGGACAGTATGCTCTCAAAAACAAACAAACAAAAAATGTGTTTAGGCCACTAAAATAAGATCCCCTTTAAGTGATAAGCACATTTGGTGGTGATGTAACAGAGAGTAATATGGCTATTATGCAAGTCCAAATAAAGCCAAATTTTCTGCTCATCAAGAAGATCACAATGAACTAGTAGATAATTCAGGATTAAGTTGTGAATCTTCCCTCTGTAATGAGATATAGCCAATAAAAGTAACTTAAACTCAAAATGAAAAAGCACTGTTCCTCATCTGATTTCATTTAAGCCTTCAAAAGGTATTCTATCACTTTTAAATGATCCTGGATGTCATCTTAACTTTTTATTTTAAACACAATCAAAGACACCATTCAATAAAAACCTCTTGTGTCTCCTTTACTTTACAGTCAGATTACATTTCTCTGGACCAAGAGGAAAAAGAATATTAGGATAATTCTTCAAAAGAGAAGGGGACATAAAGGCGGAAAGAGAGATGGTCCTGGGACCACAACTCTTCAGATGGAGAGGGTGGGGGGAGGGAAGAATGGTAGTAGAAGGAGTACCTGCCTTGGGCCAAGAATCAAGTTTTAGCCTGAAGTGGTCCTGAATCTTATCCTCTTACCCACCCCCAAAGGGGACCTATGCTGGACTATATATTTAACTCCCCAGTCCTTGATTCCTACCTCCCCTTCTTCCTACTGATTGTGATCACCAGGATTTCAATGCTACCAACAATGACCACTAGGACCACCACAATGACAACACGGGCTAGTTGTTAAATGTCCATGGTGGGTGGGAGTGGATTTCTTATCCATGTAAAAATTACCAGCAGGGGACAACCTCCACAGAAGTGCATACTGGGAAGGCTATCATCCTGGGAGAGTAATTCATCCCTAACCCTCCTCTTAAAATAGGCAAAGCTAGCATCAAGGATCTTCCAAGAGGTGCTCTACTACTGCTTAATATAGACAGTGAGCTGCCTATAGTGTACCACCAGCCTGTAGGTGGAATATATCAAGTCACATTCACAAAAGAGCCATTGCAGCTCAGCTTCTCAGTCTGAGTTTAAAAGGCAAAGGCATCTTGGTAGCGATGCTTTTGCAACAAGGGTGTTGTGTTGTAGGATCACGTCTTCCTTTTCCAAATCATGGAGCCCATCAGGTTCATCCACCAGCACAAGAACATCTGCTTGTACTAGTGGGTCTTCAAACACCATTTCTGTCACAGCCGGGGTTGTACAGGTTATCAAGGTCCACAAACATATGCTTGGTTAGGCATTACCAGGCTCTAGCCACTCTTGTGGCCACTCATGCATGCCTTTATCTTAGGAACTAAGAGGTCTAGAATGGAGAGTTCACCTCAAGAGCCCAGTGCCTGGCACCAGTAGCACTCCTCCCCTCCAGCCTTACCCCTAAATGATCAACTCATTCATGGGACATGTGAAATATAAGTGGCTGTCACCATTAGTCCAGACTCCCCACCAGGGTCAGGACAGAGGAAAAAGAACTAGCAGGATAGAAAGATACTTGCAGGGCTTTGAAAGAGAACCCAAGGTCTGTTTGCTGCATGTGTGAGTGTCTACAACTGTGTTGCTTGAAGCTTCTTCCTCTGCATGTACAAAATTCATTTCTGAGTGACATCGAAATATGTAGCTGTTGAAATTGTGATTATGTACATTTTGACTATGAAAAAATTAACATTTTCTTATTTGCAACTGCCTGCACTTGGAAAAGATCATGGAAAAGATCACATGATCTACGCTATTTTATCAGAGAAATAAACTTCTGTCTTGTTTAAACACCTACTAATTTTCTACTTCAGCTAAACTTAATCTAGATGTTTGTTAAATTTAAATTTTTCATTACGATGTTAAAAATCAGAATAAACATTTTAGTATTTTATTATATGATTTTAAATCCTGTACCCAAAATCTTACACTGTAGTGGCTGTAGCTATAAAGACATATTTCTTGTATTACATTCATATGTTGATTAATTCTACTCAAGTATTTATATCTGCTTAATTCTGTAAGGTTTTATTCCACACTCCTCATCTTCACTGTATTATTTCCTTCCTTCAATATGTTCTGGCTATCTTTATCATATTCATTTCAATCAATGATATACTTATTCTCTCCCCTAATATCTCCTTAGAATTTCTTTTACAATTACTCCTACTTTGTAGACATTCTTCAACCATTTTAATACTTAGTAAACCTTTTAAGCTTTGCAATGAACATTTAGAAATTCAAATGTTATTATGAAACACTTTCATCCATTTTATTAATGACTCAGTAACGTATGCAATTTCTGCCAAGTCATTATAGAACTATGAGTTCAAACACATGAGATTTAAATAAACTCACAGGTGCTTTTTTATTTTCTCTGGTGTAGTCACAGAGTGAAATACACTCAGCAAAATCTTGAGGAAGAATCCCTCTGTATTTTATATGTTGAGATTTGGCAACAACTCCATTTGTAAGCTGGGGACTAGAAGAAATCAACGTCCTTTAAAAGTGCAAGTTTTCTTTACAAAAGAACAAAGCTTCCTCTCTAAGGGAGAGAGAATGACTCATCACAGACTATCAACTAAGATACCTGTATCTTTTTCCAATCATATTAAAAAGAACAAAACCAATTTTCCCTTCAGTCACCTGTCAAAAGCCAACACAAGACTAAACTGTGTCATTAGGTATATCTCACTTACACTCTAATTCCAATTCCTATTCACAGAACTTAGTAGTAGTAGTAGTATACTAAGACAATTAGTATTAATCATTGCTTTGTGATGGCATATTAACAGATTATTTGATTACTATGGAGGCTTTCCTTTCCTTCCAATTATTAGAAAGTCTATGAATGCATGGGAAAGTTTAGTCCATCTACATCTCTTACACCTAACCCAATGCCTGAAACAATAGGCTTTGTTTATTTTTTAAGATTCTATTTATTTATTTGACAGGGAAATACACCTAGAGAGGGAACAGAAGCAGGAGGAGTGGGAGAGGGAAGCAGACTTCCTGCCAAGCAGGGAGCTCGATGTGGAGCTTGATCCCAGGACCCTGGGATCATGACCCGAGCCGAAGGCAGACACCTAACAACTGAGCCACCCATGTGCCCCGAAACAATAGGCTTTTCATGAATTTTTGAATGAATGAACTATAATCCAACATTTTTAGTTGATATGAAGATACAAAATTCAAATGCCAATGGATTAGTTCATTTAAATGCTTACTAAGCTCATAACTACAATACCAGTTAGATTAATAATATGAATGTTCCAAAATTCAACATATATTCAGTGTCATGTATCTAAAAGTCAAAATGTCCAAACCAAATTATTTCCATATCCATCCTCCAACACCAATGCTCATGCAAAATTTTCTTTTGGTGAACACCACCAAGTCAAGCTAGCAATGACCTTAGATTTCTTCCTCTTATTTTCTCTTCTCCTCTTATCTTCCTCTTATCTATGAATCACTTCATAGCCTTAATATTTGTAAACTGTCACTTCCTCTTCATTCTGACACTCTATAAATTTAAACATATGTTTCTTCCTAATTGGATCAATAAAGAACTGAATCAGTAAAGAAGCCTCATTCCAGCCCTACCACCTCCAAATCATTACCTAAACTGCATGCAGAAAAGTATTTCTAAAAATACTAATTAATACTCATCAACGAGGTCCTTTTCTTTCTAAAATGCCATCAATTTCACAAAAAGGTCTTCTGTAGTCAATATGTTTGTAATATGACTATATCCCTTCCCCTTTGGAGAGATACTAAATGTGAAGCCTTTGATGAGATTTGTATTAAATAACCTGATTTCTTTTGTTTATTAAGCATCCCACAATTATTTATGGCTCTTCTGTCTTGTCTTTTTTTCCCTATCAGAGCACTCAATATTCAGAATATAATCTTTCTCTTAGCTCTATTTTTACTACAGTATCATATGCCCTCTACAGTAAAAGGTATAGATCTCATCTTTACATGTCTTGTTTCTACAGTAAGAAATACTTCACTGCTGCCTAGCTAATTCCCACTCATCTTTCAAGTCTCAGTTTAAGTTTTTTCTATTCAGGCAAGCTTTCCATGACCCTGTTCTCTAGATAGGCCTAAGTGAATTTTTCATGTTTTCAACCCACCCTGTAATATCTTCTTACTAAAGTATTCTATAACATCTGTTTCCCATGAGACTTATATTCCAGGAGGACAGAACTGTGATTTTAGCTCTGCATAGTCAGCCTCTGATTATAGGAGCTGAACAAGTATGTATTTTAGCTAGTGAAACTGATTCTTTACAATTCTGAAAGGGAGAAAAGACAAGGAGACAGAAAGCCGTAAACAGTTGTAGGAATCAAGGGTTTGTGGGATGTTGAATAAATAAAAGAAATCAGGTTCTTTAACACAAACCTTATCAAAGCTTTCACATTTTGTACCTCTTCAAAGGGGAAGGGATCATTTTCCAAAGTCATTTTCCAAACATACTGACTGAAGAATTTGTTTGGGGAAGCATTTCAGAAACACTTATCTATGTCTACTTCAGATAATAAACTAAACGAGAGAGACAAGGTAAAGAGCACCCAGCTTCAACAACACTTAATATTTTACAACCAAACTTGTTTCTTTTTGCTTCTTTTTCAGTTTCCGTTGTAGCACCCAAGTAGCCCTCTCTGATCCCATTCTCTTTCTAAGTAAACAATATCATAAACCTGATTTCAAGTAATCTTATGTGTTTATACTTTATATAAGTGGTACAATGTATTATGTATCATTCTTTTTAAAAATTTATTATTTTTAATTTTTATTATTTATTTTTAATTTATGATTTTCATGTATCAATCTGTAGCTTGCTTTGTCCTTTAAAATGCATTTCTGAGGGGCACCTGGGTGGCTCAGTCGTTAAGCGTCTGCCTTCGGCTCAGGTCATGATCCCAGGGTCCTGGGATCGAGCCCCGCTTCAGGCTCCCTGCTTGGCAGGAAGCCTGCTTCTACCGCTACCATTCCCTCTGCTTGTGTTCCCTCTCTCGCTGTGTTTCTCTCTATCAAATAAATAAAATATTAAAAAAAAAAAATGCATTTCTGAAATATATTCATAACAATATCTAAAGCTCTAGTTCACTCAATTTCAATCACTATAGAAAATTTAAGTGTTTCATGTGACATTTATCAATATATACATTTAGGTATATATTTAGGTTCTTTATTTTGTTGCTATTATAAACAAAACAGCTATAAAAATTATAGTATTTGCTTCCTTTATATACACTAAAATTTCTCTAGAGGTTATGTCTAGGAACTGAGTTGCTTTTCTTCAAAGTATTCTCAGTTAAAAAAAAAAAAAAAGGGAAAGAAAGAACAAAAAAGAAGAAAAAGGTTGCTTTCATAGCATAGGCACTCATTAAATATTTACCAAATGAATTACAAATAGACAGGTCATTCAATTTTTCTTGATATTGCCAATTTTTTTTCCAAAGGGGTTAGACAGATTTGTACTCCTAATAGTTGGCACTCTACAGTCTTACTGATTCTTAGTATCTTCAATCATTTTAATATTATTCACTCTGATGAGTGAAACACAATATTTTACAGTGTTACAGCCAAAATTTTATGATTTCATTTTTAGCATTTTATTTGAATGGGCTTTTATCTCCTATTACATTGCTTTAATAGATTATTACTGCTATACAGAGGGCTGATCATTTTTTTAAGGTTTTTTTTTAAATGTCAATTTTCTCTCTAGGAATTTTGCAGAACACTTTCATTAGTTCTAATAGTTTATACCCTGAAAATTCTGCATACAAAGACAATTATATTTTTTGTAAATATGGGCAATTTTATATTTTCCTTATCAAATGAAAGAATTTTCCTCTTTTTCCTAATTCACCAAGAGTATTGTTCATCACAAATATCACCTCAACTTTATCAAATGAATTTTCTAAACATTTCACATCACTTCAGGTAAGGATAGGTTTTCCCCCTACCATAACATGACTATCTGGTATATTATAGTAAAATATATTTGTTAATAGTAAACTAACCTTGGAGAGTAAACCTCCCTTATCCAGATAGAACCTCTAGGACTTAAAAATGTACTGACCCCCTTGCTTATATTTTTATTTAGCTGACCTTTCCAACAATTTCTCTATTTAATTTCCATTTCTACTTTAATTATCCCTTTCTTTCTAATTACTTTTCTTTCTTCCTTATTACTTTAGGTTTGCGCTTTTTCTAGTTTTTACTGCTTTTGCTAATACCAATACATTTAAGACTGTATATTTATCTGAGCAGTGCTTTAGCTAGCCCCGGTATTTTTACTAACAGTACGTTCACTAATACTCAATTATTAACTCTGTGTACTTCCTTTTTATCACATGATAAAAGGACCTTTTGACTCTTCTAAGTATAATTCAGAAGGAGAATTTATTTTGTATACTTCAACATCATTAGAACTGTAGTCAGACAATAGGGTCAAGTATTCCTTGATGAAATATTTTAAGATTTTCTTTTAATCCTCCATGTTCTACAGTTATACTCTACTATTAAAAACTAAGTAATCATTGGGGCACCTGGGTGGCTCATTCATTAAGCGTCTGCCTTTGGCTCAGGTCATGATCCCAGGGTCCTGGGATCGAGCCCCTCACTGGGCTCCCTGCTCAGCGGGAAGCCTGCTGCTTCTCCCTCTCCCACTCCCCCTGCTGGTATTTCATCTCTCGATGTGTCTATCTCTCTGTCAAATAAATCAATGAAATCTTTTATAAAAAATAAAAAAAAAAAAAAATTGGTAATTATTTTTACTTACCTGCTCATTCCTGAGAACAAACTCTGGATCTGAGGAAATATGCCTGAGAAATTTTTCCAAAATTATCTCTTCAAAACAATGTCTCTTCTATTCCCTTTAATTTTTTCCTCTGGCATATTTTGGAATCCTTCAATCCATACCAAAGTCATGCAACTGCTCTTTCATACTTACTTCTTTATTTCTCTGGACTACATCCTAAATGAATGTCTAATGAATGTGAAATCTTAAATTCTCCTTTTGATGACATCTACTATAGTTTCTTTTTCTCGTAAAACTAATTTATTAAATTTATACCCTTATTTTGTGCCAGATACAATTTCTTCTTTCATCTCTCTGACACCTTATATGCTGTTTACTTCTTTTATTATTCATCCCTCCCATCTGAAGTTTTGTGATTATCTCTGCTCATCTTGGTCACCCCCTTGCAGAACTAGATTACATAATGTGGGTTTAGAACTTCCTGCTCTTAGATAATAGTTTGAATTTTTATAGACTCAGTCACCAACTTAGTTAAGCAGGCATTTCAATTCGGGTCCTGGTTATAAGAACTATGTCTTCTCCCTTTCCTCAGCCCCTGATTTCCCATAAATGAGGTTTTAGAGTAAGTTATTATCCAAACAAGGACCCTCCTGAGTATTAACAGAGTCTCTATTAATAACTACATAAACAGTAAGCATAAACTGGGAGTCTCAAAGGTAACCTGAGATATATGATCATACTAAACATAAGCTTTAGCCTATGCAGCAGTTATCCGTGGTTTTCTTTATTCTACTTTACAAGTATGGAGACTAAAGTTAGGCCCTAACTTCATGTAGTAATAAGCCTGATTCTATTCCTCTATGTTTCATGAAGCAGTTTTAGTCCTTTTAACATACAAGAAGCAAATTCTTACCTATAAGTACCTGCTTCTCTATGTGAAACTCAATCTTCCTTATCCCTGTAGATTATCTTAAACTTTAAGCACAGAAAGATTTAGTTTTTTTTAACTCATTGTATTCTCTTCTTAATATTTTATCTACCATTACTTTATGTTTGAAATGAAGAGGTAATAAATGTGAGATTCGTGTGCTACCCTCAATAGAAGAGACATCAATTTTTTAAACACGCATTCCCTTTACTCAGCAACTACTTTCAGGAATTTATGTTACAAAAACATTCCCACATATACATTTTAGATGGATATCTGAATATTCGAAGAAGTACTGTTTTTACTAGAATAAAACTATTCTAGTTTATATGAATAGAAAACTAGTTTTAGTAGTGTAGTTTACCTCTCACTTCTTTTAAGAACAAAGCAGCCCAAGTAAAAACTATTTAAATAAGCTATGGCCCAGACATGTTAGGTAACAATATAAAGGTAAAGTCAAAGGAAAAATGCCCATAATCGAATGCTGAATGAAAAAAATTATGGAGAAGTCTATAGATGTGAATACAGCTAAGAAACAAAAATGTAATATGAATAACAAAAAATTATAGCGAAGTAGAAAATGTTTGGGAAACAAGAATAGAGAAAAACAGAAGAATAGAGAGAAAAAGTTGAAAAGGGGTGAAAACCAAATAACAGAAAGCACTAGGCTCTGAATTACTTATTTTTACCTTTCACAAAATGTGGATCCAAAAGAATTTAAGCAAGGAGTGATAGTATGAAATAGCATTCAAGAAGACTATTCTGAATGAAGAATAGAGAATACAGTGGATGAAAAAGAAAAAAATTATATTAGTCATTGTTCTGTTTCAAATAATAGACCAGATTTTGTTCACATTAAATATTAAAGATATTTTTCATATTTTTAAAAAGCTGGTATTGAGCTTTAATATAGCATACATTAAAATTTTTTAAATGCACAAACACCTTAAAAAAATTTTACATGAAAAAATGAAAGTACTGAAATGCAATGTTTAAATTTATACATAAAAATAAACTTCCTTGGGGTTCCTGAGTGGCTTAGTTGGTTAAGTGTCTTACTCTTGGTATTGGACCAAGTCATGATCTCAGGGTCCTGGAATCAAGTCCCATTTCTGACTGTGTACTCAGCAGGCAGGCTGTTTGAGGATTCTATCCCTCTGCCCCTCTCCCTGCTCACAGTAGCATGCTCTTTCTCTCTCTAAAATAAATAAATCCTTTAAAAAATAATAAAATAAAAAACATAAATTTTCTTCAATTTTCTGCTCATGTTTCCACTTATATGTGGAAAGCCATAAAGTAGAACTAAAAAACAAGATACTTAAAACTTGGTAACAGCGGTGCCTGGGTGGCTCAGTGGGTCAAAGCCTCTGCCTTCGGCTCAGGTCATGATCTCACAGTCCTGGGATAGAGCCCCGCATCAGGCTCTCTGCTCAGCAGGGAGCTTGCTTCCCCCTCTCTCTGCCTGCCTCTCTGCCTACTTGTGGTCTCTCTCTCTCTCTGACAAATAAATAAATAAAATCTTTAAAAATAAATAAATAAAATGGGGGTCGAGGCAAGATGGCAGAGGTATAGGAGGCACAGAGAGTATTGGGTCCCAGAAGTCCAGCTAAAGAGGCAGAAAACCACTCTAAAAGTCGGCAAACACAACAGGAGAGAGAAGAGAATAAGAACAGCAATTCTAGGAGCAGAAAATCGACCACTTTCAGAAAGGTAGGACATGTGAAAAAAGTGAATTTAAATCGAAGGGAAGAGAGAACCCGGGGGTTCTCTGGGACCGACTCCCAGCAGCCACAGAGTCGCGGAGCACAAAATCCAGAACTTCTAATCTGCTCCGCTGAGAGACATTGCTCTGGAGGCTAACCGGGGCTTCAGCCCTCGTGGAAACAGTGTGGTTTCAGGACCCGTGGGGTCACTGAGGGACCAGAGGAGCCCGACTGTGGCAGAGCTCCCAGGTACTAGGGCGGAGAAACCGGCAGCAGGGAAGGAGTCGCCCAACGCTGCATAGGCCTACCTTGGATTATAGGAACTGGGACATATAGTTCATATAGGGCTGCCGTACTTCAAGCAGGGACCCCATGGGAGGCAGCTCCGGAGACACCTCCCCTTTCCTCCTCCCTCCTCTGGGAGGAGCGGTGTGGGAGCGCACAGCAGGAATCTGCTGGTTTGGGGACTCCAGATGGGGCCGCGCGTGCAACAAATAGAGGTGCTCCGCCATGGGCTAGCTGAGCACAGAGCGAGGGCCGCAGACAAGGGAGACAGGAGTGATTAATCGCTTTCCAGCTTTCCTCTGAGGGCATGTGGAGGAGTGGCGCCCATCACTCAGCTCCTCAGGGCCAGAGACTGGGAGGCCGCCATTTTCATTCCCGGCCTCCAGGGCGGTATGGAAAGCACTCAGGGAACAAAGACTCCGAGAGAGAACCTGAGCAAAGTCCTTGGCCCATCCCCTGGCAAGGGTGGTGCAATTCCACCTTGGGCAAAGACATTTGAGAACCACGGAAACAGCCCCTTCCCCGGAAGATCAGCGAGAATATCCAGCCAAGACCTAGTTGATCAATCAATGAAAACTGCAGAACTCCAGAGAATCTTTCTCTCTCACCTATCTACTCTGACCTTGACAAAATGATGAGGCGGAAAAACTCACCACAAAAAAAGGGAAGAGACAGTACTGATGGCGAGAGACCTAGTCAATTCAGACATTAGTAATATGTCGGAAATAGGGTTCAAAATGACAGTTATCAAGATGATACCAGGGCTCGAAAAAAACAAAGAAGATATTAGAGATTTTTTTTCAGGAGAAATAAAGTCCCTTTCTGGAGAGATAAAAGAAATAAAATCTAACCAAGTTGAAATTAAAAAAGCTATTAACGAGGTACAATTAAAAATGGAGGCTCTCACTGCTAGAATAAATGAGACTGAAGAAAGAATCAGCGATATAGAAGACCAATTGACGGAGAATAAAGAAGCTCAGAAAAAGAGAGACAAACAACTACTGGACCATGAGGGGAGAATACGAGAGATAAGTGATAACCATAAAACGCAACAATATTAGAATAATTGGGATCCCAGAAGAAGAAGAAAGAGACAGGGGTGGAAGGTATATTGGAGAAAATTATAGTAGAGAAATTCCCTAATCTGGCAAAGGGAACAAGCATCAAAATCCAGGAGGCACAGAGAACCCCCCTCAAAATTAATAAAAATAGGTCTACACCCCGGCATCTAATAGTAAAACTTACAAGCCTCAGTGACAAAGAGAAAATCCTGAAAGCAGCTCGGGACAAGAATAACATACAAAGGCAAAAATATTAGATTAACAGCAGACCTATCCACAGAAACCTAGCAGGCCAGAAAGAACTGGCAGGATATATTCAGAGCACTAAATGAGAAAAACAGGCAGCCAAGAATACTATATCCAGCTAGGCTGTCACCGAAAACAGAGGGAGAGATAAAAAACTTCCAGGACTAACAAAACTGAAAGAATTTGCAAACACCAAACCAGCCCTACAGGAAATACTGAAAGGAGT